>CM027091.1:531376-1043876 GCA_015343265.1 Pao palembangensis | reverse complement strand
AATATAACAGAGTGAAAAATTTAAGGGGGCCTGAATACTTTCCGTACCCACTGTATACTACCGCTGAAGGACTCCTGAATTATTGAACTTTGGGAACTTGGGCAGATGATTTTGGGGCCTTGTAATATCTGGCTGGGATAGTCGAACGGCCCCAACACACACACTCATTCTCTCTCTAGAGAGGTATATTACAAAGCTGAGTACGAGGCTGGCGGAGCAGTGTGGGGCCATTTTTCAGTGCTAATACACTCTGTCTACCCCAGATCAGATACAGCGCAAGGACAGAGTAGTCCTCAGACAGATGGCCTCTTTTCTGTCCTCAAGAGAGCCATCCATTCCCCATGTGCATTGGAGACAGGACCGAGATAGTGGTGGTAATGTGTTTTTGCCAGACTAGTTTGGTAAATCTAAATTTAATCATGGAAATGAGATATTTTTTACAGCAACACAAATTATTTCCAGCACAGACACTGGAAATGGGTAAAGATGAAGGCACCCAGTGAATTGGAAAAGATTGGTGTGGAGACAGGGCCTGGGAGTACCAGTAAGTGAAGCTGAAGTGTGAATGAAGCATGGGCATGTGCTGCTGCAGATTGCACTTGGGGAATCAACACTCTGAGATCAAAAATGAGCGGGTCTGAACACCTTCAGTTCTTTGCCAGGAGGGTTAAATTCCATCCATCAAAATCATTCCACCACTTTTCTGATGAAGAAGTAGTGTTTTCTCAGATTCGAGCAAGAAACTGCCAGAGACAGAAAAGAATAAGCCAGCCTCTTGTCTGCACATAACCGCACCCAGAGCGACAATAGGTTCCTCCTTGGATTTGCACTGCAGCAAACAAGCATCCTTCACACTTTTGAAGTCTCGAATGGGGCTGGTGTTGGTGGTGTAACAGCTGGAGAATGTCACAGTTCAGTCTGCCACAAAAATAATGCTGGGTGAAGGAGTTGTCTCCCAGCCAGGAGAAATCAGTGAAATGATGTCCAAATGATAGTACGTGGGGTTCCAGTCCACTGCAGTCCATTCTTTCATTTCTGCAGCGACAGCATCCTATTACTAAAAGTGGAGTATTTATGTCATATTCGACAGTCATTAGCAATTGTGGGGCCTGATTTAAGATGGGTCTGAATGGTGATGGCACAGATACCTGCCTAATTTAATTGTTCGTGTTTTATTGCTGTAATCACCTTGTGCAATATAAAACTCTCCCCATCTCCATCATCTTCTGCTTCCATTACCAGCAGACATGTTTATCTGTTTAACAGGGTTGGCTTACAGACCAGTGCCCCCTTCAGAACACACACAAACACTTATGCACATACACACACATGCAGTCCTGTCGACGTGATTCACACCCTTTGTCTGCATCAAATCCCCGAGTATCTCAGCGGTGTGAAGTGAGTCAGTTATTGAGTAAGCTTGCATTGACCTTATATCCCCCCAAAGGGAATGCAGGTGTTTGTGTTTCCCTGGGCCTTGCTATGTTTAGACATGAGTCTTGGACAAGGCTCAGTAGCCCAGCAGAGCTGCAACGCTCCCTGAGGATGACAGCCTTCTGTCTGTGCTCTCTCCAATACTGGTGAGGGCTCACAATCCTGACAGACACGTCCTCTGCTCCGGAGGAGCCAGATAGGAAAACATTTGTGTTTACCTTGGTGCTCAGTACAAAACCCAGACTTTAGCGCAAACTGCTAGAACCAGCAGCTTTACCAAAAGCATTTATCTATGGTCCTGTTTTTTCTTTAAATGTGTTTTGCATGAGAACTGAACAGAAATAATTACATTTGTAATCATCACTCTCGTTCCTGCCAGTGTCACTGTGATCCTGGTCCTTTTCGTTGAGCACATAAACAGCAGAGGGAGAGTGTCAGAGATGCAATTCTGCTCTTGCCGTTAATTTGATTCTTTCCAAAGCCGATGGCTGAGAACATGATTTTGTTTTCAGATATAAACTGTGCATTCTCAGTTTTGTCCCAAGGCTACAGCAGGATAATTCCCTTACTAGTACAACCCGTGCTGCATTATTCAGAAGGGAAAGAGTCATGGCCTGTTTTTGGCAGTTAAGGTGTAGCGGAGCGGTTGGATGTGATACAAGCAAAATAAATAAATAAGTAATCAAAAAAGCTATATTGCTGGAGAAAAGGTGCACCAAAAAAGTTCCATGAAGCCCAATTAGAATTCTGCTTCACTTCACTTGCTGATTGAATGAGGTAATCTGTTCTCATTTAAATTATAGCTTTTCAGTCAAGCATGGCACCAGTTTAGTCATGGAAAACAAATGGCTTCCCTGTCCCACAAAACTCCTCCCCATACTGCCAAGAAAGTGAAAGTGTCTGCTGTTTATTCCCACAATGCTGTTCAGTTTCCTCAAAGAGAGCTGAACACATCCAGAGAGGCGTTTACCTCCTCGCCTGAAAGTCTCACCCCAGCACTCGATGAGGGTCTGTGTCCCTGTCAGAAGAGCTGCCATTTACAAACACAAACACGTGTTCTTTATTTAAACCTCTGTCAATTTATTACCTTCAGCTGTCATATGGAATTCAGCGCGTGTCAGCCAACGTCTTTATAGGTGTAGAGGCAACCCGTTTATCATTTTTAGCTTTCTTATTCTTCGCTGGCACTCTCTTCTTCCTGGCGTAACGAGGAACGTGCTGTCTGCGCCGATTCACCGGGGAGCCTGTCACAGCGTGGAGAGCTGCCACAAAGACACGCTCAAACCAAAGCACAAAAACGGCCCAGGATGATGATTTATTCACACAAAAGAATGCTGTTGACACGAGAACGTGTGAACGCTCTTCCTCCTTTTCTTCCTCTTCAGGCTTTGTCGTTCTGTGACCAAATCTCTCTCTCTCGCTCTCTCTCTCTACTGTGCATCTCTATTCTTGTCACCAGGTGGGCAAAAGGAGGAAGTATAATCAAGGAGGTCTCTGGAGACACGTATGAGGTCATTGTGGACCACTCATTCTTTACAGAACCTGTCTCCTGCGAGGTCGCCAACCCTCTCGGCAGTACCAACGTCAGCCGCAACGTTGATGTCTACTGTGAGTGAACCATCAAATCTTCACGCCTTTTCAGAAATGTGACATCACACCTCGATAGGCGGTGGAACGAAGGAGAGTCAGTGGTGTTTGTCCTCCACAGTTGGCCCACGCATGGCTGCTGAACCTCAGTCCCTGCAGGTGGACCTTGGCTCTGACGCTGTCTTCAACTGTGCCTGGACAGGAAATCCCTCTCTGACTATCGTGTGGATGAAGAGGGGGTCTGGAGTGGTGAGAATAGTGGTCTATGTTGCTAAGAAGCACTTCACACGTTGTTGCATCAGTTTTGAAAAAAGTTTGCCTTTGAGAATTTGTGAAAATAAAAGAGAGAAAAAAGCTCATGAGCTGGAGAGATGACAGTCCCACTTGAACATCTAGTGATCCTGAATTCACATCCATTCCAGCTTTTCTTTGTCAACACCAAAGGCCAAATTCAAGCACTTTCCCCTCCTTGTCCGGGAACTTAAATTGGATTTTAATAATTGAGGAGAAGTGCCCTTTAAGGTATAAAAAGCTTTATGAGCTGCTCTGCCCCGCTGGACCGCCTTGTTGCTATCGCAAGTTTGAAGTCACTATCACTGCACGAAATGATCTTTGACTTTTTTTTTTTTTTTTTTTTTTTTTTTTGCAGGTTCTGAGCAATGAGAACCTCCTGACTCTGAAGTCAGTGAGACAGGAGGATGCTGGGAAGTACGTGTGCCGTGCTGTGGTCCCACGTGTGGGAGCGGGTGAAAAGGAGGTTTCTCTTACCGTCAACGGTAGGTTTCATTTTCTACCATATCCCCGGAAGAATTCAGTGTTTTCTATGTGAATTTTGCAGGAACTTACAATTTCCTCTCCTTATTACCCATTAAAAATAAACTGACCAATCCCTGCAGTTGACTTTTACACGGAGGCTGATGTTGAGTCAGTGCACCATCAGCTACAGTGAGTTGATTCTTCTTCATGAATTGTAGAAGAGTAGCTGCCAAAACCTAGCATGGCTTTAGCAAACAGTGCAGACGTGCAGGGTCTAATATATTATGTCCAGAGGGGAGCTGTTGTTGAGTATGTGTGCATCCAAATGCAAATGTAAATCCAAATATTGATTTCTGGTTTATAAAGCTGTCTTCATTATTCTGCCTTTTCTTTGGTTTACATAACCAACTGTCTGAAGGGCTTCCAGCAAAATCTATAGCAGGATTTTACCATGCTGCTACAAAACAAAACAAAACAAATGTGACACACATAGAAGTGGGACTTTTTCTTCACAAAGGAAATGTGAGCTTTTGCATCAACAGGTGAAATGTACCTCAGCGATAATTATATTCTGTGCGAATCACGCGGAAGCTTCCTTTTGCCGACCACTGACTGGCTAATGAATACCAGCCTTGGTGGGAGACCTGGCAACTCTCAAACAAATGACCTCATTAAGGGTGGTTGATATTCAGGAGCATGCTTTACTGTGGCAGAGATGTAGAATTGGTACGTTATTTACCGCATTTCCATCTGAACCAAAACTGCTGCAATAACAGAAAGTTAAAAAAAAAAGGATTTAGGAAACAGGAGACAAGATGTTGATTTAATTCTGTGGCAGGAGAGTTTGCTGATTTCAGAATGAAGATATTTCGAGTAGAGAAGAGTGTTTGTAAAGTGTTTCCTTTCCAGTGGCTGATATTGTAGCTTTGCATATCAGAGAGTGTAGGATACCCGTATTCCCTCCAGCACCAGATCAGAACCTCATCATTGTGACGAAAAGGGGTGGAGGTAATTCTTTTGTTTCTCATTCTGTTGACTGAAGCTAAAGCTGACATCTTTTCCACATTGCTAACATTAAACAGAATACATAAGAGCAAGCCTGCCCATTTATGGTTACATTCAGCTGCTGTTGCTGCTGATGCCATGGCAAAAAGAAGACAGACTGTTTTAATAAAGATTCAAATGCATAAACAACTCCAACAGGGCTGGAATGGCATGTTTATTTAGGCTCCACAGTGCTCCTTCTTACGAGGTTAGGCTGTCTGATTTTTTATATGCGCTTTCCATCGGTTTTGCATCTTCTCCGCACAGGCTGATATTTGACATTCAAAGGCTATTTTACTTTGTATTCTTCTGAATAATTGAAATTCATCATTTTTTTTTCCTCAAACCACATGAGAAGTCATTTTTCATCCCGATCCTGGAGGCAAATCTGATTGTCAAAGTTGTGAAAGTGCCAACACTGTGGTTTAAGTCTATGTACGCCTGGAGGAAGGAGGGGCTCTTGGTTCATGCACGGTCCCATATCATTCTCTCTGAAATGCATTACTTACGCTATGTAAACCTACCATAATGGCACGGATCATGTGACTTTGGCAGTAGACAGATGAGTGGACCTTTGGTGGGATGAGGGCCATCAGATGAATGGCAGACAGACACTGTGTGTATTTAGATGCACATTTGAATGCTTCTTTGCTTTTTGTTTTCCCTGCAGTCCTGCCCCCTTACCTTCCCTTTCCTTCCCTTCCCTTCCCTTCCCTTCCCTTCCCTTCCCTTCCCTTCCCTTCGAGCCATCATTTAAATTACATGTGTTTAGAATTTGTCATCCCTGCTGTCTGTCTCTCTCCACTGTTGTGTCACCGGCTTCCCCTGTGCTCTAATGCATAGACATGAGGATTCCTGCCCTCCCCAGGGAAAAATGTAATTTAATTATAATCAAACAGCTAGCAGGGGATGCAGTTTGTGTTTAAATTGTTAAGGGATGCATAATGCCTAGTTAAACATCTGGAGAATGAAGGAAAGCTCTGCAGGATTTCAAATGTGAACACAAAATGTCATTACACGTATAAAAATGTGCCGGTTGCAGAATCTACGCAGTCGTGTTTAGGATTATTTATCAAGGGTACAATATAGATTCACAGCTGTTCTCGGAGTCATTCAGATGCTGGAATTGAGAGAACTTCTCTGACACGCTTGAAATACTTAAGGACCATATATTCATGAAATCCACATTAATTAATGCAGCCGCAACTACATGCTAGCGTATGTATGCGTGTGGGCAACACGATATGCATAATGACACATGCACACTACTCGGGCAACCTAGGGAGAGAAAGCCCATTACCACAGTAAGGCAGAGGGAGGCCCAACAGATCGCACAACATATCCCACAGAACTCTGGTTTATAGATCTTTTTTTTTTTCCTTCTCTTTTTTTTGCTTTTTTGCGATTTCTCTTGCTGAGAAAGTCTTTATGCGCCCATTAAATTAGCATTGCAGCCTGCTTTAAGAAAGCAAGGAGCAAATTAATGAAGGGGGAAAACTACATTTCAGATGCAGCACATTCTCTCTCACCAGTGAAATTCAAGTATGTTGAGCTCAGCTCAGCAGGGCTTTCTGCAAGACTTTGACCTGACGTCCTCATACGAGCTGTCTCAACAGCCGAAAAATGAGTGTGAGTTGATACTTTTCACTCAGAGTGAATGCAAGGCTTAAACTGGCTGTGGACCTTTCTGCAACTAAAAGTCAGGAATAACATTTGGGTCTTAGTTACACTCTCTATACGTGTTCATGCTATTGAGTTTATAAATTCACGAGTTCACGTTGCAGTGATGGAAGTGTGGCTTGTTCTCAGGCGATTGGGTGGTTTCAGGAGCAGTTGAGAAACCCTCTCAGGATGGAGAGGCAGTCTGCACACAAAAACTCACTTCCTACATATTGTGACTATAATCGGATTTGGACTCTATCAGATATTCAAAAAAATCGTCATCAGTCTTATATTGCCATATTTTAAAATCTCATATCTTACTGATATTGGTATCCTTCTACTTGTGTTTAGCACCACGAATTTACCCCTCATTTATTTCTCTGCTTATCATTTCTTCTGTTATTTGGATGACATAATAACAGATAATTATTATAATTGCTTCTATTTAAAGCTAAATGCATTTTATCATTAAATGAAGATTCCTCCTACAAAGAAGAAAAAAAAGAAGAAGAAGATGAGGTGCAGGGTCTCCTCTGGCCTTTAGCATGAAGGATGGAATGATGGAACGTCTGAGGGCCTCAGAATGCTGCCTGCTCCACGTTATTAAGCAGTCATATCTGTGATGTTATTAAGCAGTCATCTTTAAAGCTGTGATGAGCTGTTGGGTTGTGGCATTTTGGATCTGTTGGACTCAGTTATGTGAAAGAACAAGAGTGAATTGCAGCTTGCAAGGTTAAATGGAGGCCTGAACAAATATCTCACCATATTTTTCTTTTAATGTAAAGAAGCTGATCGATACAAAGCTGACGGCTCCACTGACACGCTGTTCCTGGTTCAAGTAGCTGATGAGTTTTTACAGCTGATGCTATATTTATTCAGAGGGATGTGATTTGGGCATGTGTTGTTTAAGGGTAATTACAATGATCTCAGTAATTAGAATTTGGTATTAAGTTACTTAATGCCTTCTGCGGTTTTTTTTTTTTTTTTTTTTTTTCTTGTTTCCTGTTAACCATGGAGGAAAAAGAGGCTATTTTTGGTTAAACATAGCAATTTTCTGTAATTTGGAGGTAGCGTAAAACAGATGGATATTTTCAGCTTCTGCTATCTGGCTGACTCGAGCGGCAGAAAAGCTTCAGGTTTGTGAAGCCATCAAACATGATACCAGCCTCAGCTGGCCAATTACAGATGACAGGAAATTATTATGGTTTCATGCATTTCCACTTGCTTCTATTTCTCTAATATATTAGAGCTTAAATGGCAGGAGGAGGAGGAGGATCACACAGATATTGCTGAAGAGTGTAATATATCTGACATCCTGCTCAATCTACTTTTATTACGTTCAGTCAAATTAAAGTGTGATAAGGTTTTCGGCATTTTCTCAGTGCTCTTTGGTGACCGGGTTTATGGTTTATTCTCAGCTGCTTTGAAGCTGTTTGTGCACACTTTTATTAAAAGCAAAAATCAAGGAAACCAAAGGAAGGTTTTGTCCAGAATGGACACCAGTTCAAGCCAGGACTGTTACTGCTTAATCACACTGCAGCACACTTTCAGCACCCCTAGAAGGAATGAATGAAATGTCCTACCCAACATTAGGAATGCCCCCTCGCTGCTGACGTGGCCGTGCCATCCAACTCCCTCTTAGCAGCCTAAGATCACAAGTTCCGATCTGAGTAGCAAGCACATAGCCGCTGCCTGCGCCAGTGAGATAAACCTATCTAATTATAATCCTCATTTGCAGCTCTAATCCATAGAATAGATCTCTCCCAGTCATTATTCCTGGCCTTTCGCAGGATGTAATTGATCTCATTTTGCTGTACAATCCACTTCCAGCTGCTAAAATTTATATAGACACGTCCTTGCACAAGCTATCCCACACACAGCTCATGCAGCCGCTCTGCGTTTGCAAGACAGAAGAGGAAATGGATGAATAGAATAGAAGAATAGCAATCCCTTTTTTTACTCTTCTGTTTGCTACTGCATTTATTTTGGAGCAGCAGCATTCTTTCAGCATCTTCCAGTAGCCTACCAAGACACCATCTGGCAAAGTCTCATTAGAATGCTAATTCATTTTAATAAGAGACAGGTAATAAACTGCAATTATGTATCATCAGAGAGATGGCGGAGAGCTCAGGTCTGAGGGAAGTTTCGTGCAGAGTAAATAGTCTCGTGTGCAGCTTCACTGCACTGCACAGCCTTAAATACTTCACAGAGCAGTTCTAAATGTGTGACTTTTTAAGCAGCCTCTAAAAACGCAAGCACATTTCCGGGGCTTTAAATGTGTTGCTCTTTCTTTTTCCCAGATTCACCAAAGACCCCTGCTGCTCTGCTGCCAAGAGTCGGCCTGTAGAGGGACAGTAGACTGGCATTCTAAATGGCTATAAATGCACTAATTAATAGATAAATGAATGCTTTTATTATCAGATGTTTTTACTCGGTTAAATCATGATAATCAGATAATTTGTGCATTTCTAGCTGTTATCTTTTACAGCTGTATTACAATCAGTCAGTCATTGCTAACTGCCTCTGTGTGATGATGAAGGAAAAAACACATGACAGATTTGGGTCACGTGCGACATCTTCACATCGGTGCTGTCACCTGGTGTGAACAGCCTCCGGAGTGGGCGGAGGGCAGCCCAGTCATGCAGGCTGAGCTGCCCTTGTTAGGCACGTTCAACAGCACAGGCAGCCACAAAGGCTTCATCCAGCTCGTTTGGGGGGAAAACCAGTGAATTACCTGAATTTAGGGAGCACCTTACCACGAGATGAGATGCGGAGCACCTCTCCGCTATCCCGCTGACGAAAGTGTCACTTGTGGGAGGGTTTGCCACCCCTGAAGTCTCGCACCACTGATTTGCTTTCACATCCTCCATCTTTATCACGTTTATGACCCCCTCCCTTTTTTATGTGGGTGGACAATTTAAAGAGATACTGTATATAAGCAGTGTGTAGCCTCTATCACTGCCACCTCACAGCAGAGGTTCCAGGTTCCAGAGGAATTGCTGTGTGGAGATCCCCCCCATGGGTGGCTTCTCCCTGGGTACTCATGGCTCTTCCCCTTTGGGAGAACAGTGGATGGATCAATGGATGGATGGATTTAAGTGTCAATTTGAGTGAAAGAATGTCAAATATTAGGTTTTATGATCTTAATATTACTTAGCCAGTCAGTGTTTTCAGTTTTAGTGTTCACAGTTGAATGAAAAGCTGGTGTTTTGTGTCATCTTGATCTGCTCTTCTGTTCTGTGTAAAACCTGCTGGAAAACAGCAGACATACAGCATCTGATAAAGCCACAATCATGTTTTTTTTTCATCCCCTCTACTGTGGCACATTATATTTTCCCACCTTTTCAGTCCTGAACGCACCCCACAGCGCTTCATCAATTTTTATCTCTGGGGAAGGAAGTAAGCCAGCCATAACTCAAAAGTTTCTTGATGCAAGAAGAGCCCTGGGGTTTCATTTATGGCCTCCTGTCACGCGTTTCAGATGTTTGTGTTGAGTGATGCTCAGACGTCGTCTTCAACAAGAGTCCCAAATTACCCAGTGCAGGTGTTCCTGCTTGAATCCAGAGCAATCAGTATAAAATCTACTTGCAAATGTCAGATAAATGTCACATGATATTTTAAAAAATAACTCAATGAATTACTTTTCTTTCAGGGCCACCCACTATCTCCAGTACACAGACGCAGCAAGCTTTACATGGAGAAAAGGGCCAAATCAAGTGTTTCATAAGAAGTACGCCTCCTCCAGACCGCATTGTAAGTACACGTCAGCTATGTTGAAAATCTCAACAATCCCAGATCCTTACAGCTGAAGACTCAAAATGTTCACACAAGCACGATAAGATAGATCTGACTACCTTTGATGTGCAGTTCATGCCCATTTAGCATACCTCCAAAGTGCAGATTCTAATATATAAGTCGCAAAAAGCATTTTAAATAATGTGAGGAGAACATATAGAATTGGTAGGGTTTTAAAACAATACAGAGAAGAATTTCCTGGCAGCACAATGTGACATGTCTTGATAAATAAACGGATGATACATAATCATACAACACATTTTCCAACAAAATAAGCATTTTTTTCTTTGTGACGGGCGCATAAAAACATGATCTGGACAGCCAGTATCTCACCTAATGCACATGTTTGTGGTGAATCAGGATTTATGGACCTTCAGCTGCTGTCAGAGCTCCCTTATGTTTTGTGTAAATGTACAGTACGTACATGTAGATGTGTGTGAATAGAGGCACATACTGTATATGTCTGTGTGTGTGTGTGTGTGTGTGTTTAATTACCATGCTTTATTAGTCTGTTTTGTTTTGTTTTTTTTAACAGTAATTATATTAATTCCCAGCATTAACCAGCAGCACAATTGCTATCAGAATCATACAGAAGGGGGTGTTTGTGTCGAACATTTATCCTTCATTAGTATTGTTTTTTTTTTTTGTTATGCTGCCTTCTCTTCACTTGCTGCATGTCTGGAACTGATAAATGTGAAACATCTGCACTGTTGAGACAACATCCTTCTTTCTTAAACCTCGAGCTCTGCACAAATGATTTCAGCATTAAAAGCTTTCCCTTTTATTTATTCTGCATCCCAGAACTTAATTAATTGCAGCTTTTTACAATAGGAGAAACTTTTTAAAGCGATTTCAACACGGCAAAACGTGCCTGTAAGTCGCTGCCTGATATATTCCGTTTCCAGCAATTTGCTTTTTTCTTCCTGACGGATGAACTGTGTTTTCTCCCCAATCAAAAATAGAAAATTTGAACAGAATTTATACCACTAAAGGTAAAACAATATAACGCCTCGAATGAAAGCAGCCCCTAAAGGCGTTGAGATTGGCAGGGAACGGCATAAATAAATCCTGCAAATGCAAAGTTGATTGTTTTCCTCCATTCTCGCTCCACATTCCTACAAATGCCACCATCACATCATTCCATCATGCTTTCATTAACTTCCTGACATGTTTTCATCCTGGCTACTGGTAGTGCTGTTAATCTGTTCTTGTGCAGCCTGGACCTTTTCCTGCTCCTGCCACTGTGCGGATGGATGGATGGATGGATGGATGTGTGGATGGATGCGTGGACATTGCACATTATAGTTACAGTCTTAGCTCATTGTAGTTTTAGTTTTACTATTTTTGTTTTAGTATTTTCCTAAGACTTGCATGCCCTTGTGTGTTTCCACTTTCCACATTTCCACAGCTGCTGGAAATGTGAATTTCTCTTGGAGATTAATAAAGTATCTATCTATCTATCTATCTATCTATCTATCTATCTATCTATCTATCTATCTATCTATCTATCTATCTATCTATCTATCTATCTATCTATCTATCTACCTATCTATCTATCTATCTGTCTATCTATCTATCTATCTATCTGGATTGATTACTGAAATAATGTGCTCTAATTACTTTCACCTTAAAGCGCTGCATGAGAAAAGGATTCCCTTTTTTAATGTTTTCCATTAACTCAGTCCAAATGTGCTGCAAACGTTTCAGGTGTCCGACACACACATAAACAGCTCATAATGACTAAATATTTCACAATATTTCTGCTTTTCACAAGAGAGCTCTGCTCGTGAGGGTCAGAAACAGCCTTTCCTGATGCTTTTGCTTTTCCTCAGGCCTGGTCGTGGAAGGAGACCGTGCTGGAGTCAGGAACGTCAGGCCGTTACACCGTTGAGACGGTAACCACCGAGGAAGGAGTCATCTCCACCTTGACCATGAGTAACATTGTCCCAGCTGACTTCCAAACTATTTACAACTGCACGGCATGGAACAGCTTTGGCTCTGACACAGAGATCATTCGCCTTAAGGAACAAGGTGGGAGCCAAGGTTCGACAAGTTCACCTTCCTTTTCTCCAGTGTGGTAGTGCACGTGAGAGACCAGTATTGTGTGTGCAAAAACATTCACATCCTGTTTATATCGGCGTTTCTGCGGAGCTGCATGTTTAATACAGGATGATGAATGTTCAGCAGCATAATTCTGATAATAAGAAGATACATTAATGGAATTTTGTTTTGTAGGCTAGAGCAGCTCCCTGGTACATTGAACTAATGACCCTTGGGCAGCACCTTGAATATAAAGTACCAGTGTTCTTGATCTTGTGATTCAGACTCTTAATCCATTCTCTAATTCTCTCAGTCCAAACACGCTTACTTGTTATCTGCTGACCTTTCCCACTCTACCATTTGCAATTGCTGTTTTCCCACTAATCGCAAATGAAAATGCTCATGTAAAAGTGACTTTGATGAGAGAAGACGTTAAATGAGTTTTAATGGTGAAGGGAGAGCAAGCGATTGCATTTGTTCAAAAGCCAGAAGGTCATAAACGTGGGCTGGTAACAAGAATCATTAAAGTTTGCTCTAATGGAGATGTCAGGGAAACATTTCAATGCAGGTCTGATCCTTACCTTCACACAAATGCAGCATCATTGCAGAACTGAATGCAGACTCTGTCCACACTGTAGTCATCCAAAATAAATGCCCTCAGTGAACTCTGTCATCAGTCTAAATGAGAGTAAATTGAAAGTTCCAAAATTCTTCGAAAGGATAACACATGCTAAACATGTACACACACGAGTGGATGTTCAATGTGTATTTCTTCTTCTTCTGCTTCCTTCTATTCATCTTTCAAGGCCTTTTGTCTGAGAGGATATTGCCACTGATGTGCAGAGAACTTGCTCTGATGCGCGTGTGTGTGAAGCCCGCTGTGTGTGTGTGTGTGTGTGTGTGTGTGTGTGTGTGTGTGTGTTTCATTGTCTCTCGTTTGAAACGTTTTCAGCGGGTAATAGAGGTTGTCCGCCTCTCTCCGATTGCTCTCTGCAGAGTCGCTACCAGTGGCGGTGATCATCGGCATCGCTGTGGGAGCTTTTGTCGCCCTTATCGTCTTCATAGGAACCATCGGGGCGTTCTGTTGCACCCGTTCTCAGAGAAGTATGCCAAGCTATTTGTTTCCTGTAATGTCCACTGAAGTACTCATGCCTGAATTTCAGCATATTGAGGAAAAAAAAGTCAATTTATTTCAATGTTGTTGTGATTTAAAGCTAATGGAAATTAATCTTCACCCAATTGTGGTTGTCAATTCTTTCCATTGAGCCACTAGCAGGTGGCAGTACTATCAGATAACATTAAAAGATGACTTAGCTGTTAGGATGGACATGTTTTTGAGGTACCCAGACAGTCAGATCGACTAAGAGTTGCCTCCACACAACCCTGTTCTGACTACATACACTTATGAAGCTAATTACATCACACATTGGCCCTCATTTATCAATCTTGCGTAGAAACGTGCGCAGATCTGCGTGCAGGGGTCGTGGTATCAAAAGATGCACATGCGATTCATGGAAATTGTGTAAATGGCCAATCCCTGTGTATGACTCAGCAGGTCTTAATAAATGCGGCGGCTGAAACCGATCATCATTAACATGCTCCGCCCTTAAATATTCATATTTCAGAGGCCCCGCCCACTGAAGTCAAACTTTGAGAAATCTGAGAAAGAAACAAAACTTTTTCGAGCTGGAAGTTGTTCCCCTCAAGTCTGAGGTGGAGGTTAACCAAGGAGGCGCTGTGTGGAAGCATGAAAACTGGTGTTAAAGGAGCCCAGAAAAACGCTGTCTGAAGAACGGTGACAGTGGCAGGAGCAGCACCACCATGGACGCGTTGCTGCGTCCATGGTGGTGACGTGTTGCTGCCCTGACACAGTCACGCGTGTGCGCACACTGTTGCTTCACCAGTTATTAGATATCCTGTGAATTACCACGAAAAAATAGAAAACATTTATTTTGACAAAAAGGACAAGATTGCTTAAAAAACAAACAAAAAGAAAGAAATTAAGTTGGAAAATCTTTCACCACAAAACAAACCAAACATGAATTTCTCAGGAAAAGACGGGTGCTATTTTATCAGGGGAAGCAAAACGCTTCTGTAAAAAACAGATATCTTTATTTTATTCAGTGGTATTTGTTTACGTTTTAATCTGTACCATGTGACTGCCTGTGCTTAATGACCAGTTTGAGGTTTGTTTGGTCATTATTTTTACATTTTTTAAGATTTTGCTACGCTGCACCACAAATCCACACTGACTCTAACTTGACTCTGACTCATCCACGATGTCAAACCTGACGTGAGATCTGAGCGGCTCGTACGCTCACGTCCAGATTGGTAAATGCCGAGCTTTGCCTGCAAATGGCCGTGCGCACAGTTTTCTGCCGTACGTACGATTGATAAATAAAGGCCATTGTGTTCAATGCGACCCGTTCATGTTCCTGGTTTCTCGGGTACATTCAGATGGTCGCTGTCTCTGTCCAAGCCCTGACTGTTGCTACTGGTCCCTTCAGCATGTCTATTGTCTGTATACTACAGAGGAAGCGCACCTGGTTATGCCCTCACTGCCCGTCTCCATCTGTGCTCACCAGAGAGAACTTGCCAGCAAAATTAAGACAGAAAGTAAGACTTTGTTATATGACAGTATCCTAAGCATTGTCCCAAACAGATTGCCCCACCATGGAATGGCTGTGTGAGATTGCTTATGCATATGTAGGAAAAGATTATCTTTTGTCAGGAAACACCTGGTTAATCATGCAGTATTTGAAATTTAAACTGGGGACCTTCACTGATCATCAGATATCTTTGTGCTGCACACTGCACCAAGGGAACACATATACTGTTTGTCCAGCTTGTTCAGATATATGTGTGCCATCTGTTTCTGCCAGATTTGAAAGGAGTCGTGTCGGCCAAAAATGACATCCGTGTGGAAATTGTGCACAAAGACCACAATGCTGCGCGCGAGAACGAAGAGCACACTTCCATGAAACAACTGATGGTGAGTGTGAGTGTCACGACATTCTACTTTTCACCTTTGTTCCCCTTCTTGGAGCTAATTTCCCAGTTTGGTTTTTCTTTGGCTGTTTCTCACACTTAAAACCCTTTAATTTAATCTTCAGCATTATGCTTGTAATGGGAGAGCACAACGGCACGCTTGTTGAAGGCACAGGAACTATTTTTAACCAGCATGTCACCACTGTCCCAGTGAGCAGAACGGATCCCAATATGCTGTAACTATGGAGATGCTGATGCATACTGAGTACTCCTACAGTAGGTGTACTTCTGTGGACTATCTACATGCCTTCAAGACACGCAAAGAACTGTTTCCTCTTTGGAAGTGTCCCAGTGTTACCGGTTTTTGTGCAGCTTGCGCCAGGGCTTAACTATTTGTAGCGTCTGGTTGTGGATTAATTTCCCTTTCAATAATGCAGTTATTTTTTTTCGGCTATTAGATGGAAATTAGCAGGAAAATCAGCATTTTGTTTTCAATATAACTGATAAAACAGTCAAAATTAGTGATGCTGCTTACTATCACCAACATAAGACAGACAGACAGATACATTACCATCAAGACACATTTAAACCATTTAGAAAAAACTAAAGGTGATCTTTTATTAAAAACAACTTCTGATAAAATAAAAATATGTCTTATGATGCGAGTTTTGGGAGGTGGCTGCCCAGGTTCATAGTATTCCTTGTCTGGTGCTCACACAGGTTGAACATGAAGAGTTCCAGCAGGAGTCTGTTCTGAAGCAGCTGGAAGTCTTGCAAGAGGAAGACAAAGAGTATCAGCATATTAAGGTATGACAGAGAAGGGAGAGAAAAGAGAGAAAGACAGAGAAAGACAGAGAGAGAGAGAGAGAGAGAGAGAGAGAGCCTTTGGGGCAGATGGTGACCTTCAACTCTAGCACCAAAAATAGCTGATCAGTATTAATCCCTTGCCATGTATCACATGACTTCTCAAGTATCCTGAAGTCCAGAGGCAAAAAAAAAAAGAAAAACGATTTTTAATAATTAGGCTCTCCTCAAAGGTGGTTGAAGTAATTGCAAGCAGCTTGGCCCTGAAGCTGTTATTTCTCTTAGAGATGGTGTTCATTTCAACTTTGAGATGAGCTTTAAAACACATGAAACAGTCATAAAATGCAGGATATTCATCAGAGGTTCTGGCTCCGTCTCACACACCTGTCTGAAACATGGCCGTCCAGAACTGGTAGTAACAATCTCTCATGTGTCATATTAACCCGGTAAGACTTGAGGACTCACCTCACTGGTGCCCACCCACAAACACCAAATTCTTTCTGGGTTTTCAGTGCAGCTAATGTCGCTGTTAGCTGTCAGTATTCTTCCAGCAACTTTCTCTGCTTTTCTTTGCCCACTTTTGCATCACTGTTAACGGCACCTACCCAAAAGTCAGAGTGTGACGCATTAATAAAAGCCAAGGCACAAACAATGTGTGTGTGTGTGTGTGTGTGTGTGTGTGTGTGAGATAATAACGAAGATAACGAGATTCTTCACATGTTGTTCTCGTCTCCTCATTAAGAGCATTCTTCTTCTGGGATTTGGCCATCGCTTGACATCTGCATCCGTTCAGACGTGAATGTGAAGGGAGAAAAAAAAAACACCATGCGTACAAACCTTGAACTGACTGGACTTTGTGGCTGTATCTTGTTAGACAAAGAGCCACAAATGTAGTTTGGCAAGATGTTTCATTCAAATATGTGATCACGAAGGCTGTGAGGACCAATTAAATTTGCTGTGTGTGAACTTAGCCGTGCCACATTACACAGATTAGATGCTAGTCTAACATCAAGGCCTGTTTAATTAGCAAGGAATATGTTTTAAAGGTTAAGATGTCAGTTAAATACATCCACTGTTTTTCTTTTTCTTTTTTCCACCATCAGAGCAGAAACGTGATCATTTGATCATTTATGTACAACTTTAAACGATAATTACTGACCTTGGTTCTTTTCCAAGCTTTCAGACAATTGGTTATATTTGAATAAAGGAGTAATTTAAATGAATAAAATACCTCTAAAATGTGTGCCACTGTTCAATGCACTTGTTTTCTTTGGCTCTTGTGAGGCGCATCCATTTCAACAGTCATAGTAATCCAACATACAAAACTTCAAGGTCTACGTCACTGAAGGCATGAAGATTGTTTCTGTGACCATGCACACATGCAGACCCAGTCAGGGCACCAATCAGTGAATCCATGCTGAATGCACGTGTTCTGCAAATGCTGAACAACCCTTGCTGTTTTGTGTGGGGAGTTGCTCTTGATTCTTCACTAAGAAACATGCAAAAGCTGCTGTGCTCTGCAGGCTGATGTGAAAAACATCAGCGACAAATTCAGGCTTTTTGTCGCCCCACAAAATAAGCAAATGAAGTCAATAATGCTGAGTGACTGTATCACAGTAAAGTAATTATTTCCTGTGCTTTTAATAGGACCCAACAAATGGCTACTACAGCGTCAATACCTTCAAGGAGCACCACACGCCCTCCATGGCTGGGAATCAGCCCACAGAGGCGAGGAACCCCACCAGCACAGGGACCCTTGGCAAGCAGCGTGTTCCCACGGGCATGTCCTTCACCAACATCTACTCAACTCTCGGGGCTGGTCCGAACCGCCTTTATGACTACAGCCAGCGCTTTGCGCTGGGCATGGGCAGCAGCTCCATCGAGCTGTGCGAGCGTGAGTTCCAGCGCGGCTCACTGAGCGACTCCAGCTCGTTTATCGACACGCAGTGCGACAGCAGCGTCAGCAGCTACAGTAAACCGGAAGGCTACGTGCAGTTTGACAAAGACAGCAAGGCTTCGGCCTCGTCCTCCTCCCACTATTCCCAGTCCTCCTCACAGAACTCGGACCTGACGCGGCCGCTGCAGAAGCGAATGCAGACCCACGTCTGACCACCAGTGGGTGCGAGGGTTTGAAACAGATGTAGGATTGTAAAACTGAAGCAGCTCTGATGAGTGTGAAGCTACCGCTGCCTCTGAGCACAGAGACGGGAGGACTGGCTGGCTTGAGCAAACTGTGGGACTTCATGTCTCCATTCCTCCATTTGGATGAAGAAGCCTTATGTTTCTCTCCCAACAACCTCTTCACCTTTTTTTTTTTTTTCGGAAGAAACTCCCAGATCTGTGCCCGAGAGTATCAGCACACATTGGAATTTCAACCCTGGAATTTGCAGTGTGATAGCAGAGGTCAGGAATACC
This sequence comes from Pao palembangensis, assembly GCA_015343265.1. Lineage (NCBI taxonomy): Eukaryota > Metazoa > Chordata > Actinopteri > Tetraodontiformes > Tetraodontidae > Pao > Pao palembangensis. Next base: position 1,025,351 of record CM027091.1, on the reverse strand, counting down.
ACGATGATCAACCAGGCAAAGTCTTTTGCCTCTGGATGATTGTCATTAAACAGTAATGGCGATCAGTATCTGCCGCTCCGCTGAAAATGAATGTGCTGCTGGGTAATAGCTGTTAATGCGATAACTTATCATCCCTCCTGCACCTTCCCTCCAAACACTGGATGTGGAGCTTTCTTGTTTGAACTGGTCTCCTGTGTAGGTGGAAGGAAACTTTCTCTGTGTGCCCACGGATGTCTGGAATGCTGAAATAATACATTTCCCCTCAGTGTGGTGGTATATGGGCCACAGACTTGGGCCGATAAAGAGAGGATGGGATCTCATTATCAGTGTACATATGTGACTGTAATTCCTTTTCTAGCAGCTGATTTCTGACCCTTTCTCCTCGCGGAGGACTGACTGACCCCTGAGACCCCTCACCTCCGCGTCTCTTTTGCCTTGAGTGTGTGGTGAATTTTGTGAATACAAACTTTGACTAAGCCAGATGATTACTCACTGTTGATGAGCTGGATCCTCCGCAGTGTTACTCCTCCAAGGGCAGCGCCAAAGCCTGCAGCACAAAAGCTCACAAAATGTTAATGAGATGCCCTCACGGTTCATCAGCCATACTGGGAAACCTGTTCTTAGATGATCTCGTGTTCTTGATCTATTTTACTGTCGATGTCGTCACTGACTCTGGACCTCAGCACCTGTGTGTTTCGGCAAGGGTCAAGGGATGTTAAAATTAAATTAAGAATGTTATTTTCACTGTCTACTCTTTATTTTGAACTCCAGTGCTGACACGACTGCTTTGTTTTCTGTTCCACACTGGGTGCAACACAGAAGAAACTGGTTTAATTATCGAAGCGCTGTTGCTGTGTTTGCTTGAGATGAGAGCAGAGATGCAGACTCTTATTCTTCATATGAAAAGTCCACAGTCAGCCTGGTTATCAAAGCGTTATAGTCATTCATTTTGCATGTTTTGTGGCAAATGACTGAGAAATAACTGTGGAGCTGCTTGTTTTTGAGCCATAGTGCAGATTTGGTAAAGTAACTGGACAGAAATTAATTTTCTTTTTTCTGAAACAGATCCCAGCACACATTATGACACAATTTGTTTAGACACCATTGTTGTCTCCATTCCATGTGTTCGAGAAAGAAATCAGCATCCCTTCTACAGACTGAAGACAGCGTTTTGTGTTCCTGACACTGAATAACGCAGTGGTATTGTAACTGGGCACCACGGGGAGATTTTTAGATCAGCCAGCCGTGGTTCTGTCATTAAAAAGGTGTGATGACAAACAAAGAGGCATCCCACATGAACTGTATAAAGCAGAACGTTGCAGAAACAATCATCTCCAGATGATTTCTCTTTAGAGGATAAATGTATGCTGAGAAGATTTGCAGATTTTCCTTTTTTTCTAATTTTTAAAGATTTCACCCAGAATATTCAGCTGAAATACTGTTCAAAATTAACTTTCTTTTAAAGCACTAGGATATGTCATATTGGAGAAATGTAATTCATTGTTTGGGGTGCTATAGAGAATTTTATCCACCGTTTTCTTTATTCCATCTCCAATCAATCCCAGCGGTGGATGTCCAGAGTAGATGGTTCTCGTTGAGGAGAAGAGCGTAGCTCCTGAACTTTGTGATGTCTCCAACACTGATCAGCATCACTAGCTGCTTTAAATCTCTCAGTTTCTGAGATGGTAGATTCAAATTTACAAGCAGAATCTCTGCATCCAACTCCTGTTACCTGTTAGCCTTGTTGTTTATAAAAATAAATCTAATTAAAAAGAACAAAAGTCACTGGCATTTGGTGAGTGAAATAGTTCAAATGAATCATTGCTCAGTTTCATTTTTTTCTTTCTTTGAGTGTCACGACGACTGGCACTAAACCCAACACGACACTTCCAACAAAAGATGTTGTGGCTGTTGTGAGCACTTAACATGAGATTATATTCTCAGCATTTGAATGGAGTTTTCCACTTGAGTGACGGTAGTTTGGACTCTAATTTTACAAATGGATTTGCACCCATTGTACAGCTTAAGACAAAACGTGCTGTTTTAATGCTGATAATCCATGTTGGCGCGTACCCGGCTCTGTATAAATCTGTCTCTGTGTGTACATTTATTTTCTGCTTTTCCTTTCTTTCTCTGTTTTAGATTTTATTATGTTAAAGCTCAGAAAATCCACATGGCAACAGCCCCACAGCGACAATCATTTTCTCCGTTTTCTTTCAGAAAATCTTTATCATTTGAAACGCCCCTCAAATTCTCACAGGGTAAAAGTAGCTCAGCTTTGAGTGGTAATAATGGGTTATTATACAGTCAGAGCTGCAGTCCAGCAATGTATTTAAAGGAGCAGTATGCAAGAAATGTATTTAAAGTAATCATAAAATGGCCCTGATATGTCAGCGGACATTTGGAAATCATGTTCCTTTCAGATACCATATATTCTGGACTATAAGTCGCCCTTTTTTTCATAGTTTGGCTGGTCTGCGACTTATACTCAGGTGCGACTTATATACTGTATATTAAAATATGTAATTTCACATGTTCTTCAATGTTAATTCACACTGACCGACATGACCAAGGAGTAAATATTACCTACAACCGCGAGAGGGCGCTCTAGGCTTGTGACTACCAGTATGTGCTACTCCTGTACCACTGAAAATTAATTTAAACATTAACTTAAAGACAGCTGAGAAAGACTGAACACAAATGCCCCCAAAAGAAAATCCAATTCACCGATGAAGAATTCAATGGATTCAGTGATGTGGATTGAGATCAAAAATTTTGCTAACCAGTAACTAGTTTGTTGGAGTCGCAAGCTTGTTTCGTTAATTCTGCCTTCCAGCCTCCCACGTACGTTCTTTATGCTACTGTGTAGCTGAATAACTGGTACTGTGTTACGTTATCATACATGATACACCTGTTGTTCTATATTCTATTTTTGTAATTATTATAACTTGCCTCCCTGGATGAAATGTCTGTTCTTGGTCTTGGATTTTGTAAAACACATTTGCCAAAAATAATGCGGCTTATAGTCCATTGTAACGTATATATGTTTTTTTTCTAATTCATGACACATTTTTTTGACTGACTTATACTCCGGAGCGACTTATAGTCCAAAAAATACGGTACTTATATCACCAACAACAGTTGTCCTGCCAGAATCTTCTCATCATCTCCAAGTGGAAGCTCAGAAGTAATGTTGATGTTGCTGTTTTGTGCTGCGGTCTGGCTCTCCACCTTCCCCACATCTCCCCGTCACAAAGTCAGTAGCATTTCAACACCCAGACAGCTTTTTTTTTTAAGTCAGAAACAAAACTGAGATGTGCATTGGAGACAAGAGAGAAAGATGCAGGCAGCTGAAATCAAGAAGAGGTTAAAGAACCGACGCTGAGGTTGCTAATTTTTCAGCTATATTTGGCTAATTTAACTACACTGATGTAGGCACAGACATTTCAAATGTGATCTACATTCGAATAATGCAGTGCATGTTCATTCATGGTACGCCAACACGTAGTGAGTAGACAATAAACTTGCAGTGCAGCACTCGTCTTTGCCAACAGGAGGTCCTTGCAGTAAACTAACTCAACTGGCAACCTCTACTGTGTGTGTGTTGGGGGGACTCTAGAGCAAGGGTGGGCAGTTATTTAGCCTGAAGGGCCACATTGGGTTTTAGATCTTGATGAAGTGGCCGACCAGGTGGTGCAAGAAAACTAACCCGCCAAATGAGGATCAGAGGTTAGCTACAAATCCTGCTTGATGGACTATTGACAGAGAAAATATTTTAAAGAGCCTGTAAATTGGTCCAAGTAGAGATGGATGATGAAGCTCCAAATGATGTTTGGCCCCACCTTTTTGAGAGGACATGTTAGACCCCTAGGTGAAGGGGGGGTCTGAACCTTTTTCTAACCAATCAAACTGACAACCCTCTTCATTTGGCTTTTTTGAGAAATTATTGTAAAGGCTCTGTGGGCCGGATTAAATAGTTCATCGGGCCACATGCGTAGTGCGCTTAGTTTGCCGACCTCTGCTCTAGAGTTTTTTGAATATGATTGCAGTACCATTTGCGGCCACAAACTTTCATACCGCTCCTTTAATTTTCTGCTCCATCTCTTACTCAACATTTACGACTGCAGGTTGAATGCCTACCTTGATATGAGCAGCAGCCAAATGTAATGTGATCCGGTTTTCATGTGCATATTAGTCCACCTGCAACCCATCACTGCGTAAATGCACCACATATTTTTTACTTGAAAATGCAAAATGAATGGAGTTTCTACAGAGCCAGGTTTTCCTATCTGGCACAGCTTCCACTTTGATCCCAACATAACATTTCCCCATTCGGGATAATCGGCACTCTGCACAGCAAACAGATAAATATTTGATAGGCCAGCCTTCTGTACCATCCCCAACACCACTGTGGCAGCAGTGAAAGTGGGCACAAGGATTTGTGTGCCGTGTCGGTCTTGGGGAATCAAAGCCCGTGTGGGGAAACAGTTGGGCCCTGCTCACCTGCGGACGCCTCTCCAACTGGTGCTGGCTCAACCGTTTTTTTTCCTGCTTGTGATTTGTGCACACTTGCCAGGACAAAACAGATGAATAAACACAGAGCCCCAGACCAATTACAAGAGGTCGTTGCCCCTTCCATTATAAAATAAAGCTAACCGTTCACAGTGAAGAACACCGGGCAGTCCATTATTTCATGCGGGCAGAGTTTAGGAGCCGTGTGAAATGAATGATCTGGCAGTCATGACTCTTCTGCCCTCCAGCTATATTACACTTTTATGCACAAGCCATAATATTTGGTCTAAATCAACAGAAAATGAACTCCAGTTTTTACTTTTGCCTACAAAGTACAGATTATCAGTGGTTAAGTGAAGCTCCATTACTGTATGACAGGTGCTGTTACCATATCAGAAACAGCTGCATTAAAAACATTTAAAAGTAAAAAGTCTTTTTTTTAATTATTTTTATTGTGTAAATGCTTTCTGTCACACGTGCTTTCTTTCTTCCACCATTACTTTGTTCGTACTTTAAAAGCAAACAGTTGGATGGAGAAAGGCCTGGTCTAAACAGTATTTGCATTAATATTTCTTTGAGTTTGCCTAGCCTGGAGGGCACAGCAGGAATCTCTTTGCAGCACAGAGACAGCTGAAATGGAAGAATCACAAAAACAAATTTGAAAGGCAAATTAGCGTGTTTCTCTGCGATTGGCTGCATTAGTCTATAATCCAAGTGAGGCAAAGAGCTGTTTAGGCAAATACTTCCTGATCCAGGTCTGACAACCAACATTGAGTTTGTATAAATAGTGATGCTTCAAGCATAACTGTACTGGAAAAAAAAAAGAACATGTACATTCTGCTGGGTGAAACGCCATTTTCAAGCAGTGGACCTCTGTATCTAAAATGGTGTTGTATTTTAACTGTACTGGTCTGTGAATCTATGATGATTTTACTCTGTATATTTGAGAATAAAAGCAATGTTTGAGTTTGTGTTCACATTGTTCTGTGGTGAGAGAGAGCGCGAAGCGAGCTCAGCGCAGGACATTTGCTGCTTTTATAGGTCAAAAAGTCATTTTTAGTGTCAGGAGACATTTAAAGTATCATCGCATGGCAAATGTGAATTAAAACACAAAATATAAATGAATCCCAGACCCAGTATTCATCTGCATATTCAAATGCTGTATTAAAAAAAATAATAAAACAATGGTCTGTTGAAGGAAAATAGTTGGGAATAATTAGCGCTGTTTTTTTTGTCAGTATTTTGTCGATATTGATCTTTCGTTTCCTCCAACGCTTCACGTAAGCATGATTCCAAATTTGTAACATTTAAATTGAACTTCCTGGACTCAAAGACAAATATTACAATGATAAAGGAACTAAATATTGATTGGGAAGTCCCTCAGGACCTTTTAATGCAGCTGTAGGTCTTGAGATCAAATGTTGAAGAGAAAAGAAAACTGGTGCATTTACATATGTCTCAAATTAGTTTTTACGAAAACAGCCCATGGCTTGCTCTCGTGAAGACACGCATCCATTATGTGTGTGACCTTTAACCTTAAGAGCCTGCCAAACATACAGTAAAGGTATGGGAGGAGTGGGATGATGAGAGGTGAGTCTGCTGCTGTAAAACTGTGGCAAACATCACTCTCAAGCCTGATGAGATTCATCAGACACTGTAACAGCACCAGACATAAATAAGGGGTTGTGCTAACGACCACTGGTCATGCGTGTGTTTCCAGAGACGGTTGATTTATTCACTCCCGCCAACACTTTACTGAGCAGTCAGCAGATTCACTTCATTACATTTACGAGCAGCCCTTTAATCCATTAATAGGTTTCTTTTGCAGTCTTAGTCCAAATGAAATGAACTCGTATAAACACCTTAAGTTGTTACAAGTGTTGGCTCCAGTCCTGTAGAAGCAGAAGCTGAAAGGGATTTGAATTCCCACCATGCATGGAATCAATACAAAGCAAGCGAAATCACTCTCCAACTTGATGAATCCATTCGTAGGCTGCACACATATAGTGTTCTTAAAATCCCACATCACATCCCAGCAATACTTCGATTAAAGGGAAAATAAAAGCACGTTTCAGGGCAAACACATCAGAAAAAAGGCTTTTGTCTTGCCTGCACAAGACTACCTGCGAAGCAAGTCCTTTCAGCAGAATGCTCTTAATATTGAGCATCCATCTGCCACAGATCTCATTTTCCTGCAAAGATTTCCCATGTTGAATTAAAAAATGTTTTGTAAACATTAAACAAATAGTGCCATTTTTCATAGATCTGACTAATGACAGAGACCCAACTCATTACTGCAAGAATGTATGCCAAACATTTGCTTACAGCGTTGCTTTAAAACTCTCTTTGGACTGGGTTAGCGGAAGGCTCTAATCATTCACTCCTGCCTCTGCTAACACAGTAGAGGCTCTGTCTGTCCCCACAGGCTGTGCCTCCTCCAGCACAGGCAATATTACTCCTGAATGACTCAAAAATCACACTGCACACGTTCAAACGAGCAGTTTTGCAGCTAAATGCATTACATATCCAGTTTAGCTAAAGAGTTCATTTAGAATCAACGGCACATTAAATCTGTGGTTTATTTCTTCACTTTACTGACAACAAAGCAGGCATCTGCACAAAGACTCTAACCAGATAATAACAGGTAAACCTCAAACAAATGGCTCTCCAGTCAGACACGGATGTCGAAATAAAACATGATGATACTGCCAATGCATTTGTCAAAGAAATGCCTCAGTTCCAGTTATTGGTATATAAACCATCTGTTTCTACGTTAAACTAGCTTTAATCCCTAAAGTACTTAAAATAAACAGCGCAAACATAAAGGGCGAGTCTGTTTCTTTGTGATAATGATGCTCACTGCTGATAAATCTTCTAGTTTTGGGAAGCCTGTTTAGAAGCAGGTGCAGCTTCGCCTGCTCCACCACTGTGGATCAACCTAACCTGTTTTGCTTATGCTTATTTCCCTTTAAAATGGTTCCACATCTGTAAGGGATGAGCATGGAAGGTCAGCCCAGTTGTCTCTGCCGATACCAAACAGCTTTTTCTGCCTTTGGCTCTTGTTTGGTGGATTTAATGGTTGACCCGAACCCTAAATTTAGTCACGAACCAAACAGAAGCGTCAGTGAAGTTTGGAGGCACTATCAACAGCCATAAGAGCTGGATGGTGGTTTTCAAAGTCTGGACTTATTAAAAAAAATTATTAAAAGTTTTATCAAGACTGATATTTTGTATAATAAGGTATTATTCTTCTTATTATTATATGTTGTTATTGTAAAACAAACAGAAGAAGAAGCAGGGACCTGGTTGTTTTTATGATAAAGAAATAATTTTTCTCCTTAATTTAGCCCTAAATATTCATTCTTTTGCTTATTTCCACAAAGTTAGACTGTTCTGAAAGTGCCTGCTGGTTCCCAGGGGAGGGGGGAAGGAGGACAAAACAGAAAACTTGGCGCTTTGTGAGGCCATTGAAAATCGACAGAGCTGGCACAAGGATTTTTTTCCCTCCCTCTTTTCGTTCAATCGGATTTAAAGCTGCTTAAGATAAATAAATCTTCCCTGCTGATTACAAGGCGATGACACAGTCAATCCCAGAGAGCATCTTAAATGAATTATTGATCCCATGACCTTTCCCTGTTAAAGTTTACTCTCGTTTCTTCTGCTCAGATGGAGTTCACAGATTGATCCAACGTTTGTTTTCCATATCCCACCGTTAATGATTCCAGCAAGAGTGGATCAGATAGATAGATAGATAGATAGATAGATAGATAGATAGATAGATAGATAGATAGATAGATAGTGGTAAAGCCCATCGTGCAGCAATTTTGACATTTCTACAGATGGCGGGGAAAGATGACACCTTATCTGGCAGGAGGGAATGGTGTGATATTTGATGGAGTCTTATCCTCCGTCCTGCACGTGTGTTTGTCAGGAAGTCCTCTGGAGCAGCAGCATCTGTCAGTCAGTTCATCTTTTGCCGTAAGATGCGCCTTCTTCACAGAGTCCAGCTTTAATTGAATCTGTTGACATTATGCAAATGGGAGCTGGAAGGAGGTATATAAATTGTTGAAAGGCAGTTCACCAAAAGAGACAATTTTAAAGCAAATTGAGCGTGTGCGCCGAGCAATAGTCGTTTTCCTAATTAAGGTTTGCTTTGCATTTAGCGGTGAGGGCTGCTTCTAATGGTCTCAGGCCTTAAATTGCTTTTCATTTGGCGCGTGTTCAAAACAAATGGAGCCGGCAGACGTGACATTTGGATTGTGGTTCCGCATTTTGGTTGAAGCCCATTTGTTAAATTCTCCTCTTAAGATGGACATGGAGGACATGCACAGGGACAGTCTGTCTCCAGCTGCAGTCTTGACTGGTTGGAAGCTTTTGTAGTCAGTCCTTCTCAGTGCCGATGAAACTTTGTTCACCAAAGTTTTTTGAAAGATGGAGGTGACCTTTATTGCAGCTAATCCACTGAAACAGAAGAGGGTTTTTTTTCCTGAAGCTTGAAGACAAGCGTGAGGCTGCAGAGTCTGATGTTATCAGGAGAGAGAGTCTGGAGATGTTTCCCCGTTGATAAAGAAACCAGGATGTTTGTGATTGGCTGGTGATCAACTTGGATAATTACACAGGAAAACTTTTCTGTGGAACTTCTCTTCCCAACAAACATATCTAAGAAAAAACAGATGGCAGATGAAGGCTATGGCACATTTGCAATCACAACAAAACTTCCAAATGTCTTCAGTTTTAAGGTGAGAACTGCTTCTTTTGTGTCTCCTCAGCAAATCGCTATTTATTTATTCATTCTTATTATTCGATGGTATCACAGCTCCCAGGTTCCTCCATTCAGGATGTCAGCTCTTTGTGCTGATGTCCCGATGACCACCAGATGTTTTCTTTTGTGTTTCACTTTGATTGTCTTTAGGTCATCTAACAGATTTGACTACTTCAATAGACACCAAAGAGGAAGAGGTTTTACTGCGGTTGAAAAATTCCCAGCGAGCCAAGGTTCTGCAGATTTACATTTCACTTGAGAAATTATATTTAAATTTCTGATTTATAATTGAATTTAAACTATTATGGCTGCCATTTTTTATGAGGATAAGTGTGCTAAATTATGATGGGTCTTTTACGGTGGACATTTTAATTACTCTCTCATGTAGATTTACTGTCATTGCAGATGCGGAATAAATTTCAGTTTTAGAATACAGGTGACTAGAGCTAGAAGAAAAAAGATGGTCAGCTGTAGATAATGACTTTTGCTCCGTGAGCATGCAGGGAGGTGGGGGTGCGCATGACGGACACGCTCAAAGTGCAAAATGTCACAGCCACACTGACTGACAGCGGGCAGATGGCGTCTCTCATGCAGAGTCACGAGAGGAGAAAGGTAAAAGAAGCAGACAGAGGAGAGGTGCCCACACGCCAACTTGTAGCCATGTTCAACTCACACCCTCACCCACCGCTTGGCAGAGCGAACACCCCACATGGCTCGCTCTGCACAGCTGCTGGCACTGACGTGACTCATGATGCCATCTTTCTGCCTGCTGGATGAGACAACATACTGTGTGTGTGTGTGTGTGTGTGTGTGTGTGTGTGTGTGTGTGTGTGTGTGTGTGTGTGTGTGTGTGTGTGTGTGAAAGAGAGAGGGAGATGTAAAATAGGGACACACAAGCAATAAATGGGTCATGGATAAGAGCAGCCAAGGCTTTGCATTGGTGCATGGATGGAAATGGGGGTCAGGCCTAGCCCCCTTCTGCCCCCACTATTCACCCTGGAGCTTGAGGTCCAGCTGAGGATGTAATAATCCCTTAATTGCACCATGGATGGGTCTTGGTGAGTTATTCACACAAGTGCAGATGGAGGGGAGTAGGCCCAGGGGTTATGGTCGTGCCTGTAGTTATGGAAGGAAGGACAAAAAACAATGAGTCATTTTTCTAATGAGCTCAACATTCCCTCTAAGTGTCTCTTGGTCACTCAAATGTAAACCACTCATGTTAGAAACAATCTCTGTGATGACATTATGAGGCCTGGAAGTGGCTAATTAGGCACATAAAGCAAAAATGTCTCATGCAATGTGTCAGTGAGAATTAATATTAATTGGTTTGTGTAAAAATATATTTGAGTACTACCATTTCTTTGTAAATGCTGCCTTTCTTTGTTTCTGTGAAGAGAAGAGTTTTGCAGCCAAAGCAGGCGGTCTAACCAGCTCATAATGACAACACAGACTGAATGAAAATGGCAGATTGGAGATTATGACAGCCATCAAACTTCTAGAATCAGATATCAAAGTCTAAAGCTGATCTTCTGCTCAGAAATCCCAGGCTGTGCTCGTTGATGTGGCGCCGTCATCTGAGTTGATGGTTCCATACTGCCCCCTTGTGGTAACAAACGATGAGAACCTTTTCTAACAGAATGGTTTGTGTGGTGTAGGAAGCCTTGTCACAACAACATTCTCTGTTACAATAACTGAGAGTTGTTTACATAAAAATACAAGTTACTGTCCTGTCTCAACAGAATCATACCATATGTTGGTACAGAAAATGGCTGTGATGCTGAGGTTGTTTGGCCTCCAATCTCTGATGCCTTTGCAATATCATTTGCATAATGTCGAAATTTACATACACGGAGATCGCTTTTGACACTCAGGAGTAAAATGTCAAGCGTAATCAGAGTACAACATCAAGTGATTGAAGAACGCCTCCACCTGTGACAATAATTACGAGTCTGAGCTGGAAGAAAGGCATTTAGAAGTCAGTCAGCTTGAAGTAATTCACAGTTTTCATCAATCAAATGTTGTATTTTATCAGAAATGCCTGTCGGAGATTTATAAATTTCTGTGTCCATATTAGATGAACACATTTGGAAAACAGGAGCAGGTCACCCTTTATTGGCTGAAGAGACTGGCGTAAGTGGGTGATATATGTGCAAATGCTGTTTATGGATTATAGGTACGTGTTCAACACAATCATCCCCAACAATCTAATCCATAACCTGCCTTGTGTTGTACTGGCCACTAACACCAGCAGCTGGATTACAGATTACGCACACTGGAGAAAAAAAAACGCCTTTGGAACCGAGCACAGAGCTTCTTCTGTGCTATGCAGGAGCTAAGAATGTGAAGATGGTGCCAAATTTAAAATTTCTTGGTCTGCACACCAGTGAGAACCTCGCTCAAACAGTCAGTAACACAGCGGCAAAGCAACGCCTGCACTTCCTGAGGGTCAGAGTCTGGATACACACCTCCTGGTCTGATGCTACTGTTCGCATCACACTCTGCTACGCTGGCTGTTCAGCAGACCTCGGGCACCATATACAGATACACAATATTTAGCAAAATACAGAAATTTGATTTTAATCTTTTTTATCAAAATGGCATAGTTTGAGCTATTTTTTAATCTATATTTTACAGCTCGAATCATCAACATTATTTAATGATGGTATGTTTTTTTAAGAGAATGCAGGAGGCTGGGTTAGATATGACCTGAGTGATGCTAAAGCACCTCAGTGATGACGGGCTGAAGGGAAGAAATAAGCCCAGCTTCATCCACCACCATCCACCTGAAAAGGTCCACGATGGCCTCAGTAAAGGACACTTTATTGTATTTTATCAGATGGATTGGACTGGAGCATATTTTGTTGCATTCTGTACCTGCGTGGAAACACAGCCACAAGTCAATTATTGATTCAATCACTGAGTGAAAGGCAATATTTTCCAGTAAAAAGACAATCGATACAATCATATACATTTCTGATCTCAGGTTGCAGAGGTCAGTAAGAAAAGAAGAAACGTAACTTTAACGAAATGATTAAGTCACTAAAGTTTTTGGAAGGCCGTGAAAGAAGTATTACCTTTGCTGTGATGTTGTTGGAAGCATTTCAGGCCTCACTGACCTTTAAGAAATGAGTTTGTTTTGTTACCTTGTCAACATCAGATAGTTCACAGGTCTGAAAAAGAAATAGAGGAGTTATGTCACAAGAAGCAGAACCGAATTCTTTATTTAATTAAACCCACACACACACACACACACACACACACACACTTGCACTTGCATGTGTGCACACATGAGCAAAAGCAGAATGCGGTGAAGATGTTGCATTTATTGTCGGGTAGGTGCAGAAGTCAAACTGATCCGTGATCAAGTGCGGTTTTATTGATTGAATTTCTGTGTGGGCCAAGATCATGACTTTAGCTGCACATCGATGGTGAAGCAGCACCGTGCTGTGCAAGGCATTACACAAGACGCATGTGCGCACACATGCTGCCCTCAGGCAGCTCAGTTTTATTTCAGACACACAATGGTGGATCTAAAGGACAAAAATTCAATATCTAAAGTTTGAGGGTGGGACCTAACAAGACCTGAAGAGCTTCCATTAATTCAAGTTGGAGTGGAGCTGTGTGAGAGCGATACCCGTCAAGCTCAAAGCCTCAAACTCAATACCAGCAGAGGAGACCTTGCAATCTGAGAATTGAATTAAGAGCTGGCAAACTGAACTGAAAAAGAAGGCAGAAAATGAAGCTTTGCTCTATCTGAGCTCAGTACCTGACAGTAAAGAGAAATTCAGGGAACAAAAAGTCAGAGAAAAGGCAACGAATCCCCCCCAGACTTACAGTTTGCCTCATTTTGATCTCCACCAGTATGTTAGAAATGCTTGTTCCTATAGAGGAAAGTGGGATTTTACATACTGGTCAGATGATCCAGTCTTTTTACTTCAGACAAAGAATAAAAATAAACAGTTTAAACTCTCCTGGTGGAAGCTTAACCATGCAACAGAGCCAGGGTAAATCATATTAATTTGTAGTGGTGAGATGAAAAGTGATTTTTTTTTTTTTTTTCATTCAATGGAACCTACAGAAGTGGTGAAACTTACATCAGCAGCATATGAGAAGCTGCCCACTGAACTACAAAACTCTGTCAACATCCTGAAGGAGCAAAGAGGAGAGGCGGGGCAGAACTTCCAGTCTGACAGAATTTATTTTATTTTACCAACAGAAATTGAAAACAGGGATGAAAGAGTAACAGCACTGGTAGTGAAATCTTAATTAATCCTAAGGGAAATAAAAACAGTGATGTTTGTAATCGTTCTATTACTAGTAGCTAGGAAACAAAGCTGATATAACAGCTCAGTAGCAGTAAATGTCGTTAATGATTCATCCTCAGTCTTCGCACACATCTGCAAAAATGAACTGTATGTCGGTAAAAAAGGAGAAATGCTGCATGCACCCACCATCATTAGTAAAACACTGATCAATGAGCTGTGAAAGCAGTCAGGTGTTGACCTCCTGGATGTAGCAATAATTAGGCAGCGTCTTCATGGCCAATTAGCGTAACTAAAAGCATGACCTGTACCAGGTCTCGCCTGGTTGGAGCCCTGGAGGAGGAAATGCTCTGCTGGGTTAGCCCTAACCCTAACCCTAACCCTGCATCCCTTTGATGCTCTGCTGGGTTAGCCCTAACCCTAACCCTGCATCCCTTTGATGTTCTGTTGGGTCAGCCCTAACCCTGCATCCCTTTGATGTTCTGCTGGGTCAGCCCTAACCCTGCATCCCTTTGATGTTCTGCTGGGTCAGCCCTAACCCTGCATCCCTTTGACGCTGTGCTGAGTTAGCCCTAATCCTAATCCTGCATCCCTTCGATGCTCTGCTGGGTTAGCCCTAACCCTAACCCAACATCCCTTCAGTGTTCTGCTGGGTTAGCCCTAACCCTAACCCAACATCCCTTCAGTGTTCTGCTGGGTTAGCCTTAACCCTAACCCAGTGCTTCTCAATTATTTTCTGTCATGCCTCCCTAGGAAGAAGAAAACATCTCGCGCTCCCGCGCGACTGTAAATAGTATCATTTGTCTATAAAATTGTTATAAGTACACCTCTGCATAACACTGTATCCTTATTAACATATAAGAGAATAAATAAAGAAAGAAATGTGGATCAATTTACAACAAAGAGTAGCTTTATTAACTGTAACAGAAAAGATTTAAAGTTCATTCGAAATTCAAAAAAAATTAAATGTATGTTCCCCGAAATCAAACGCGCCCCCCTTGATAGAGCCTCGCGCCCCCCCTGGGGGGCGTGCCCCACTATTTGAGAAGCACTGCCCTAACCCAACAGCCCTTCAGTGTTCTGCTGGGTTAGCCCTAACCCTCACCCTGCATCCCTTTGATGCTCTGCTGGTGGACTTCACCCAGATCCTGCTGCTGATATCTTAAATCAGTTTACGGGCAGCTCGTAGGCTAAAACACAGAAAGTAAAATTCAAACCATATTAAATTTATGAGTTGGCAGTGTAACCTCATGACATATTTATTTTTATTATTATTTATTTAGCAATGAAAACAGACTGACTGGATTAGACAAATGCATCCAGGAAAGGTGGTAATTAAACCATTTAGGAGGTTTCTGAATGACATTTTAATGAGATTAAAGTGATGGAGTCATATCCTGTAAGAGGATATGACTCCAAGTTTGTCAAATGCCGAAAGAGAGGAAATCCACTAATTAATCGACTGGCCAATTTTTCACTGAAACTGGCCATCATGTTCTGAAAGTTGAATTAATATGATGTCAGGAATCAAATTGTCAGCGTGGCGAGCGTGTGGACGTCAGACTGATGGATCAATATGTGCCAAATGAGACGAGGGTGTAGCGGTAAATCAACCGATTTTAGGTTTCAATAGACGGATGTAAACATGTGCACTTTAATATGAAACTACGTGACATTTGTTCAGTAAATCATGAAATTATTGAACAGCTTGGATTGCTGTGACCTTTTTTCTGATCTGGATTATGTAAAACATCTGTACTTTGGGAGGTGATAATCAGTTTAATTGGATAAAAATGTCAGTCAAATCTGCGGTGTGAAAACGACCGTGCTTTATTAAAGTCAAAGAAAAGGTGATTTTTATGTTCTTCAGAAACGTGACTGCTCACTGGAACTGACTGCGGACCTTGGAGGTTTCAGTTCCTCCACCTTTCAGCCATTTAGGGAATCAGTTTTAGATCAGAGGGAACAGTTTCCTCCAGCCTGATGGTGGTGGTGTGAGCTGAGCGGTTGCTACGCCTGAGTTTGAAGCTATATCAGGAGACAGACTGAGTTAAAAAAAAAAAGTGAACAAAAGGGAGCGCGCTCTGTTGGTGTTCGTACATGTAAGACATGTGAACTGACAGATACTGTAAATCTATATTTTCAGTCGCCCAGCACGCCTCCGTCAGAGTGTCCCAGCAGAGCTGCAAGGATAATGAGAAGAGCCCACATTTCTTCCAGCCTCAAACAAGAGGGAGGACACATAATTAAAGTGACACCTGTTCGTTCCCATTTGCGGCTCCTGCACAGCATGTCCTGGACCCATGTCCGGAGAGGAGAGTCGGCAGTGGCAGAGAGCTCACCGCTGCAGAGCATGAGTAGGATTATTTTTAATGCCCACTGGCATGTTCAGGGTTCAGCCATGCAGAATGACAATAACCGTGCTGCAGGCAGTCCAACACTCACACACACACACACACACACACACACACACACACACTTGCTGCCTGGACAGAATGATTCACCTGCCCTTGCATTCCGATACACGGAATTTGTGTTTCTGTTTTAAATGAATTAGGGAAAGTGATAAATTGTTTTGTACTATATAATAATCTGCAGATATGTTCCAATTCAAGTTACCTTGAATTGGATTGCATAAACAGGTGAAATATTGTTGGGGTATTGACCATTTGTGCACCTTTTCTGTGAATTTCCTAAACCTTTTCCACAATTGTTGTATTGTTCCTTCAAATATCTTCAACTGAAGATATTTGACTGGAGCGCTCAGATTGTCGCCGGGCAGCTGGAAATATCCTAGTCCTTACATTGCATTTTCCTCCTGTCAGCTCCTCCACGACGATGATGGTGATGATGATGATGATGATGATGATGATGATGAGTCTGGTCTCACCCCCCAGTGCGCTCTGCTGTACTGGCTGCAGATGCGATGACCCAAACTGACAAATGGAAGCCCACGGGATGTGTGTGCCTTTCTCACTGCACGACAGGTAATTATCACCAGCATCACGCAAGAAGCGCTTTATTCAAATGAAGAAAATTGATATGTAGATGATGGTCTGTACCCGCCTCCACCTCATGCGCATATCTGGCCCACTCCTAAACAGGAGTGGGAACATATGCACAATTATGACACGCACACACACACACACACACACACATCCTTGTACTTCAGTGTTTGTCAGGACTTTCATAGATATAATGTATTACATAGCCCCTCACCCTATCTTAACTTAACCCCTGACCCTGACCCTGACCCTGACCTGATTCTAACCCCAACCTTAAAACTAAGTCTGAACCCTAAAACAGGCCTTTGGAGTTGTGAGGACCAGCTAAAATGTCCTCACTTTCCAAAAATGTCCTCACTTTGCTAGTAGAAGTATTTAGTAGTCAGGATGTAAACACACAAACACACACAGAGAAAGGAAGTCTTGGCTGCGACTGCATTCCCACAAATTCCTTCTGACACTGGCAGATTAGGATGCAGAGGACATCCTGTGGCGCTTTTCATTAACATATGCCATCACACCAGGGGGTCAGCGCTGCGTGGCGGAGCATCACCAATGCTGCAAAGTTATTTATCAAATTATCATTGCCTTTTTGAGCTCCTGTTCCTTCCTGTGCTGCTGTTCTGCCACTTTTAACTCAACGGGAATGTACGAGCATTAGGAATTGCTGCTAATCTCAGGTAATTTATGCCCAAATTTAAAGCCTGGCATTAAATTCTGTAATAATTACTTGTTTACATAGAGCATGGATTGTGCAAAATTAAGGTTTTATCAAAACTAGAACAAAAAAGATTTCACCTGTGCCCATCTTTTCAGTGAGTTTAGGCTCATTGTTAAGCATTTGTGTCACTTTGGTTCACACTCACTGATCTCCTAGCGCACGTTCAGCATCTGCTCTCTACAGTAACATCCTGCACTGCGACTTCAGCACCAGACAGCAGGCAGACATAAATCCTGCCTTCACCAAGGATCACCAGGATCAGCTCAGGTTAATTTGTTATGCATTAAAAACTGGGCATTCCTGTTTCTGAAGGTGACATCCTGCTGATCCCCAACATAATTCAGTTTTGGTTGCGTTATTAGAGAAACATTTAAATCACACATCGACATCTTATTATGTTAATCATTTTATAATATCACATTTAAAAAGATAAACATACTCTCAAAGCTCTGACTTTATCACCTGCTGTGGTCGGATGCTCACTGATTAGGTAACTAATCATTTGACATAAATCATCAAACACCTGCATAGTAATCAGAAAAAAAAATGTCTTTTTTTAATCCAAGACAATACTGAAACAATACTGTGTTATAAGAACTCGTAATTTAAAACTGGTGGACTTTTTCACCTGCCAAAAACAGGACGTACTGAACAGTATTTGGCTGATCCTGGGCCAGCCTGGACTCCTGGAGTTGGGTTTCTTCCCAGGTCAACTTCCCTGGGGGAGAGCCCATAAAAAGCTCTGAGCGGGGCCATTGCAAAGCTTTTGCCACTGACGGTTGAATTACATTGTAATGTGAAACATTATGAGCAGCTGTGAGAGCGCCTGACATTCAGTTACGAGAGTTTCCATTCCTCGGAGCACACACAGATTTGGGGGAGAAAAAAAAAAAGATCTTTATTATTTTCTGTAGTAAGGGTGTCAGGCATCCATTAGAAAGCCCACATATTGTGTATAATAACACACAAAACTCAACTCAACACATACATCACAAAGCTGTTGACGGTCTTGAAAGTGTTTTTCTGTGAATTGTCCATGACAGTAAAAAGAGTTTAAAAAAAACAAACTGCAACCCAGGTTCCTGCACGTTTCTAATAATAAAGATAAAATCATTACAGCCAACTGGAATTGTCCCAGACAAATTACTCTAATATTGAGTATATTGATCTGTTGTACTTGGCTCTTGATGTTACTGCTGTGAGTATTTTATTTCACTACCCTGAGGATAAATAAATAAGATAAACTAAAGATAAGCAAGGCCACCTTTGGCCACCCCAGCTTTGTTTTCATCACTGAAAACAAAGCTGGAGTGCCATGTGATGCAGTTAGCAACAAGGATCTCGGCTGGATTCTCTGGGCCTTCTGATGGAATCGTGACCTGTCTTCTCCAACGGGACCCGAACATATATCACAACAGATAAAAGATTGATGTAGCAGGATGGCAGAATGTGTCCAATCAGTGCCAGTTTAATAACGACTAAAGGGTCAAGAATATGATGTCATAACGGTATTACTATTGTTATTTTTAGTAATAGTAGTGGAATTCTCAATGTGCTTTTCATAAAATTTTTCAAAAAAAAGCAGGAAAAAGAAAAAAGTGCTGGGAAAGCATCCCTCAGACAGACTGACGTGTCCAAGGAAATCCAATAGATCATGTTTCTCTCTCTCTCTTCTCGTTACTGGCGGGCACAAAATTAATTAAAGCAAGGCTTTTCTCTGGAGCATATTCTCTAATAGGGAGCTCATTGCCCCTCTGACATTTGTGTGTGTGTGTGTGTGTGTGTGTGTGTGTGTGTGTGTAGTGGGGGGGTAGCGAGAATGCATCGTTTAAAAATAGCCCCATTTCTTTGTTGTCAACCATATCAAAGAGACAGAAATTGACCACAATTTCAAATTGACCACAGCAGCAAATTCACTGCCCAGAAAATGTGTGTGGGGAAAATTTGCATAACAGCATAATATGAGGTGTTTGCTCTTTGTTTTGGTATTTTGATTATTCAAAGTGAATCTTTATATGGAAAATAAGTATTTGCAAAACAGCTGCAGTGACTGTGACGTGCTTCCAGTTAAATCGATTGTTTTGAACATATTAACCCATGAATTTCACACATTTAACATGGAATTGTTTATGATACATTTTATAATTTTTATTCAATATTTAACCTATGCCTTTGGCCACCAGCTCACAGTAAATCTAGTTCCCCTGGCTCCTCTCATGGGCGGGGTGCACCACCTCTGTAATTAAAACATACTTTAAACATCTCAGATAAAGCTGCGTTTATGTTTTAATAATAATACTCATACTGGGATGATGGCAGTTTTGCGAAATCTCGTCAGATATTTTATGTTTAACCTCTTTTATTTTCTTCCAGTAAAAATAATTCCGTTAGAGACTTTCAGAACTCTTTAAGCTGTCTGCAGTGTCACCTGAGGGCACATTTTGCGTCAGTGAGTCAAGAAGCTCTCCTCCAAAATCAACAACAATGTCCAGATGCTGATGGACGAGATGAAGTTCTCTGGACACAGCGGAGGAACTGGTCCGTCGGTTTTATCAGAGGAGCTCAGAGGAAGCACCTGTACTCAGACACGTCTCAGTCAACAAAAAATCAATTGGATCGCCTGTGGAGAAGAAGGAAGGTTGTCATGGAAATGTTTCACAGTGAAATGATAAACACGTTGCCTGAAACATTGAATTAGTGTGGTCTGAGACAAGATGAAGATCACCTACTAGCTATGATGGGAGCATATAAAACATCAGTCATTGCTATGACAACAGACAAGGAGCAGAAATAAAGAGATTTATCTTGTGGACAAATCAACCAATTTAAAACCATAAACTGTAAAATGGATGATCAGTGTAGGATAATCCCAATTTATATCTCTGTTGTAGGAAAAATTGCTTGTTTGTGGGGAATTTTACAGTTTAGCCGAAAAAAAAAATCTACTAATCCTGAAGTTGTATATTAACCTAAACGATTTTCTGTTTTTGGCAGCAACGTAGCAGGATCACTGCTTATTACCTCGTACTTCTTTGTGGTGCACCTTCTGTCCACTAACACCTTCCAATAATTTTGATGTGCAGTAATTCTACACAATTGCCTTATTTAATTTGTGGAGCCTTCTTCTTCTTCTTCTCCTGGTCTCCACTCTTCTTTTCACCTACTAATGCTGACTCTCCTGTTTCAATAAAGTAGTTTATGACAGTGTGAAGTGCTAACGTTGGAGTATTGAGCCCGACTTGTTAGAAGCTGACAGATTTGAAAGGTTAACAGTGGTTTCACTTTTGCCATTGTCGATGCTTCACTGATGGTTCTGCTCTTTTTTCCTTCCATTTTGCTGCAACAGGAGGTGAAATTATTAACAGAGGAAATATTACCACTTCAACAGACCCCCTGGAAGTTCTAAATGCTGCAGAAGATGGAACTCAAAAACACAAAAACAAAGTTTTGTTATACTCAGGTCAGGTATAGATTCTATCACCATCATAATAGTGCTGTATTGTTATCACTGTATAAGCTGCTGCTGATCCACAATTCTAGAACTAGTCATGTTTTTAACTGTTAATTATTTTTTTTCCTGCTTGCAAAGACTATGGAGAACAGGGGTTACTTTTCAAATATCAGTCTGGAGATGTAGGCTACCAGTGAAAAAATTATGAATATGAATTATTAATTATGAATAATCACTCATATGGAAATAATACTGAAACACATAAAGGCGAGAAGATCTTGTTTGAAGGAAAGGTCAGCTTATATACACAAGGGGAGGTCAAGATACACTATGTCTTTATTTCTTAATTCCTTTTCATTAAAAGTTCTCCTTTCATTCAATCATGTGCTTTTAAAATGTGTATTTCACCACATCGTTGTCAGCGAACTTGCATCCTAGAACTCCCTCTCCATCTAAATTCCCCAGTAAAAGCTATGTCTCGTGTTAGTAATGAATGATTTATTAGTAAGTGTAGCAGCACGGCGCTATGGTCTGTGCTGATGGTAGCTACATTAAAAATAGTTTCAACAGAAGCTGTTGTATCCATGGTGATAACAACATTGTTTACTCATGCCCTTTCATCTTCAAGATGCCAGAACACAAACACAAACTGCTTTCCAATTCTAGTGGCAGCATTCTGGATTATTTCTTATTAAACTAGCAGTTATTATATAAGTGTAACAGCAAGAGTGTCAGCAGCAGTCAAGGTCAAACCATGTCTTATGTTATCACTTCAGTTATCTAGTATGTTATACTGGGGTGTGTAAATGTCTGTCAGGTGACTGTCCTCATTTGGCCTGTTTTACTGTTCAACCATAGACCCGAGACCATCTTTCCTCCCATCCAACCATTTTTTCAACTCTGTGTGTGTGTGTGTGTCTGTGTGTGTGTGTGTCTTGGGGTGGCTCCTTGGGAGGTGGGAAGCATGGGAACATGTTTCATGTTGTGTCTTCCTCCTCGGCAGCACAGTTGCAAGGGTGTTAACAAGTTGATAGATCTCAGCAACATTGCTGATCAATTGTGAAATTAGTGAATGAATGTATATGTCGCATGTAAACTATGTAATACCCTGATTATAACTGTTTATTCTACCATTACTGGCTACAGATATCACCTTCTTGCTGGACAAAGAACCTAAGTTTTTGACACCTCCGTGTTTGAGCTGTCTGTAGAATCATATTTCTGACACACTGTTTGTCTTTAGTGAGCCAGTGCTTTTCAGCTGAGCAGCAAATGGCGTGCATCAAATCGGTCCTTGAACGGTTGCAGCTGCTGTGTGATGTCATGTGAAACAAACGTAGAAGTGTGCAGCAGCCAGCTTTGGGTGAGATACACACAAATGTGTGACGATTACCTTCCAGCTGCTCTACATTAAAGCCAACTTCATTTAACAAGTTAAGCTGCAGATGAATAGGAACAGTCACTACGACAGGGAGTGGTCAGATATCAGGCATTCGTCCCTGTGGACCGTCGACAATAGAAACACACATGGACTGTAGCGAACAGGTATTTGATGCAGTGGTTATGTTGATTGGAGACCATTAGCATTGGGCGTGTGTATGTGTGTGCGCGCATGTACTTGCTACATACTGAGTACCAAAATCTGCATTCTACTTGTAAAGTGAGGCCATTTTGAGAAGCGAGGACATGGTAGTTGGTCCTCGCTACTGCAAAGGCCTGTTTGAGGGCCCACACTTGGGGTTAGAATTGGGGTTAGGTTAGGGTCAAGATTGGGGTCAGGATGTTGGGCTGGATAAACCAAGACCCGGATGGGCGGGAAGCCAAGGACCATCACACCCATCTGTAGATCAGGGACCACTCTCAGTCTGTTTTCAAGAGGAAACACTGGAGCTAAAAACAGTCGGATCACAATAAAGTAAGATTAAATAGTAACATAAGATAAAGGATATCAGGGCTAAAAGCTAGGGCATGAAAACCTAAGAACCATTACATGGTGCTGAAAACTATTAAAAACTATAAAAAGAGCAAGTATAAAAGAAAAGGACGTAAGAAACCTAGGGTTAAATTTAGGCTTGATGGAACACATAATTCCCTTTTATTTAATGATACTGTTTTCAAGCCAGATAAAGAAACAAACATACATATATACCCATACCAAACTACGTACATACACATACCCCAGCTTGAGCAAAAATAATAGCAAAGTTCTAATAAGTAGAAGTTCTACCTTGACAGCAGGTGTAAATGATAAATAAATAATTCCCAATTTTTTTTTTTTTTTGGTCCCAAAAAAGGGAGTAGGCTGAAGTTTAAAAAATAGCTCTACATATTTATATTTAATATCCAAGAAAATAATTCTTCCTATATCAAGCAATTGCTGATCTAAAAGGTAACGGTATTACAACAACAACAACTAAAAACTGAAGCCTCTAACAAAGGCAGTCTACGTGAACACATTTCTTATTTAATTCTCTTCTCTTATTGAATTCTTTCTTATTCAATAGTTTGTGTTTGTTCCTGTCAGAGGTGCCTCGTAGAGCACGTGCACTTTCCCTCATCCGAAACAACCTCTGGACGCTTTGTGGTACTTGTTGATGGGTCACTTGATACATTGTGCTGATTTAAAATCAACCAGATCTCTGAATTTGAGTGTTTTCAGTTTGACAAAGAATTGGTGGGTCTGTTGGGCTGTCTCTATTCAGCAGTGCAAATAAAGATTATTGCACTTTTCTGGGTTGGATCTGATGGAGTTTTTCCTGCCACTGTGCTTTCCTGGGGGTTCAGGCTCTGGGTTTCTGCCTCTGTAAAGCACCTAGAGACAATTTTTAGAGTAAAATGCACTATATAAATAAAACAAACAAATAAATAAATAAAAGAAAAGTAGGTCAAATAAGTAAGAAGGTCCGAGACTGTTTGGACACATAAACATAAAATTAAAATTAAAATAAAAGGACCTTTAATTCAGTCCTGAAGCACAGTAGTTATAGCACCTGTGTGCTAGGCTCCCATCCTCTGGTCCTTGTCAGCTCGCAGTCAGCTGAGTTTTGCAACAACTGTAATAATGTCGTAATAATAGACGGTATTAGGTTCCTCCATGTTCAGGGGTTGTTTTGTTGTCCTGATTGTTTTTGCTTTTGTCCACTAGGGAACATGGTGGTTCCACTCTTTGCTGGTGACAGGCACACCTGCAGCGCAACGCCATTAACAAGCCGCACCTGCTCAACAGTGTCGAATCGTTTCGCCTGTTGAGTGGTACCAGGACATAAACTAGAGGTTTCCCGTGTTTTTTGGATCGCTTCTCGCGAGTGTTTTTTCCTGTTTCCAAGGTTGCCACATTCCCCCCAAGAGAAGAGTCTACGTTCTTGTTCTCGGACACTCTGCAGTGGAGTCCGCATACAAAGATCTGGACTTTCAATCCTTCTTTCTTCTTTGGCAGTTTATCCTCCATCAGAACACTTTCTGTTTGCCCTTTTGTATGCCCAATAAAAGGGTTGTTTTGATTTTATTTTGATTTTGAACTGCCATCTCGTATCTGCGTTTGGGTCCTAGACTAAGTAAAAAGGTAACTGTTAGGAGTCGGCAGGGCCGGTCCCGAATCTTGTGGTGACTACACTCTGCTTTTTCCCCACCAGAGGGCGCAGGTGACCCAGCCAGAGCCAGAGAGAAGGAGCTGTGGGCGATTTATCATCAACAGCTGATATAAGCCGCTCACAACTGGCCACCAGTGTCGGATCGTCAAATGAACCGCATGATCGTCGCGTCTGGTCCTAGAAAGAGACTCGTCCACGGCCCCAGTGTTCCGCCGAGCGTGCACCGGTCTCTGTTTCGCCCACCGAAGGTCCACCTTGGTTTCCTGGACTATCCTCCGTTGGAGCGCCTTTTGTTCTGTCCGTTTTTTGGTGTTAGACACCCGATCTGGTTTTTCATTAAAACGAGCCTGAGTCACGGAGCGAGCTCTGCTGTGTGGTGTCTGGTCTGTCCTGCGCCTGGATCCAATTCGAGGCGATATATACCGTTAACAGTACGATCCGACCAGCATGGATCCAGCAGAGCAGCACAGACACGCACTGTCCGCCCAGGGAGCGATGCTCGGCAGCTACGAGCAGGCGCTTACCTTATTGTCTCACAACGTTGCGTGCCTCACCCAGACCGTCCACGAGCTGGCAGCGCGGTTGGTCTCCTCAACGCCGTCGGCCACCGACGCGCACCCGCCGCCCCGCGGCTCCTACGCCTGTGATCCTGAGCCGTACGACGGGGATCTCGACAAGTACCGGGGGTTCATGTTGCAATGCCGGTTGGTGTTCTCCCAGCGCCCGCTCGTCTTCTCCTCGGACGAGGCAAAAATTAACTACGTCATCGGTTTGTTGCGGGGAAAGGCCCTGAGCTGGGCTCAAGCGTCCTGTGCGCGCACCCACCTAAATACGCTGGAATTCGGCGCGTTCGTGAAGCGGCTGGAGCGCGTTTTCGACCGGCCGAACCGCCTGGGGAATGCATCAGATCGGCTTTTTTCGATCCAGCAGGGCTCCCGATCGGTGGCGGAGTACGCGATCGAGTTCGAGACGTTGGCAGAGGAGGCGGGGTGGAACGAGCCGGCGCTGCTGAGCGCGTTTCGCCGCGGGCTGAGCGACTCGGGGCGCGACGCGCTCGTCGGAGGTCCGAGATCGAGAGGGCTACAGGAATTGATAGACCGCGCGATCGAGATAGACAATCACCAGCAGGAGCGACAACGGGAGCGTTCCTCCCGTCACGTCACGCCTCGGGGTTTTCCGCGTCCACAAGTCTCCTTGCGTCGCGAGCTACCGGAGCCTCCTCCCTCTACTTCGGACGGTCGCGAGGCGGAGCCGATGCAGCTGGGTCGCACGCGCCTGACCACGGAGGAGAAGCGCAAACGCCGCCACACGGGGGCCTGCCTGTACTGTGGAGAGGTGGGCCATTACGTCGCCAGCTGCCCCCTACGGTCAAAAGACTAGGCTCGTCAGTGCAGGCAGGTGCACTGGCGAGCGCATCTTCATCCTGCAGTCCTCGCTCGCGGGTAAGTTTGGTGGGCAAAATGTTCTGGGCTGGCGGGTCAATGCCATTGTCTCTATGGGTGGACTCGGGCGCAGAGGACTCGTTTATGGATGAGGGCTTGGCTAAGCAGGCAGGGCTTCCACTGGTAAGGCTCCAGGAGCCCAAGACCGTGGTGGATATAGGCGGACGCACGCTAGCAAGAGTAACACACAGTACCGCCACGGTGACACTCGTGGTGTCGGGTAACCATCGCGAGCTGATCAGGTTCCTCCTAATCCCCTCACCTTCTGCCCCGGCGGTTCTTGGTTTCCCGTGGCTAGCTCTCCATAATCCCCAATTGGACTGGGTGACCGGGGTCGTGACTGGTTGGGGTGCAACTTGCCATGCTCGCTGTCTACGCTCTGCTCCGCTGCCCGTGTCGGCGAACCCCAGCACATCCTCGGTCGCTCCCGACCTCACAGCGGTCCCCAAGGCTTATCATGACCTGGGTGGGGTGTTCTCTAAGCATCGCGCCTGCGCCCTTCCCCCCCACCGCCCCTACGATTGCGCCATCGACCTGCTTCCCGGCTCCCCCCTGCCTTCCAGCCGGCTGTACAGCATCTCTCAGCCGGAGCGAGAGGCAATGGAGAGGTATTTGAGTGAGTCGCTGGCGGCAGGACTGATCCGCCCTTCATCCTCTCCAGTCGCAGCAGGGTTCTTTTTCGTGAAAAAGAAGGACGGGTCGCTGCGCCCATGCATTGATTACCGGGGGCTCAACGCCATCACGGTAAAAAACAAGTACCCTCTGCCGCTCATTGACTCGGCCTTCTCGCCCCTCCACCGGGCACGCGTGTTCTCCAAGCTGGACCTGAGGAACGCCTACCATCTTGTTCGCATCCGCCAAGGCGACGAGTGGAAGACAGCGTTCAACACGCCGCTGGGACAGTTCGAGTATCTGGTAATGCCGTTCGGGCTCACAAACGCTCCGGCGGTTTTCCAGGCCTTAGTCAATGATGTGCTCCGGGACATGCTGAATAAGTTCCTCTTCGTATACATTGATGACATTCTCATCTTTTCAGAATCAGAGGAGGAGCACGTGCAGCATGTCCGGTTGGTCCTGAGACGCCTGCTTGAAAACTGCCTCTTTGTAAAGGCGGAGAAATGCGAGTTCCATGCCCCGTCGGTCTCCTTTCTAGGCTTTGTGGTCGGAGGGGGACAGCTCGCACCAGATCCCGCCAAGGTTCAAGCAGTGGTAGATTGGCCGACCCCATCTTCACGCAAACAGCTCCAGAGATTCTTAGGTTTTGCCAACTTCTACCGTCGGTTCATCCGCGATTACAGCAAGGTGGCCGCCCCCCTGACCAGACTCACCTCCTCCATCCGGCCATTTGCGTGGACGACGGAAGCAGAGGCGGCATTCGCCAAACTGAAGAGGCAGTTCACCACGGCGCCCATCCTCACTCACCCAGACCCCGGCCGCCAATTCACAGTGGAGGTCGACGCCTCGGAGGTCGGAGTCGGTGCAGTCCTCTCGCAACAGGGCGAGAGCGACCGGAGATTGCACCCGTGTGCGTTTTTCAGCCGCCGGCTGACTGCCGCCGAGCGGAATTATGACGTCGGGAACCGGGAACTCCTAGCCCTGGTATTAGCCCTTCAGGAGTGGAGGCACTGGCTGGAGGGGGCCGACCAACCGTTCGTAGTGTGGACGGACCATAAGAACCTGGCCTACCTACAAGGCGCGAAGCGGCTGAACCCCAGGCAGGCACGCTGGGCGTTATTCCTCAGCCGTTTTGAGTTCACGCTCACTTACCGGCCAGGCTCTAAGAACGTCAAACCGGACGCACTATCTCGACAATTTGCCGTAGACCAGCCTGATCCAGAACCCGAGCCCATCCTTCCCTCCTCGCGCATTCTGGGCGCGGTCATTTGGCCAGTGGAAGAGAAGGTCCGCGAAGCACTACGCACGTTCCCCGATCCCGGGGGCGCGCCTCCCAACACCCTGTTCGTCCCCGGGCCTGTCCGCCCCGAGGTGCTACAGTGGGGACACGCGTCGAGATTGGCGTGCCATCCGGGGTTGAGGCGCACACTGCACCTCCTGCGGCAGCGCTTCTGGTGGCCCTCCTTGACCCAAGATGCAAAGGCTTTCATTGCGGCCTGCCCCGCATGCGCACGGGGGAAGTCGTCGCACCAGCCACCCGCCGGACTCCTGCACCCGCTGCCGATTCCGCGACGACCTTGGTCCCACATTGCGGTGGACTTTGTCACGGGACTGCCTCCATCGCAAGGGAATACGGTCATTCTGACCATTGTGGACCGTTTTTCCAAGGCGGCGCATCTGGTGCCTCTGCCTAAACTCCCCTCAGCCGCAGAAACGGGAGACCTTCTCGTTCACCACGTCTTCCGGCTACACGGTATCCCCCGGGACATCGTCTCCGACCGGGGACCTCAATTCACCTCCCGAGTCTGGCGAGCCTTCTGCACGGCCCTCGGCGCCACGGCAAGCCTCTCGTCCGGCTACCATCCCCAGTCCAACGGCCAGGCAGAACGCACCAACCAGAGTGTGGAGAGTGCACTCAGATGTGTGACGACCGGACACCCCACGACCTGGAGCTCCCTGCTGCCATGGGTAGAATATGCACACAACGCCCTGGCCTCGGCAGCCACGGGAGTATCGCCCTTCATGGCGTCCTTGGGCTATCAGCCGCCGCTCTTCGACCACCAGGAGGAGGAAGCAGCGGTCCCATCCATCCCGTCCAGCCTACGTCGCGGCAGGCGAGTATGGAGGCAGGTACGTGCCGCTCTCTTACGCTCCTCCCTCCTAGCCCAGAGGCAGGCAAACCGCCGCAGAACGCCTGCACCGGAGTATCAACCGGGTCAGAAGGTTTGGCTGTCGGCCAAGGACCTACCGCTCCAGGTGGAGTCCCGGAAGCTGGCACCACGATTCGTGGGACCGTTCGAGGTGGAGCGGATGGTCAACCCGGTGGCGGTGCGGTTGAGGTTGCCCGCATCCCTGAGGACTCACCCGACGTTCCACGTCTCACGGGTCAAGCCTGCCAGGGAGTCGGAGCTGTCATCACCCACGGAGCCCCCCCCCCCCGGTGCGGGTCATTGACGGAGCCCCGGCCTACACCGTCCGGCGTATCATGGACATCCGCCGTCGAGGCCGGGGGTGGCAGTACCTGGTAGACTGGGAGGGTTACGGCCCCGAGGAGCGATCATGGGTGCCTCGAAGGCACATCCTCGACCAGTCCCTCCTCCAAACGTTCTACCGGGAGCATCCGGACAAGCCGGGTCGAGCGCCAGGAGGCGCTCGTTGAAGGGAGGGGTACTGTTAGGAGCCGGCAGGGCCGGTCCCGACTCTTGTGGTGACTACACTCTGCTTTTTCCCCACCAGAGGGCGCAGGTGACCCAGCCAGAGCCAGAGAGAAGCAGCTGTGGGCGATTTATCATCAACAGCTGATATAAGCCGCTCACAACTGGCCACCAGTGTCGGATCGTCAAATGAACCGCCTGATCGTCGCGTCTGGTCCTAGAAAGAGACTCGTCCACGGCCCCAGTGTTCCGCCAAGCGTGCACCGGTCTCTGTTTCGCCCACCGAAGGTCCACCTTGGTTTCCTGGACTGTCCTCCGTTGGAGCGCCTTTTGTTCTGTCCGTTTTTTGGTGTTAGACACCCGATCTGGTTTTTCATTAAAACGAGCCTGAGTCACGGAGCGAGCTCTGCTGTGTGGTGTCTGGTCTGTCCTGCACCTAGATCCAATTCGAGGCGATATATACCGCTAACAGTAACAAGACTAATCACATCATTTTCAAATGATTGACACTTATACGCGGTTTTACTAAACTTTGTTTTTGTGACCAAATAAAGTTTGTTTGCCATAAAGTTTGTTCCTTCAGGTTGTGCCAAACTGTTTTTCTGCTCCCTCATATTTTCTCTTCTACTTGACCTAGAATAAAGTATCTGTTTAACCCTAAGAGACAGAAGCTGGGATCTAAGACACCAGGTAAGATCCAAAGTGCAGAGAAGCCCCTGAGACACTCCAGCACGGAACACAACAGCAGGGTGTAAGACACTACATTGTAGCATTAGGGGTGTCACACGTATGGCCCGTGGGCTGGATTAGGCCCGTGAATGGGTTTTATCCGGCCCGCGAGATGATTTTTCAATTTAAAAAAATGGAAAAATAAAAAAAACTGCTGTTATAAATGTGATGTCGCAATAGCAATTCTGTTAAGTAACCGAGTAACTTTTAAATAAAGTTAATGTCAGTTAGTGTTGGATGATATTTTTCTTTATTCACTTGGATAGTTTGATCATTCATTGATGGAGTAATGTGGGTTTCTTAACCTGACAATTTTAAGGGATTTATGTTATAACAGAGCAACTATTAAACTTAAATTTTGTACATCTATGCAAATGCATATATAATATTTGTAATTTGAATAAGTAATAAATTCAGTTATTTAACATTAAAGAGTTTTTACATTGCATTTGGTTACAGTTATACTGTCTTACTATTACATGCAGCCCTTTGAGGACAACCCTTATGCTAATGTGGCCTTCGGTGAAAATGAATTTGTCACCCCTGCGCTACAAGGAACATCACAACCAAGTAGCTGATATTGTGTAGAGGGACATCTGTGCCAAGGTTGGACTGGAAACTCCCAGGTCAAAGTGGGAGCCACTTCCAAAAGTGGTGGAGAACAACTGAGCTGAGATCCTGTGGGAGTGACAAGCCAGACATTGTAGTCTGTAGGAGGCAGATGTGGCAGTCTCCAACTACAGCAACATCAGGAAGAAGGAACAGGAGAACTAAAAACGTGCCAGAGTCTGAGAGATCAGCTAGACAGGATGAAGACGACAGTGGTCCGCGTGGTCATTGATGCACTCGCCAAACTGGAGGAGAGGCTCCATCAGATCCCAGGAACAACATCAAGAGTGAGACCTCAACACATCCGAACCCCCCTCCCCTCTCTCTGTCTCTCTCTTAGTATGTCTCTCTGTCTCTCTGTTGTTATTAGTGTGTCCACACAGAATTCTGAAGTAAACATGATCGAGAATTTCCATTCATTTTTCTAGCACCTCTAAAATAAAATTATGTATATAAATATACATATATAAAGCCCCCTGCTTTCATTGAAAATCAGCCAGTAACCACACTAGACCCAAAAGAACCCATTAAAACCACAATCAATGGCCCATTTTTGAGTGGAAGTGAGAATGAGTGCGTGGACAAGGCCAGGCCACCAGCTTACATCGGATCACTGCTTTAAACCACTTTTGGCTTTCACCGCCTGCACACTTTAAACACCCTGCTCCACCTTCTTCTAGCCCTGCTCAATCTTCCCTGCGTCTAGTCGGTTGTAGGATCAGAGCAGATGGAGGGAATCATTCATGTGCAGAGGGCGTTTTTATCCATAAGAAGCACGACCAGTTCCAGCTACATGCACAAATCTCTCATCAGAATAACCACCACCTCGACGTGAACACAGAAAAACACAGGCTGTAGACTGGTGAGCTGTAGCGCTATAAATATATATGATACATAATAAATGCATGGTACTTTTGAAGTTTCTGGAAAATCAAGTCTGCAAAAGGTGAGAGGAGGAAAATGAGGCTTTATGTCTTAACAAAAACCCTGAGTGACGGCAAAGCTAAACATAGAAATTCTTTTCATCCTGCGCTACAATTCCTTCCTACAGTGGCTTTATTTACCAGTTAGCTCAGCCTCGGGCTACGCGCCATTTCAATTTAGACAGCTCATCAGGATGAGTGGCGAGTGGAGGGAGCTGAACTTTAGCAACTGAAGGGGAGCCAAGCAGAGCTGCCTTCGTTGCCTCAAGGTGAAACATTATAGACCGCCACGTTTAGGGTGTCTTTTAATACATTTTTGGTTTTAGAGACCGGGTAGGTCAGGAAAACGCTCTAGCACCCTCACATACCTATGAACAACAAGCTTGTTTTGGACAAAATGACAAAAAGTGAGCGCAAATATCGATCAGACAGCAGACAGCATTCATATTTCTGCCTGCTGGGGGTCAAGTTGTTGAAAGTTTCATCATTCCTTGGTATTCACCTTGACTCTCTGACAGGAAGTGGAAAATGATCTGCAGTTTATCAAGTGCAGTCGATGCTTTCTCTTTTACTCTGCAAGTACCTTCGTCATTAATTAAAAACACAAGTTACTAAATTGTTCACGTTAACCTACAGAAACAGGACAATAAACATGTAGCAAAAATGAGGGAAAAACCCAAAATGTACCGAAGACTACGGAGGGTCTGGTTGTCAGTCAGTCATCTTCTGTACCAGCTTTATCCACACGTGGTTTTCGGGGGTCTGCTGGAGCCTTTCTGAGCTGTCAAGGGGCAAGACGCGGGGTCCAACCTGGATAGGTCTCCAGCCTATCGTGGAACATTAATCCGCTAAATGTAACATATTTTGACTTTGTCGTTACAAAGATTTTGCCATTTGCAGTGGTGAGTGTTCAGATTCTAACTGTGCATGCGTTTGTGCATCTGCATGCACAAACGCATGCAATTAGCAGTGCCCTCCAGTCTTCCAGTCTGGAGCCCAAACTCAGGGTTTGCCTTTGCCACCTTTCTCTTTATCTGCCTTCTCCTTCCAAACCTGGGAGACGTTGGCGGAAAACCTTGCTCGCTGAGGTATAACAACTACATCTCAGTCTCCTTGACACGCAGCTCCCCCTGAGGTCACGGCCAATCATCCAGCAGTCCACTTACAGTGCCTGCTGCACTTTGCTTAAAAAGCAACCAAAGTCCATTAAGTTCATCTTGACTCCCAGGTCCAGCACTAAAAGCTTCCCTTAGTGACCCTCTCCAACCATTAAGCTGTAGAGTATCCTAAATCCCATGGATATTTATTGCTACGGCACAGCATTAAATGTTAGTGGTGTCATCCACAAGTACTATATTATCACCAAGAAAGCCCACATTAAGGCAGCCATATTGCAGGAGCATATGGCTGAAGGCAGGAAGCCTGAACTGCTACTTTCTGACTGAGTGGATGACGTAACATTCTGGCATCATCCAGAAGTCACACCTACAGAACCACGATGTGTGTGAGAGGATTCATATTTTCAAGAATAGTCAACTCTTGCTTATTTTTCCCCCCACATGGAATCATCAGGCCGATCACCTTCCATCTCTGTCCTCATACTGGTGTTAAAAAGACTTATCTGGAGGTTAAAATGAAACATAAACAGTGAAGGATTGAATGCTGCCGTTTCTGTCGTAGGTCAACTTGCCAGCAGAATTTACTTTGGCAACATGTGAAAAATGCAAAACATTTCCACCCAAAACCCTGTCAGGCTTTGATTGCTTTGTTCCTCCAAGTTCATAGTTTAGCCTCTTAACAAACAGAATAAATGAGTTTTCATCCATGTATATGACCACTGATGGGTTTTGTTTTCTTTTTAATATATAATATCTATGTGTGTCTTTGAGCCACACTGGATTATTTTAGTTATTAAAAAAATCTTATTAATATCTCAGAGAATGTAGCACATGTAACAGAAATCATGAGGTTATTTCATTTCAAACATTATTCATGACCTTAAATGAAATTCACCAATCAGCATACCCGCAGGACCGGATATCCGGGCCAGAACTCCAGGAATATATTTCCTACGGATCCGTGTTTCACACAGGGAGGTTAATGCTGTGCTGATCCCGTCTCTCACTGAGAATGAAATACTGAATTTAAATATTTGCAGACAGTAATTAGGAAAATGGCAGGAGAAACAAAGCACTTGCCTCTAGAGTTTAAATGTAATACTTTTTTAAAAAATCATTTTTTGCTCAATAAATGTGAGCGATTTGAGCCTGATATATTATTCGGTGTCCATTCTTTGACTCTGTGATGCTTTTTATTCTCTTTTCATTTTATTCTCTCAGCAAACCCTGGTTTGTTGTCAAGAGTCCCTCCTTCCTCCTAATGCCTCAGTCAAGAACAGCAATATCTTCCAAAATAACTTTATTTATTTAAGAATAAAAAAGTCAACAAGTCAATTAGATGGATGCAAGAACTTCTGGAGTTCTAAAGCAGAGAAGTTAACACAGGAGTTTGTAAAGTGGGTGGCAGCAGATGGCAGACGAGGCAATGTTGTGTCTGATCTACTCCAGTTGGCACAGAATGAGGAATATATTGTTACAAGTAACTTTCTTTGCATTAGTTTATAACAAACCAGAAAACGGTGGAAAGAACTCGCTCAGGCGCCTCACAGCAGGAAGGTCCCCAGGTTAGATTCCATGGGGACTTTGCATGTTCTCCCTGTACCAGATACATACCGCTGGTAAGAACCTGTCAGCTATAACACAGGTGAAGTGATGAAGACTGATTAGCTCTTCGTCATGACCCTAACCCTAATATATCTTCTGGGATATATTAGGCCACAGATATTTTCCTTGGAGTTGATGTCTTTGAAGTAGGAAAGCAGACCAAAGGAAGGATTTGGGTGAGTTTGACAACTGGGTCAGAGCAGCTCCAGAACTGCAGCTTGACAGGGTCGTAGGCAGATTAAGCTTATTTACAGGTGGTCTTAAGCATGGAAACACTGGCTCTGGTATCGGAACACGCAGGACAGCTGCAGAGCAATTGAGTGGCCGAGATGCAACAATGAACAGGGGAGCATCAGAATGTGTGTGTGTGTGTGTGTGTGTGTGTGTGTGTGTGTGTGTGTGTGTGTGTGTGTGTGGCTCCTGCCATCCACGTGAATGTAACTTTTGCATTGTCCTTTATTTGTTGCAGACGGTGCACACCATCTAAAGCAGAGGTGGGCAAACTAAGTGCCGGGGGCCGCATGTGGCCCGATGAACTATTTAGTCCGGCCCGCAGAGTCTTCACAATCATTTCTCCAAAAGCCAAATGAAGAGGGTTGTCAGATTGATTGGTTAGAAAAGGGTTCAGACCTCCCCTTCAGCTAGCATGCTAACATGTCCTCTCAAGAAGGTGGGGCCAAACATCATTTGGAGCTTCATCATCCATCTCTAGTTGGACCAATTTACAGGCTGTTCAAAATATTTTCTCTGTCAATCTTCTTTATATTTTCAATATGTTTTTAATAAATCTATTTTCTAATAGTGCTTATTTGTTGGTCTGTTTGCGCTGCAATAAAAGGAGGAATTATCCAGGATACTTTTTTTATTGGCATCATACAAAATTTATAAAGATGACAGTGAGGAAATGTCAACCGTGCATTCCCCTCCGACTTTATATAAACATAAAGTGAACTAAAAGCAATTTCAAATCAGAATTTGTGGGAAAATGGTTATGGGTTATGTACGACATCATAGCCTTGGCTCACTTTTTTACCACAAGGCTTTTTTATTGTCGTGGAGTGGAACTTCATTATTGCTAAAGTTTGACTCACACAAGACATAAAATCCTTGAAAAAAAATGCACTCTCTTTTAGTCACAAGAGACACATGAAACAGATTTCAATTTGCGGCAGTAAATTGGGAGAAAAAGTGAGAGATTGAAAGAGTCTGAGCAGAAGTGTGGAGACGCGTGAACGTGATCAGTCCTCCTCCACTCAGCGCTAGCCTTCACGTATGTTCCCAGTGTTGCTTTTTGGCTCGTCACGTTGCCTGTTATGGCTCTACAACCGCTCTACAACGTCACCCTTGATCTGCTATTATGGCTCTATACCTGCGGGTGTTGAACAGGTATTATCTGCCAGCTCTGGAGATTCAGTCTCTCTTCAGTCTGAAGAGATAAGACTTTTTTCCTCATCTGTCACGGAATCTCTTTCAGACAGGCGGCATTCAGAGAGTCCATCCTCTAACGTGAACGGTTACTCCCCTGAGAGTCTGCCTGGTGTGATACACGTCAGACCTGCACTTTTAAATAACTAACACAAAATAAATATGAAGTTCTTTCTGACGTTGACTGAAGGCTGACGAGATAATAAAGTCACTTTTTAAAATATCCTCTTTGCATTTCACACTGTCTGATAAAGTGTCCATGTGGTTCATAGATAGATAGGTTGTTTGATGAGCACAGGGCGCCGAGGGCTCTGGTTGGCAGGTTTTGGGGCCCCTGTCAGATCAGGAAACGGCCAGGTTTTGTGTTGCAACTTTAGTCAAAATTCCATTATTTACCGTATTTTTATTATTTAAGTCGCACTTTTTTCATAGTTTGGCTGGTCCTGCGACTTATGTGCGACTTTTATATATTAAATGTGTTAATTCACACTGAGCGACATGACCAAGGAGTAAATATTACCTACAGCTGCAAGGGAGTGCTCTAGGCTTGTGACAACTACCGGTATGTGCTACTCCTGTACCACTGACAATTAATTTAAACATGAACTTAAAGACAACTGAGAAAGACTGAACACAAATTGCCCCCAAGAGAAACTCCTCTTCACCGAGGATGAAGAACTCAGTGGATTCAGTGATGTGGAATGAGATGGAGATTTTGGTAAACTTGCTAACCAGCTAGCTAGCTTGATGGAGTCGCGAGCTTATGTTAATTCTGCCTTTCCAGCCTCCCACGTATGTTCTTTATGCTCTTGTGTAGCTGAATAACTGTTAATGTGCTACGTTATCACACCTGACACCTGTTCAGCCTTTTGTTCTATATTCTATTGTTATTATTAGAACTTGCCTTTCCGGATGAAACGTCTGTTCTTGGTCTTGGATTTTGTAAAATACATTTCCCAAAAAATGCGACTTATAGTCCAGTGAGATTTATATATGTTTTTTTTTCTCCTTTATTTATACTCCGGAGCAACTTATAGTCTGAAAAATACAGTACTTATTTCACGTCATAATTGTTGTGAGGTTGAAAAAAAGAAGAGAGCCTTTTTCATGCATGCCTGCACTAATTACTAGACCACCAGGTGAGCTCAGATCTTCATCTTCTGCCAACAGAGTTGTTCCGCTCTAGAAGAGAGAAGTCGATTCATCACTGCAGAGGTATTGTTCATCTGTAGCTTATGGATGATGAAAGCACATAAAGTCCCATGTGACTGTCAGAAGATGTGCTGTTGTTTGGTTTCCTAGTGTGGTGTTCTGTTAGCAACGCTGCACCTGAGGACCGCCTGCTGCATGGCTGCAGCTGCTTGCTGCTCCAGCATCTCGTCTCCCCATCAGGACCAGCAGAAACGTTCACTCCTGCTCTGGATCCATCTATTCAATTCAATTCAATTCAATTTTATTTATATAGCACCTTTTACAATAAAATTGTCTCTAAGTGCTTTACAGAGGTAGAAACCCAGAGCCTGAACCCCCAGGTAAGCACAGTGGCAGGGAAAAACTCCCTTTTAACAGGAAGAAACCTTGAGCAGGACCAGGCTTACAAGGGGAAACCATCCTGCTGAAAGTTGGCTGGGTAAAGGAGGAATAAAAGAGGGAGACAGGACAGAGAGAATAAAGAGAGAGAGAGAGAACAGATACAATCATAAAACCAAAGAAATACAGACAAAATACAATCATAGAAATACAAACATATCAGACATATATACACATAATACAGCATAGCAGGTTGTTATAAAGAGATGAACAGTATAGGCAGGTGCCGACAGCGGACCCTGAGTTTGCCATAGGCCAAAATCCGTACAGCACGAAGGCCTGGAGACGGAAAACCTGCAAAGAGAGAGAGAAAGAGAGAGAGAGAGAGAGAGAGAGAAGGGGGGAGACACACAGAACGACAAGGAAGACTGGACCCAGATAATCCCGGTGAAAATAAAAGGAGGAGAAAGAAGAAGAAAAGGAGGAGAGGACGTGAGGGAGTGGTTGGTGTTGAGGAAGTGGGGAACTGCTCAGTGGATCATGTGTTTGTCCCCAGCAGCGTAGGCCTATAGCAGCATAGCTGTGCTAAAAATTGAAGAATAAGAGTCTGATGAGCCTATTCTAGCTATAACTGTGAAAACTGACTAAACTAGATCTGTCAGCCCTACACACTTGGTTTGAGGCTAGCTATATGCTTTAGTGAACAGAAAGGTTTTAAGTTTGATCTTAAAGGCAGACGTGGTGTCTGCCTCTTGGACCCAGGTTGGTAACTGGTTCCACAGTAAAGCTGCCCGATAGCTAAAAGCTCGTCCTCCCAGTCTGCTTTGATGAATTCTAGGAACTACAAGTAAACCTGCACTCTGTGATCTGAGTGTTCTTTTAGGTATATAAGGAACTATGAGATCCTGCAGGTATGATGGAGATAGTCCATTTAGAGCTTTATATGTTAGAAGGAGAATCTTAAAGTCTATTCTGAATTTCACTGGAAGCCAGTGAAGAGAAGCTAAAACTGGAGAGATATGCTCCCTGGTGCTGATTCCTGTCAGAACTCTGGCTGCAGCGTTCTGTATCAGCTGCAGGTTTTTAATGGAATAATTTGGACATCCTGACAGTAATGAGTTGCAGTAGTCCAGTCTAGAGGTAACAAAAGCGTGGACCAGTTTTTTCAGCATCACTCTGTGACAGGATGCTCCTGATCTTGGCCATCTCCCTCCCCAGTCAATATCACAGCTTTGATAAATTCTGTAAAAGTGCTGATCTGAGGTCTGTCATTTGCTTTTGAACACAAGTGAAACGTTAACGTTAACAGATCAATTATGACTTGTTTATGTTAAAAAAATTATGTTTGACCTTACATGCGCTGTGTATAACAGCTATAAGAAAGTCTTTCTGATCATTTCAGCTCGTTCAGCTGATTTCCCAAACCTAAACACATGCCTTCACACACCTTTATGAGTCGCTGCGAGAATGCAGAAACAAACCTTAGCACTTAGAAAGTCCTGTGAAAAGGTACCACTCCATCATTCACAGGCTTTATATAAACAGCCATCGGGGCGAGTGTTAGTCTGTGATTTTGCCCCTGACACAGGCTTTATTCCTGAACACAGACAGCATTGTCAGAAGATGCAAAGAAAGCTGCTCTAAAAGGTAAACATTTGTGACAGAGGGCCCCAGCAAGAGAGTGAAAAGTGAGCAAACGGAAGAGAAGGAACTCATCAATGAGGTTATTAAGTGAAAGGAGCAATTGAAGTTGACAGAGAGCAGCGTGGTCGCAAAAAAGAAAAAAAGAAAAAAAGCAAAAGGAGACGGAGGCTCAGAAGAGTTTCAAAGCGCGAGCGGTATCTGATTTCTTTGACTTCTCCCCTGCAAATAAAAAGGAACATTACATTTTGCCAACTCCACTGGAAAACCAAGCTGTGTCCCGCTCAGAGGAGCTCATTAGAGAAGATGGCAGATTTTCCACTGTGATCTCTTCAGAGAAACAAGTGCCAGGAAGCAGCTTAGGCAGGCAAACACGGCTGGAGCTTCAGTGAGGTAACGCTCCATATCCTGTCCCATTTCATATCTTTGTTTTGTCTTGAAATAGTTTGAGGCTTCCATTACCGTCGCTGCTTCAGGGCTCTTCATTTGAATCAGCTGTCTGATTAGTTTGACCTTGGTAGCTAGCTTGCTTCCACAGGGTAACTGGATGCAGCTGAAGGCTGATGTTAAGTTTTGTCAACACTCCTCCAAGCAGTCGAGAATATGTTAATTAACTCATTGATTGAGGTGGGCGGTTCATTATAAAAGCAGAAGTTAAGGTCTCCTGTGTGGGAAGACAAAAAAAAAAAATAAATAAAAAATAAGAAAACTGCCGCGCATGTTAATGGCAAAAACACCAGCTTCCTCGGTTCACATTCTTTTACTTCAAGGACACATTCTCATCGAGTCCATACATGCAAAATAGCCTAACAAAGAGGCTTTTTTGCCTCTGATGCTGCATTAATTACAGCATATATGAGACTTGCCAGTGGGGGAAATACAACAGGGAGTTTTGACTTTGAACTCTTGCATTAAAACTGGGGTAATTCTTCTTCTCTTTTTTTTTTTTTTTTTTAGCATTGGTGCCAGTAGCTTATGCAAACATAAGTACAAGTCATTAGAAATGTGACAGCTCCCATCAAAGGGTTTTAGACACACATTGGGTGTGAGGCTTCGCTGTGGGCTGAGGGATTCTTACGTCATGTCAGCCGGATGCATCGTAGCCCACTGCTGCTCCTCTCCACCCACTGAACTGGCACATTATGCAGGAGATGGGCTCCTCTGCCAGGAAAGAGGTAGGCTAATTGAAAAGTTGAAAAGAAAACAAATCTTTGCAATCTGATTCAGAAGGCTTTGTCCTCTCACCGTGCGAGCAAATGTGCCAGTTGCAAAACAAAGCACGTCACAATGTGCATCAGATAACCGTGAAGGGAGAAATCACTCAGTCTTTGTCGGGCTGTCACACGGCTTTTTCAGATTATTTGGTTCCTTATATTAAAAAAAGAAAAGCCAAGCATAGCATGAGCAAGTAAATCTAAAAAAAAAAAAAAAAAAAAAAAAAAACAAATGGAGGGAAAAACTGGAGAATTATTTTTAATGCTATGCAGCCAAAACCTTCTCAAGGTTGCTAGGACCTATTTATACTAACAGACAAACAAGACACTGGCACATTTAGCATTTCAAAGTCCATAAATGACTGTATAACATGAACTTCAGGACCAAAACTGCTGTATTTTCAGTCTGTTTCCCTCTTAGTCAGGAGCACTGCTGACATCATTCCAGAAATTATTCAGTTGGAAAAAAAGATCATCATTTCAAATGTTAAAACGAAGGTCATAAGAGAAATGCCAGATGCAGAAAAATGATAAATCTCATCATAACATCACGTCTGATCCTAAGAATACAAAAAATGTGTGCCTTTTGAGAGACAAATGAAAAAAATGCATGAGAGATATCATGGTTTTAAAAAGTTAGTTTAAATTAGGCTGGTGTAGATTAAAGGAAATAGGGGTTTTGCAGGGTTTTGTGTTGACTTTTACCAAGAAGCTTCCAGACGGCCGAAGTGAAAGGAACTCTCTCCAGTGCGACACTAGCGCCATCTGTTGGCCAGAAGAGAAGGTTGGACAGCGTCATACTGTGCCCTTATTACAGCCACAGAGAAGCTAAAGGATTTAATATCATTATTTAGAAAAACGGGTGTCCTAAAAACACTTCAGGTGCAGGAATATTCCCTCTCAAACTGTTTTTGTTCTGGTCTGATATCAAATTTGTGTCACATCTGGCCTTTGATATGACCGTTCTTTCATTCATTAAAAAATGAAACCAGTTGACTCGTAAATGGTTTCTTGTGTTTTACTGGATCATAAATCAGCACCTGTCTACTTTATTAGGGGCAGGCAAGGACAGTCAAGTGTCTTCACTATGTTTATATCTGAGCTTTGAAGGAGATTATTAAGGTTAAGTTTTGATTTAATAGTCTGCTTTCGAAAAAAAAAATTCCAGTAGCGAAAGATGTAATAAGGCCAAGTCCTCCAGGTTATATGGATATTTCACACAACACAAGAGCATGGCAGGTGTTAAATGAGCGTACAGGTACTGGAAAGGTAAATAATGATGTTTTCTTTCACAATCAGAAAAACAGGTTTAGATCGATGGATAATTGTGAAAGATTTGGACAAATTCACAGTTTGATTACTGCCTGCTGGCAGTGTGTGTTCAGGGGCAGATGAGGCTTCTAAAGTAGATAAATCCACTCATGATTATTCTCCTTTTGGAGGGTGAAGACTGTGGAGGACTTTTAAGTTCACTTTTTAATTCAGTTTTGATTAGCATACGACCCTTGTGATATTTAACAGTAGACCAAACTATCACTCACAAATAAACTCGATGCTGCATAATAGGTTTCAAAATGTTGTTTTACATGTAAAATGCCATCAGCAAACGCCCTTTCACTCTGTCAGAAACATTGCTGAATTTAAAATATTTATGAAGCCCTCAAATGTTTGAATAAAATGTTCTGAAATTACATTTTACACATACGATTACACAAATTAATATAAAAGGTCATAACGTAATAAGATTACCGCTTTATAAATCATGTACGTTGTCCGGCGCCCTCTTGTGGCTGACTAGATATACGACAACTCGCCGCATATCTAATATTTGAACTTCAATTTTCAACAAACCGTTTTAAGTGTTTTAAATTCTGGGAAAAAAAAGTCAGACAAATATGTTACTACAAGAAGAATTCTGCTAAGTGTACACCCTCTTATGAAGGCGAATGCTGCTGAAGTATCAGATCTCTCTCCAGAGAGGCCTTTTTCAAGGCAAATAGCTCTGGAGTCATAAATATGAGCAGATGCCGCCAATACCACATACGCTGCTAATTCTATAGTGTTAGCAAGTACTGAATAATGTGAAGGCAAGGGAATGATAGAGAAAAAGATGTATTAAATCAGCAGAAAACGACCCAACTTACTTAAAGAATGAATTTCCTCCAGTTGTGGTCAACTCAAAATGCGCATTGTGTTTGTTTTCTGCGGATTTATTGTTGTTTGGGGAGCTTGATTTGTTGATCATCCCTGTATGGTATTTTATTCTTACTGCAATAGCTAATGTCCCTGTCAAAACACCAGTTGTAAATAGACCTGAGAAAAGCTTTGTCTTGGAGCTGCGCGCCAGAATCGCTGTAGCTGGTTGTCTTGGTGACGCCTGCGGATTTCAGGCAACCGTCGCGGGAGCCGACAACAGTTTACTTAACATGTTCACAATATGCAAATGAACATCTCACTTCCCAACAGATAAATAACAGACGTGGCCTGTGGGAGCGTGCGGA
Organism: Pao palembangensis; assembly: GCA_015343265.1. Taxonomy (NCBI): domain Eukaryota; kingdom Metazoa; phylum Chordata; class Actinopteri; order Tetraodontiformes; family Tetraodontidae; genus Pao; species Pao palembangensis. The sequence goes on along the minus strand of CM027091.1, from coordinate 983,042 downwards.
GTTTCTAATTAAACACCGCAGGTGCTTGAGCTAGGCTGCAACAGCTGTTTACACCAATCACAGATGTTCAGTCGGTGGAAAGGATGCTGTTGATGTTGTCTACCAGCAACGTCTCTTTCATGACATCACGGTTCCTCAGCGGAGCAGGATGAACGCTGCCCCATGTCGAAGGTTGTTCCCCTGACTGTGGCCATTAGGGGGCGCCCTCGAGCCAGGCCCGTTCCCCTGGTTTGTCTCACTTCCTCTTCCGCTGTCACCTGTGCAGGTAGGCTGATCTCGGTTTTTGGCGTTTGTCTGTGGCGGTGGTTTTATTAGACAGCAAGCGATAAGCTCTTGCGTGGTGCCCCCACTTGTAGGTCTGCTGTCGTGAGGAGGTTTCCTCTCCCCGTCTCGAAGGCAGCGATGGCGCTGACCTGAAGGTGCGGGCATTTCTGGCGATGCTCTCATTTATTGGCCTTTTATTACTTATTGCGGTTCCAGTGTGTGTGCGACAGGGATCACCAGATTTGGTAGTCACGGTCTGGGAGCTGCTCTTGTGCGGGCATCGCTGCTGCTTTGCCGGAGGCTTGTGGTGGGCAGACGCTCCATCGGCTTGTGTGACCGCCCGGTGCAGCGTGTGAAGGCGGTCCCACCATGTCTGCTACATGGATGTCCTTCCTGACCGGTTGGCATTGATTTCTGTTTTATTGTGTGTTTTTTTTCTTTTCCTTTGTTGACCATTCAGGTGTCAATGTGTTAACCTTTGAGTCTTTTATCTTTAAATTGGTGTTGACCTCTATTTTGTCTTTCGGTTGCTGAGGCCCATTGGTGTTGATGGTCCAGGCACTGGTCCCCCCTTCCTGCCTGAGTGTGTCCTTCCCTGGCTTTTGGAGTTCTAGAGTGGATTAAATGAGCGACATTTTGAAATTGTGATTGGAAATAAAATGTGTTTGACTGGAACGCTGTCTGTCGCTCTCTCTGCGACTCAAACCTGCACTGGTTGCGCTCCAAAATAGTTCCTTGGGTGACATTCCCAAGGTGGTGTTGACTGGCTCCAACCTAATGGTGCCACATCAGGAAGTGGTCGGTGGATGAATCTGGTGAGCTGACTGTTCTGCTGGAGCCGTCAAACTGGGCGGACTGGAGAGGAGCTCACTGGCTGCACGAAAAGGACTGACCACTTTTAAATGAAGTCTCGCTGACTTGGAGCAGTACTCGTGGTGTTGCATAGCTGTGAACTGAATAACTGCAGGACAGCTGGTGTTCCAAAATGATTTTCCCAATATCCCAGAACAGCTGAGGCAGGAGCGGGACTGCCTGGCTGACAGAGGCAGTCTAATTACCCCCTGATCTCCGCTCCAGGACAGGCCGAGCTCCATTAAAGTCAAGATAAATGAGTGAAAGAGGCAGAGTAAAGTCTCTGAGGTGTAAGGCGATGCTTGCTCTGCGGACAGGGAATCGTGCTCCGGACACATGGATTTCTGCGCTTTGGCGTGCCATCAGTTTGTGCAGGAGTAACACGAATGACGGCCAGTAGATGGCAGCACTGAACCACCCCTGACGGAAGCTGCTTCACGTTAAGGGAGGAAGAAACTGCATTCTGAAGATATATAATGTGCTGAAATGAAAAAAAAAAACTGCTTGAAGATTGTGTAAAAAGAGACAATATAACTTAAAGCTATGACGGACAGGTCTCGGATAATATCTTTAATGGCTCTGTGTGTGCGTGCGGGTATGTGTGTTATTGTACTTTGAGTAGCAAATTCCACATTCTACTAGTAAAGTGAGGACATTTTGTGTCATGGTTTGTGTTTTGCCTTTTATGTTTTTCTGTCCTCTTTCCTCTCTCTGCATTGCTGAGGGGCGTGAGAGTGAATTAAGCAGGCGCACCTGTAGTGGCTTTGCTAACTACTCGGCCTCTGGCACTTAATCCTACCTGCGACCATCACTTCTTACCAGAAGGTGCTTATGTCAACCCATAGACTGTAGACCTCCAGGGACTGTTTCTCCAAGTTCCGGACTGCTTTCTGATAACTCCTCAAAACTGTTTAATTTGCAAGTGGACTCATTCGTTTTTCATTGTTTGATAGTAAATAGAGGTTTTGGTTTTTTTAACCGCTGTCTCCACATTTTTTGGGATCCACCATGAAACCTTGTTCATAACATTAAAGTCCTGTTTGAGGGTTTAGACCTGGTTTTAAGGTTGGGCTCAGGATCGGGGTCAGGGTCGGTCCCCAGGAGGTGAAACGTCCAAAAAGTTTTTCCGCAGAACTCGGTGAAACTTTGAAAAACTCTTCGAGTGTACAAACAGAGAGGAAAAATGTCTCTCTACAAATGAAAACTGCTTCCCAGTAAAAAAAAAAAAAGCCCACTGGTGCGCGGCGGGCCAGCACCACATTCGCCCGAGCATTTGGCGATATCACAAGCAGCCCTCCCTCCCGGCGATCAGAGGCGAACTCGCCGACGCCACGATGTCGCATTCTGGAGATGGCTGCGCACAGGGGCGCTGTGATGTGCCACCTGGCCCCCGGCTCCACTGGTGCGGAACTCTGCGTGACCTCTCTATTAAAACTCGTTTGCCATTGAGAGCCACGTCGGGGAGGGTCTCTTAGGACCACTTGTGTGCATTCTGACCGCGATGAGGACAGAGCAGAGGGAGATTTGCCGACACCTTTTGGGAGGCTTTGCCTGCCTCTTCCTCTCAGAAGGCTCACGAAGACGCCTGGCCCTGAGAAGCACACAGTTGCAGATCAAACATGGCCCGTTTGGGCAGCGGCCAACAGACCACTCTGTGCCTCCTCATCCCATTACTAATAACTCTAATCTCTGAAACAGCACACAGTGTGACTGATGGAAAGCCAGGAAGATTTTGAGAGGAATAACTGTTTAAGCTGATAAAGATTTACTGGGTTTTGCATGAAACAATGCGGCTCCCTCTCCACTTCCATTCTTGGCTTTAGAGTGGAACGAATGAAAAATTGATTTCAAGTGCAACATTTGACTAATGTAGAAAGGCGAGCTGTGTGTGCGTTATCCCCAAACTGACTAGAATAATTCCTGTTATACCACGCACCTCACTTCTCACCACATTCCCAGTATCATGGAAACTTGTGGGTGCAAAACAGGTGTTTGCGGTGTTATGCACATTGGGTCTCCTCGCCGAGACCCCGTCCGGTCCCAGACACAGCATTTACACCCACAATAACATGTGCTTTTAGACCTCACATGTAGTCGACACCATGTTTGTCTGAGCGGACCTCAGCAAAACGATAATATTTGTGCAACGAGCTGCGAGGAGATGCTAGAAAGCCCCTGATACTTGGCCCCCCTGGCTGCTAAGACACTGTCTCCACCTGTTGCAGGGCAAAGGTTAATGCTGTGAGGTCAAAGGTTGTTTCCACAAGGCTGTATTGGAACTCTTGCTTTCTCTGCTCAAAGTCGTTCCCACTGTGGGTGTTGACTGGTTGAATCAGCAGTTAGGACCCTTCAGCGGGCTCCAACCGAGCTGCTTTGAAAATGGCCAAACGGGCTGTTGGAGCCACCATGAGCGTCATGAGAGACAAAGCCAGGCAAAAGAACAAGAAAATCAGATGGACCTCAGAAAAAAGAAGATTCTAAAATCCCCCCCCCTTTTTTTTTTTTTTAAATGAAATATGTGAGAAAGAGAAAAAAAAAAAACACCCACTGGCTCCCAAAGTACCAGCCAGTGTCCAACAGAGCGCCGTAATGAGCAGATAAGTAGGCCATTGTATAACACATCCCCCAAATACCTTTGACTTGTAAGGCCCGTTTGATGCCACCAGAGATGTGTGCCACTTTTAGACACATTTAACTCCCGGATTGCCCACCTCCCAGGATTCAAAGCTACGACTGGAGGCTAATTAGCTTGAAAAACAATAGCCCCCGATCACCCATTGTGTTCCCCTTGCATTGTCCGCAGGATCTGATTACAAACGTGCCATAAACAAGGAGCTAAATTAGATGTGCAGTTGTTGCCGTCGTCCCCAGTTTCTGAGCCGCCAGCCCCCCCCACCCCCATCCACAAGCCCCTCCTGCGTGTGTGCTGTGTATGAGCCACAGCGGACAGGCCTGGGGAGTCTGCGGTCCCTGATGGAGTATAAATGTATGGTAAGTGACAGAATGGGAGAGCTGATACGGTTGCTCGGCTCTCTGCGGTCACCTTCTTCTGGTACGGCATGAGGTAATTAAGCCCGGGGCTGCAGTCCAAGCGGTGGGCCGCTTAAGACACAATATTAATGTACCTTTGATGGATAGAGTCAAAAGTGATTTCTCGCAGCAGAGCGTGGGTCGGGAGCCAGCTGGTCTTGGGTCAGATAGCTGGATCGTGGGCAGATGCTCTGCAGCCTCTGCTGATGGAGAACGATTGATTAATGCCCCCCTAATTAAGGAAACATCAAAAGCCATGTTTTCCACAGGGCGGTTGAGTGTCGCAGCGTGCTGGTGGGGCATTTTGCATAATCCCAGTCTCATGGAGGTCAGGCCAGCTTGGTTTGCACCACAGCAGCTGCCTGCTGTGTGGAAAATGATGGATGATTAATGGCAACAAACGCAACGGATTTAAAAACTGTTTTGTCTCTTGTCCAGATTTCTTAATAGTACTCTGGTTTGGACTTAATCCTACAAAATATGCTAATTCTACTTATTATTCATGTACAGATTTGATACCCCCCACCTTTTTTTTTTCTTTTGACAGTAAAGAAAAACTATTTTGACGCGATTCCAAATGCTAATTTTTATGTTTCTTTTTTTAAAGCTACGGATTTTAAGTAGACAAACTTCTCGGTAAAGAACTTTTGCATTCATTGTCCTTTGCAGCATAACTCGCAGCTCCATTAATAACACGTTACCATTTTGGCAACCAATAAAACTGAGGTGATAAAAACATTAGCATTATTATGCGTCTTCCTCTCATGATGATTCATGTGGAAATATTTATGAGCCCGTCAATCCAGAAGCTGGTGATTTATAGCTTTAAAACCTTTAGAAATAAAAACAGCTGCGTTACTCATCCCTGGTTTACTTTCCATGCCTCTTTATCCGCATCAGTGTTAAGAAATCTGCACAAACATTGTTTCAGCTCAAACGATCTCTCTGCTTTAGCCCGGAGCAATTCTGTGTGTGTGTGTGTGTGTGTGTGTGTGTGTGTGTGTGTGTGTGTGCGCGCTTTATTATACATCTTTTCTGCTTCACAAGTGGCCATGTTTAACGCAGAGTTTTTCAACTTATATCGCATTGACTGCGTGACCCGCGGCCTCCCTCGGGGCGTGGGTCAGGGCCAGGGAATGCGTTAGTCTTGTTAGTCGCCAAGCAGAGTCGGTTATGGTGGTGTAACTGGAGGCTCTGAGCTGAGACACCTCCTGGCCGGCCTGTCAGAAATCCTCACAGCTCCTCCAAAGAAGAGACAGTGAGAGAAACACGGTGAACCTGCAAAACGTTTCCTGATTTTTCCCATTAGGATATTTAGTGTGATTAGGAAGAAGAAAAGCTCAGACAAAGGTGCAGGGGGGCTCATCATCCTTAAAGAATTATAGATTTACTTTTTCCTCTACTTTTCTTATTTGCTAAGTGCCTTTTATTGGTCTACAGAGCAGTAAAAGCATCGTTTGGGGCTGGTTACTGTTTTTACGTGTGTGACAAAGCTCTTCTATGATCTGTATTTTGCACTCTGATCATCATGACCTGAGCAGATGACTTTGAACAGCCTGAAGACTGAAAATGATTTGAAACCTCACTAAACTGGAAAACAGGTGCTAAAGTCTGCCTTCAGCTCATCTTAGCTACCATTTATCCTCATTAATCACGAGGAAAATATCCACGCCGCAGAGTGGAAAAAGCTGATAAAACCTTCTCATTGGGGATATTTTTACGATATGACCGTGTGTAATTGATCACCTCCCTGAGCCTCGCTGCTGTCTGAGCCTTAAGAAGAGACCGGGTCAAGGCCAGGGACAACTGCAAGGCGCTTGTTAAGCGTCAGGGGCTCGTGCCACTGGGACCCCTGAGCCATTCCTGGCATCCTGCTGGAGCTGGCCCCCTGCAGCACGCCTGGGGGGGTCCCATCCCGCGCTGCCCCTCTCATCCATTGCCACCATCATATTATGTCTAGGTCAGGTCTGCTCACTCGGGGCCTCAGGACCGTTCCTGGACAATGGCCGGGCTTCCCCGTCTGTCTGGAGCTGTCAGCCTCTGTGCTCAGGGACAGCAGGGCTCATTTAGCTGCATAGCTCTGTGTGGTACACTGGTGTCTTCAGTTATGAAGACACCAGGTGGCGCAAATGGGCACCACCGTTGGCCTTCTGTCGTTTCTGTTTGGATGAAGAAAACAGTCACCCAGCAGGGTGAAGTTAAAAGCTAGCGCTAAAGATTTGGTTTCACAGGATGCTACAGTAACAAGTTTAGATCTCTGTTTCTGGTTTCAGTTCCCCACAAGGTGCAACTGGGCATTAAATTATAATTTACCTCCATCCTATTAAGTATTGACCAGGAAATCAAAAAAGTTTTAGAAATATTCACTGAGCTTCTTCTGATCTTCCCCTCATATCTGCTAGCAAAATAGCTGTATGCTTCATGATGATAAATACGTGCTTGGCAAATCTCTGGTGTTGTGGTGTTTGTGTTTTTTGTCATAGAAACCGAGAGGAAAATATCCATTCCTGATCGAAGGGTCGTGGTTTATTCCCCCCAAAAATGCATGTTGTTTTGCAGACTATTCACACCCCGCCACTTATTTTGGACCTGTTTGATAAAAACATTAATAATATTTTCCACAGGTCAAAGATCCACGGCCGAATTAACCGAGCCCCCCTTTATGTGGTTTAGACACAGGCATTCACAGAGCACGATTTTCATCTTTAATCCCTCGACGATGGAGGACCTGACATCCGATATTCCATTAGAAAAAGTCTTGTTAAAGCGCTGCTCAACTGCGCGGGTCCACAGAGGGCGAGGTATGTTGGTCACACACACATTAGTGACGGCACGATGTTAAATTCAGTCAGTGGGGAAACACAGTCGACGCTAGGTTACACAGAAGACTCAGCGCAACACAAACAGCAAACACCAGCGTAAAAAACCACGGCTGGAGATGAACAACAGACGTTTATCTAAAATAAAACAAAATCTATGGGAAAAAAGTGCACTTCTTTCAATACCTTCGACTTCAACAAACTAGCCTTTGTCATCCGTTTTATTAGCGATCATAACATTTTCATTCACTGGCTTCCCACATGCTCTGCAGCCAAATGCTGCTGGGGCTGCTGCTACGTTGTAAATAATGCCTTTTCAACAGCTTGCTGATGAGACGTGAAGGTGTCGTGAAAGATTTACTGGTCTGCATGAGACAGCCGTAAACTCAGTGAAGGTTTTCGGAGCAGCCAAGCATCTGTAGGGCGGAAAAAAAGCCCCGATTAACCAAGGACTCATTGTGAGGACTGATTACTACATACGCTCGACTCCGGGTCGGACTCCTGCCTCAGCGGGATGCCGTATGCTGTGTGGAATCTTTAATGAAAGGTTTTCATGCCCCATGTTTGTTACCCAAGCAGCGCACCTGGCGAGAGCCCCTCCCACTTTCTCCGCAGGCCTGCCATTATTGGACACCTGCTATTGTTCATGCTTTTGGAACGAGTCCTGAGGATTACATCAATAAAGGTCGCAGCGAATCAATGAGGCGCGGGGAGGATTGTATCAGAGCGTCGGCCTTCTCATGATTGCTATTTGCGCAGATCAACTGTTTCATAGCGGATATGAGCGAGTCGTTTTATGTTGTTCGCTTGTTTTGCCATCAGCTTTCGTGACTTTCTTTATTGGCAATGACGAACCTAGTCATCAACGAGTTTTTGAAATGAGAAAATGTCAATAAAGCGCTCCAGGCTGTTGATGTCCTAGTGGACATAAGTGCAACTTCCAGCCATGTAATACTCACCAAGTCAGCAGCACCAGCTACCTGCAGGGGCTGGTCCTAATATCAGGGCTAATCGTACGAGGACGGCTGCGTTTGCGCAGATACAAAGTAAGGAATTTGGGTTCTTTGTAACGAGCATTTTATGCCAGTGTTCAAAACAACTGAAAGACACAGAGGAGACAGGTCACAGCAGTTAGAACAACTGGGGCGTGTCTCTGAGGTTTTGTCCAGTTTCCACCGTCTTCTACACGAAACGCTCCCAGTAATGGTTGGCTGGTTCCAGGACTTCACAACACCAGCAGCTGTGGTCGAACTGCTTCTGTGAGGAGCGCCACCATTAACGAGCAGCAGCGGACAACCCGAGACATACACATGCTTTGGACTAATGAGTCGTTTGAATCATCGCAAAACTAAAAATAGAATAAAAAAATTTCCCTGAGTGGCCGTGAGCGTTTTAAGACGCTGACACCAGACTCCTGCTGTGAAAGAATGACCACCGTCGCCTCGACTGGACCATCGCAACGACGTGAAACAATGCCTCCACCGCGCTCCCTCAGTGCGCTGCACTAAAATGGGTAACCGGAGTCGCCTTGAGAGGAGCCCCGTGCAGTGTTATCAGGGGTGGGAAGGGGGTGTGAACAGCGGCAGAGATGCCTCCGAGGTCAAGCCTTTAATAATGATTACAAACTGGAGCTGGCTGCTGGAGCGACAGGCTGCAGCTGTGGGCCCGCCGGCCTTTGAAGTACCCCCCGCCTGTTGCAGGGTCCCAGGCCCCCTCGCATGAGGAGACGCTGGAACTATGTGGCTGCCTGTGGGAAAGAATGTCATGCGACGCCAGGGTGACGGAGCGCAGGACGGCTGAAGGGAGGACGGCCCGACGCGTCCTGTTGGTGGGTTGTTGGTCCGTTGATGTCATGGACCACTGGCTATGGCACGGTGGGCTGAGGGAGAGGGAACCACTGATGTGGTAGAACACACACACACACACACAGCCAGATCAGTCTGGGCTTTTTTTTTTTTTTTGCTATCACCGTCTGCACAGACACTGATCTGGAAAACCTGGAGATTTTAGTCCTGGATTTGGATTCTGGATTCAAGTCTGCATTTGCTACTTTTTTTTTGTTTGTTTGTTGAGGCACATTTGTACTTGTCTAAACAGCGCTAAAATGAAAGAAGCTTCATATTCTATTTGATTCTCCCTCTTCTTCACCTCCTTTACCCAGTCGGCTTTCAGCAGGATGGTTCCTCCTTGGTCCTGCTCAAGGTTTCTTCCTGTTAAAAGGGAGTTTTTCCTTGCCACTGCGCTTACTGGGGGTTCAGGCTCTGGGTCTCTGCCTCTGTAAAGCACCTAGAGACAATTGTATTGTAAAACGCGCTATATAAATAAATAAATTTAAACTTCTAATTTATAACTTTCATATGCAGGAAAGAAAAAGCTTTTAGCCCAGTTTCCACATAATTATGTTCATAGAGAAGATTTATGGTTGCTTCTCCTCATTTCCATCTGCACAGAAAAAAAAAATAACAGGAAACAAGGATTGAAATGTTATTCACACTTTCTAGCAAAATCACGGCAAAAAACCAAATTGTTTGTGGAGCGCTGACAGGATGAGTGTCAGGGTTTAATATTCTCTGCTGGAGATGATAACGGGGAAATTGACAAATACTTAACCTCTCAAATGTGGCTGCTGCGTTGGCTACTTCAGGCTGTGATATTCTGGCACGACGCAGGCCAACGTGCACTAACTCGATCCCAGTTAAGAAGATTAAAAGTTGGATGTGACAGTTATTCTCTTCCACAAATGGCAGATAATAAAACACATCATTATAATAATTTCTTTTTTCCCAACAGATTCAGACAAGAAAAAAAAATTAATTATGCCCCATATAAAAAAGGGTTTATTGCAAAATGTCTCTGGGAGTATATAGTTAATGAAAAAGGTCAGTAACTTATTTTATGTTCTAAAAAAAAATCTTTAAAAAAATGTAAAGGAATTAGACACGTGAGATCATCACAGGCAGATACAGATATAAAATATAAAACAGTATATATATTTTAAATATACATATAAAAATAGAAGATGGAGCAGCAGTGAGCAGTCATGACATCATGCGTTCCATAACAATGATCCATTGTGTTCCATGGGCTTCTGCGCTCCGGCAGTGGCGGCCCATAACTTTTATTTGGCATTTTATGGCCGTTAGATCACAGCAGCTCAGTGCCATGCTCAAAGGTGGCCACAGGCTCCCAGTCTGCAGAGAAGCCGATGAGAAGGAGCCAGACGGGAGCTGGAGGGTGCTGGGGGAGTGGGTGAGAGGGAGGGAAGGATGGGAGAAAGTGAGACCACCAGAGCTACAGCGAGCCCTGGGTCTTAGTTCAGCCCCTCTGATGCTGAGTGGAGCCTTTCATCTCCTCTGCAAGGATTTCCGTCCTTTTTCCCCCCAGCAGACGTGTAATTGCTAAATGACAGTGAGGCAAAAAGGATTCATTCGCTGCAAAGCCGGCTTCTCTCTGAAGGGCAATAAAACCGAGTCTCGCGCTCTCTGCTGAGCTCATTTGAAAATGGCCTTTCCTGTTTTCAGGACCTCCTGGAATTGAATAATAACGTGTTACATTTTTGGCCAAAGAAGGTAAATTGAATCTGATTTCAATAAGTTTGCAAAGCAGAGATTTTTACTGGAAATAAAAATTCATAAAACTAAGCAAACCAGCCACCTTTCTTTCTTTCTTTCTTTCTTTCTTTCTTTCTTTCTGTGGCCATCTGTCTGGTTATTACCTCTTTTATGAAATAATCGCTCTTCAGTTTCAAATTTCCCATACCATTACTTCAGCATCGTTGAAAAGTAAATACAGATCAGCGCGGATTACAGAGCTAAATTAATGGCCTTCCTGCAGTGACATGTACTCATGTACTCTGGTGGTGTTTTTTTTTTTTTAAGTGCCCTGCTGCGTCACCCCAATCCGGCTTTTACGACGGGCGTACTAAATGAAGCCTTTTTCAGCGAATGTGGTCCCCTGTGGCCGTTAACAGCCCTCATCTGTTCGACCGGGCCGCCGTGGTGTTTGGATATTGGGCTGGTCGAGCTGCGTGTGTATTGGCCGACCTCTTGTCTCTGAGCTCAATTCAACCTCAGGACTTGGGGATAATGTTTCCCATTGCCACCATTAATATCAGGCTTTAAATACCACAGAGTCATTCTGGTCTACCTGGCACCTGTCTGTTGACATTATTTGGACTCAGTCTTGCGTCATTTGAAGTGTTTCCTCGGTAACTTTGACTGTTTGGAAACACACGGACAAGGGCGTCAGACGAGGAGTGATTTTACAGCAGAGGTGGGCAAACTAAGGCCCGGGGGCCACATGTGGCCCGATGAACTGTTTAATCCGGCCCGCAGAGCCTTCACAATCATTTTTCCAAAAGCCAAATTAAGAAGGTTGTCAACTAGATTCCAAACATCATCTGGAGCTTCATCATCCATCTCTAGCTGGACCAATTTACAGACTCTTTAAAATATTTTCTCTGTCAGTAGTCCATCAAGCAGGATTTTTAGTCAACCTCTGATCCTCATTTAGGGGGTTAGTCTCCCGCACCACCTGGCTGGCCCCTTCATCAAGATCTAAAACCCAATGTGGCCCTTCAGGCTAAAGAATCGCCCACCCATGCTTTACAGCGTTGCTATTTGACAGCGCGGTCACTCGGCGGCTGTTTGTGAGCTTCAGGATTCTTCACAATCACGCCGAAGCGCCGTAGCGGAGCCACCTGCCCGTCAGAGAATAGGCTCTTCCACAGCTCCCGACCATGACCGAAGCCTACAATCACACTTTATATTCTTGGCTGCTGCACTATGTAAACATCTCTTTGGATGTGTGTGTGTGTGTGTGTGTGTGTGTGCGCGCTGTGTGATGCACAGACACGCTGTTCAAACCCCAAGTGCATCCATTACAAAACGCACACAACAGATTGTTGTCTTAAAGTCTAACAAATTAAACTTGTTGTGGAGTCTTTGTTTGGTCTTTTACTCAACACTTCTTGCTCTCTGAATTTGTTGCCACGCTGGTCAAAGCTTTTGCCCCCTGCTGACAGTCAGTCTGTCAGACCTCTGAAGGATGACAGCTTATCTTTTATTTGTGCCATTGCTCATCTCGAGAGGATGATGGACATGCATAACAGCAGTTTCTCTGTTGAATGTTGAATTATGTGTCTCTCTAAGTAAGCCCTGCAGCAGAATGCATGCTGAAAGATGCCCTCCTCCTTATCAGTCAGTGGGCATAAGTCTATCAGCGAGTCAGGCCTGAAGGAAGAACTCTGTTTTTTAACGGTTATGAATAGCTGCTTTTCTCGCTTCCTTGTTCTTGAACCCTCAGTCCCCCGGGCAGATACTGAGGATGTCTCTGCTGAAATTTAACAAAACTCTTGAAAGAAAAAGACTGAGGCGCACAAAGCTCAGAGGTTATTGACACACCTGAAAGACGAGGGCTCCACATTCACAATTCAGTGGTTTTTATACGTCATGGAGCAATATAAATCATTTTCTGTAGCTCAGTGGTTGTGTGTGCGCGCGCGTGTGTGTATCTTGTATTTTAAATTTCATGAGTCCTCTTAAATTGTCAAGCAAGACCTCCGAGGTGAAAGGTCAAACTCCCCCCAGGGTTTTTTCCCTGTTACGGCTCTGGATCTTGGCTCCAGAGCAACGCCGTATGGATGGAGCGGCGGGTTTTGATTGGCCCTGATCTGATCCTGTGAGTTCAGCAAACAGTGGAAACAACCTGTGATTCACCTGCTGAGACGGCAGCCAAGCGCGTCCGTTCCCAGCACACCCAGCTCACCTGCGCCGTAGAGCAGACCAATCAGCACCTGGCGGACGACTCTGATAGCACCTAATCTGATAAATTCATTGTTTCCTGTTAAATTGGGAGCTTTTGTTCCATTGAAACTCTACAGAACATCGCTGTTCGCAGACTTTGTGAGCTCTGATTCAGATCTTTAAGCCTGCAGTCCACCGTTTGCACTAGTCTTTCATTGTACATTTATTTATTTGGAAACTTGGCCTCAATCTTCAGTATTCAAATAAATAAATAAAAATCTAATAATTCCCTTTTTTTTTTGCAATATAGCTCGTGAAATAAAATATGTAAGAAATAAAATTAGGAACTATTTAGACAGTTTAAACAAAATGGAAAGGCACATAATTTGGTTTACACCGTCTGCAAATATTCATGTTGGGGGCCCCACAGAATGCTGAAATGGGCAGCCGAAGATTGAAAGCTCCATTCAAAGGATACACCTGGGCCTTCGGGAGAAACTTGTCAACGATTCACAAGTAGAGCCATGAAATCTCCAGAGACGTTCTCCCTCTTTTGTCTGGCTCTGTTCTGAATGGCTTTATTAGCGCTCCTGCAGTCGTTCTCTTAAATGGAGCAACACTTTAGAAATGCGATGAAGTGACGCAGGGCCCATTAGCTCAGCGCGCAGCACGGCCGCATACTGCTGGTGTCGAGTGATATTACCAGCAGCTGCTGGCTCGACAGCAGCCCACATGGGCTCAGAAGCCATCGGGAAGAAAGACAGCAGACAAAATGAGCACAACACTCAACATCTGCCATTTTAAAGTGATAAAGCAATAAAAGAAACATTTGCAGATGCTGGACCGACCTTTTTCTCTCCCTGCATGCCTGCTTTGATTAAAGCTGCCTATAAATAGTAGTTGGTATTTGTATGGATATGTTTATGACTCTAATCACACTTTCCTCTGTCATCTGAGACTTAGCTTCCTTGGCACTTTGTGTGTGTGCATCACGCTAAAAAGATATTCCACTCGAGTTCAAAATGATTTTTCTTTTCTGATCCACTGAAGTCATAGTTGTCATGGGTTTGATGGTGCGTGTGTGTCACAGTGACAAAAAGGCGGCTGAGCTTGGCCGAGGCCTTCACCTTCTTTTCAGGCAGATTCCTCAACTTAATGTGTTAAAAGAGGAAGACATTGAGATATTGCTGTTCCTGTAGGTATGAATTAAGCATGTGACAGGTGTGTGTGTGCGTGTGTGTGTGCCCTGATCATTGAAGGAATGTCCCCGGTCTACTCGGTCAAGTGTAGCTGCATCGAAACCGGAGAGCGAGTATCAGCTCAGGCGAGCAGCGATACTGGGCGGCTGCGGCACACAGCAGATACTTATTTCACGTTCACTCCGCTCTGCCCTTTTAACTCGTCTATCGTCAAGCTAAGCGGGAAGAAAATTACACGCTGCAAGCTGAGAGTTTGTCGCATCACGTAAGGTTCACATGTGCAGCTTGCGGGGCCGTGCCCAAAGTTGAAAAGCTGGCTTTTCAGAAGGTCAAACGGAACTGTTCAGCTCCTCTGGGTCCAAACGGAGCGTCGACTGCCTTGCTTTTTTTTTTTTATATATGTACATATATATATATGTACATATATAAAAATACATACAGATTTTTACTGGTGACTAAACATTTGTTTACTCATATCTGTCTGGCTGATCATACTGGTTTGTAGTCCCCCTACTGGAGGGAAAACAGAGAAATGCACTTAATGCAAAACAAATAAAAGTCAGCTGAAACATCTGCATTCAAAACTGGACACGTTTGGTTAAGAAATATCCCCTTTTTATCATTTTCATTCATTTTAATGCAAAAAAAAAAAAACAACTGGCATCTTTGGCTGCAAAAATCCACGAAGGTTTGCGCTGTTGCAGCGTTTTGACAGCCTGCAGATGCAGCTACTTCCTGCTGTCTCACGCTAGAGGATCATTGACTGGGCCCTTGTCCCTCCAGGCAAAGCTGCACCCAGACCCAGCTCTGTTTGTTGCCTGCTCCTTGGCAACTGCTTGTCTTGTTGTTTTTGTAAAGCTGTTACCTGTCCTCTGATGAGCACAGGAAGCACTTTGGTGTGATAGGGTGCTCATTGTTTGTCTTTTTAAAGAACTGGTTCTGAACTTCTTCATTCCTGAAGAAGAACAAGCTTTTGTCGCGTTGCTGTCACGTGTCGACACACTGGAGCACCCCCAGTGGGTCCTCTACGCGTGTTGCAAATACACCTGTGGTTACACATAATTGCAGCATCTCAGTATGCTCTGTAATTTGACTTTAATAAGGGCATTACACTGGGGTATCCTTTGATTCCTGAAGCAAACCGAGTCAGAAGCTCAGCGCGGCCCTGAATGCTGAGGTGTGGGTTAACATAAACAGAGTGCAGAAAAGTTTAACATTGCACCTTTGTCAGTCTTGTTGCGATGTCTGTGTTAACACACCTTTACTGTTGCTGCAGGAGTCGGGTGTGGTCATTGTCAGGGTGAGTAATCTGGACCTGGGAAAGCAGCGGAGCCATATTCCACTTTAATCCTTTAAAAATGTATTTGCTCAGCTCTGATGAACCATGAGATGATTTCTGCTTTGTATTTTATGTCAACTGTGTAAACACTTCCCATTTGTGGCATTTTAAGATTAAGCAATTTAGGCAAAAGTTTCACGCGTCTTTTCCAGAAGCTTCACGTCTTTAGAGCTTCGCGTGTTCCACCTGCATCTCTGCAGCAGGTTTCAGAGGCACGGTTACTTTGCTGTGAGCACTCCCGCCTCCCTTCCATTACCGCAGCATTAGGAGTCATTCACACAGTTATCCATGTAAATAACTCCCATTTTTATGAACTTTTCTTGACACTATTTTCTTTAAATTGCATGTTTTTATGGCTCCCCTTTTTCAAGATAATTGCATTTAAGTGAATTATTGCACACACGGCTGGTTGTAAAGTGCTTGTAGAGACAATAAAGAATCGCTTGGGCCGTGCACACATTCACAGACTCCTGGAGACGTCTCTCTGCCAGGGTATGAAGTCATGTTGTAAAACTCAAAACACATTGCACATGTGGTACTTTAGAGTGAAACTGCCGCTTTAGTGAAGGCGCGAGGAAACAACGCTGAACATTTCAGCACATAAATCCTGTAAAATTTACTTTCCTTCCTTTAACATACCCAGAACGTGTCCGGAATAGAAGTCTGAGCCGTCTCCTTCTCGGCTGTGGTGCGACAGGTGCGGCTCTCTGTCTTCTGTGATGGACATAATAGCCGTTCTGTGGCCTGGGATTCTAAGAGGCCTTGTAATCCAGCCCTAATCTCCTTTTAATTCAGGATGGATTGGGTTCTTCAGATGAGCAAGTGCTGGTGTGTGAGAGCTGAACACATCAGTATTGGCTCTGAATACAAAAAAAGAAAAAAAAAAAAAAACAGACACGGGCTTGTTTCAAACATCCAGATCTGTCTCTTGAGCATCTGATTTAGCTTTCTCACACAATCACTGTCCTTTTCCCTAAACCTGTTTTGTGTTTGAACGCCCCGTGGTGCATTGTTCGTTTTATGAAAGCCACTGAGGACTAAATGACCTGAAATCTTTATTAAAAACATCTCTTAAGTGCAGTTAATTTGTCACTTCCACCTCTGAGCTGCATAGCTTAAGCTTGAATGCTGTGTGTGCACCTTTTTCACTGTGTGTGTGTGTGTGTGTCAGTAAATAGTTACAAATGACTGCTGACTGAACAGGATGCATTCTGCTACTGACATGTGTCTCAGAGTCATCAGGTCCCATCACTTCAGCTTTCAGCTCACCCAGTAGGTTGCTGTCAACACATAAATGCACCAAACACACACACACACACAGCACGTAGGATTACTGTCATAGGGGTTCGTACATCATGACTGACTGGGCAATCCTCTTACATGCACCGACAATTTCCTTTCACCTGGGGACAAATGAGAGGGGAGGGGAGGAAAAGAAAATATTGTGAAGGATGATGGGGGAGAGAGCAGTTTTTTACTGATATGAAACATCTTTGGTGAGGGGGGTTGAGGGGAGGGAGAAAATACAAACCTTCTCTGTTATTTTGTATGGTTGTTGAGGCTTCTGAGATTGAAATCTATGTATATATTTATAGTTTCTTTTCCCTCCAGTGTGCATCTGTGGGAGGTCCCCAAACACGCGTTGAGGTTTTAATCCAGTTAAAGAATAATTTATGTGTTTTGCTGAGCCAAGGGAGCTTGTCAGACCTTTGTTCTGACTAACAAGCCTAATGTGTTTAGGTTTCTCAGTGAGCAGCGTAGCCTTGTGATGGACTGGCTGATAAAAGGAAAATAAAGACAAGTTCCTAATCTTTGAATCAGCGAGCCTTTAAAAATAGCAGCTTTGAAATAAAGATCTATCTGCAGGATTGTAAAAAAAAAAAATGAGGCAGGCTGTGTGGAAGTGCAGGAAAACCGCTGAAATGCTGAATGGAAAGAGCAGAATGCCATGGATGACAGTTGATGGAAAACACTGAGGTGTCAGGTGTTGTTCCTTGTGTCTGTTGGCTGCTCCTCTGTTTGGGTAACCCTGTACCGGGATAACAATCCACAATGGAGTGTGCACGTGCTCCACAAACTTCTGTGTGACTAAAATGTAGCGTGCAAACATGCAAAACACGAGTGTTTCCAAATGAGGACGAACAATTCATCAACCTGCATTCTGCTATATTCAGCCTGGTGGTGAAAAGACAAAGAAAAATGAGGTGCAGTAATAAAACGAGTAGTCAGAGTGAGTCCAGTAAATATATACGGTTTCATTACCTCATTGAAAACTCCTGTTGGAGGAAACAAGTGAGCATAGAAGTAATAAGTATAAATATAATAATAAGTGAGCCAAAGTATTTGACTGCCTTTCTGTTGCGTGTGCAGAAATTGTCTTTCACCAAGGGACAGGTTTGCTGTCAGCCTTGCTAATATGTCACAGTAGATAAGAATCTTAGCTTTCATCTGAAATCGTCCCTGAACTATGCTCCGTATGCGTGCCTTCTCTTCTAGTGACTCAGCCTGAATGTCAGTGTTTTAAAGGATGATCTAAAAACTTTACACTTTAATATTTACAAAGGAGACATCTGCAAGACAAAGAAACCGGAAAAACAGCTTATGCTCTGTATGTCTTTACCCTCGTTAGAGGAGGATGTGATTGACAGCAGGATGTGCTTATCTGCTTTTAAGAATTCACAAATATAATTAAAGACACAAACCAGCTCCCACGCATAGTGAGCAATCACAGTCATCTCCAAGTTCAGCAGGAGTGGAAGATGCTGATGTGTTTAAGTGCTTTTGCAGGGTTTCATATAATGCATTGATGACAGACGGGTCTCTCTGTTGGTGAGGATGAGTGGACACGAGAACTCTGCTCTGCTGACCGTAGAGTTTGGGGCCTGAGTGATTTAGCAGCAGGGAGTGGAAAGAGACGATTCAAATACCAGCGGAATTTGATGGAGAGATGTCCAACTCTCCAGTCTATGGAGAGTTGGACAGATTAGTCAAAATATCAGAAAATAAGGTTGAAGAGAACACAGACATGTGCTCGCACAATAAACGTGTACTTTAGCAGCACGGTCAGGCAAATATTCCCAACCTAAAATCACTTCCTTTGCAGTACACAACCTTTTTGCCAACAGTAGCACAACATAGTGGAGCAAATGCATACCTGCTAATCGAATGGTTCGCACCATCACAGGTTCAGTGAGAGACAGACATGTTGATAAGGATTTTGTTTGTTTGTTTTTTTGTTGTTCAGCATACAGGTCAGGTCCGTTGCCCCCCACTGCCAGGATGCTGCTCTTGCATTTATCTATTAACGTTTGCTGTTGATGCTTTTATTTTTGGTTCATTGTGTGTTAGTTCCGTTTCCTGTTTTGTTTTTGGTTTTGCTTTTTCTTTCCAGGACTGGTTGTGGCACAGCTGTAGCCAATTCTCGTTAGTGGCAGTATATCAGGCCAGGCCTCTCGCTTCCCTGTTGCTAACATGTTTGTTCAGAGCCCGTCTCTAGAGTTTCTCTGCTATTTATCTTGTTGAACTTTTCATGCTTGTGCCAGTATTCCTAGTTTATCTTGTGTCTGTTACTTCCTGGAGTTTTCTAGTGATTTTCTGCTCTGTCGTTTATTGTTCACCTGGAGGTTCCAGCACTTTTCGTGTTCCCTTCTGTCACGTTTTACTTTGTTCGGTTGTTTAGTTACTGTCGCCACACCCAGTCCTGAGGTGTTTTGGATTGCCCCTCTTCTGGTTGTCATTTGGAGAATAAAGCTGTTTGCTGTTGGGTGTCCAGTTTCTGCTTGTGGGCCCAGAGTCTGTCTATATCATAACATCTATATACCATACCATGCCATGGTTATTTGACAGGCTGTCCAACTAACCAATTTGTATGACTTAAACAGCATTTTGCCTTTTACTATTAGCTTCTCCAGTAACCCCCAGCTTGAATGCAACTGTGGTTAAAGTGGTTGAGATGAAGATCAGCAGGTTTTCATCTGAGGTCAATGCTCTCAGTCAGAAGGCTTAATCGTATTGTCCATTACTGACCTCTAAGAGTACCACCCCCACTCCAGTGTTTGAGGCATCCACCTCCATGGCCACCTGGGTCTCCGGGTTTGGTCCTGGGGGATTGGGGCTTGAGTAAACCTCTGCTAGGTTACGAGGGCACTCTCTGCTGCTGGGAAATAAGAAAAGGAGACATCGCTCAAGCTGAGTGCAGAAAACCCTCAAATAAAATGCCAGTAGAAGCAAAACCCTGGAAACATTGCAGCTCCCTGTGAGAACTGGGTGTAGGCTAGTCTGTTACTGCTTGGACCTTCGCTGGGTCCATCTGTAACTGCTCCTGGGCTATAATGAAACCGAGGAACGGTTGGTGCTGAGAGTATTTTTAACATCATTCTAACATGACCAGCGTGGAAAAACAGTGGCTGGAGGAAAGATGTGGATATCTTTGAGTTATAAAAAATGACCAAATATTCCTGATGTCCTGTGGGTGTGTTGAGTGCTGTGTATCACTCAGTGGGTAATAGTTCTTCACCATTGTTTGTTTTTTGTCCATTGTCACCATTTGGTCCTCTGCATGATTAGTTCTCTAGATCAAAACAGGGACAGGGAGATCCAGAAGGTGGTGATACTCATGATGAAGGAGTAGTCAAATTTCTGCAGGATGCTTTTACTAACTCCAAAAGAGTTGACCTTCTCAGAATGTACCGCCTCTGGTGACATTTCCTGAGGATCTTCTTCCTGGTAGAGGAGAATTTCAGTTGGCTGTCAAAGATGGTGCCCTGATATTTGTACACTTCCACAAGCTAAACAGGCCTTCCGTGGATTGTGATGATGACAGACAAAGCCAGCATCAGCTACTTCATAGAGAAGGTAACCACCATCTCCTTGGTTTGCTGACATTCTGCTCAAGACACGAGTTATTACACTAGTCCACAAACTCAGGAGAGAATTGGGGGTCACCTGTGGGTATAAAAGTCCAGTAACCACAGGATGAGCTGATCACCAAGATGAAAGTGGGAGAGTTTGAGAGCTAAGATGTGAGGCTGGAGGATGGTGAAAGCAGAGGAGAAGTCCGCAAACATGAGCCTGGCTGAAGTGTTCAGATGTTCCATTTGGCTGCGTAAAGTGTCGAGAATTAACCGTCATCATCAATAGCTCTGCTCGTGCAGAATACAACTTGGAGAGGGTCAGTCTGTGATTGTTAAGTGAGTTACTCCAATAATGTGCTGTTTAACAGTCCTCTCCTCAGCCTCCATTGCATCGGGAGGTGAGAGCCACAGGTCTAGTCATTGACTACTGTTGTTGTACCCTTCTTAGGGATGGGACAGACTATAGGGATGGTGCACCTGTCAAAGGGAGTCTGGAAAAAACCCCTTCTTGCTGTTCCACATGGTACTGTACGGCAGACCCCTGGGCCAGGTGGGCTGGTCTCTGTCGTCCTCCTCAGGGCTCTTATCCCATCCGTGTTGCTGAAAGTGAATGCACAGTCAGTAGGTTAAAGTGTGGTCCCGCTCTTCAATTTGGTGCTAGTGAAAAAGAGCCTCTTCTTGTTTTTGAGGACTTCCTTGATCTTCTTGGTAATCCAGGGCTTATTGTTGGGAAGATTGTCACAGTTTTGGAGGGGATAATGCTGTCCACACAGACAGGGATGTATTCAAGAGATGTTATTGTTATTGGAGGGTGTTAAAAGATTATACCAGTCCCTGGAGTCAAAGCATCTTTGGAGAGATAGAACACTGTCTCTGGTCTACTGCTTGAGGTTTCTGGGTCTCCTTACGTTGGGGATATATTCTGGAACAAGTAGGATGGTCCCTGCAACCCAAAGTTGGATAACGCAGGTACAGAAAATGGATGGGTGGATGGATGGATGGAGTAGGATGGTGTTGTATCCAGAGTAGCAGCAGAGCCCAGAGGGGGGACAGCAACAGACCTGTGTGCATCTGGAAGTGACCCAAAGCATTTATCTTCCTCATGCTTGTGGCGCATGTGATATACTGCTGAAACCCTTTTAGGTTTTTCCCAGCAGTATAGTGGATATCACCAGGGGCCCTTTTCAGAAAGCGGGTTTACCAGACTAGGGGTCAGAACCGAAGCTCAGGGTAGCCAAACCCTGAAATGTGCAACTGAGAGTTTTTGGTTTCAGAACACGTGTTCAGAGTTGGTTTAATCAACTCTGAGCCACATTTACCCCGAGTGACGCTCGTGCACGAGGATATAAAAAGCCTAATTAATGGAACGCAGAAAACAAGATTCACCATGGGAACAACTGAAAAAAAACCTTGATTGTCACACTTCCCGTTGGAGATGGAAGATTTCATTACCGCGTACACCGAAAATGTGCACATTTTTGCATATTTTCAAGAAAAAAATTCTGCGACAGCGGCAAAAGAGAGCGATTGTGTGGCTGAAAATTACTGACCAAGTCCATGCGTGATTATTAACTGGAGAGAGGTTAAAAAAAGTGTGTGCGTTCCACTCATTTAATATTTCTATTTTATATGTGTGTTTGAGCCACAGGTGCAACCCAACAGGCACAAAACAGACTTGGCAGAAAGTTAAGATGAAATACAAAAATATAGTTCAAACATGTCAGATATGATTTAAATACAAGCTACTGTGGTGGTGTTTAGCTCATTAAACAGCATTCAGTCGCTTCATTTAACCTGAGATAACTATATTTAATTAATTAGAGAAATCCCCTAAACAAAGAAAAAGCCAAATTTTCAGCCTTCCCATCACTGTCAGTATTTAATACTGTCAATATGAAAGCCTAACATGCCTGTGTTGTGTTTTCTGAATATGTTTAAATTTTATCTCCATTATAGCAACAGAAAAAAGGCTGAGGTGATCCAGCGCCACCTAGTGTTGGTTCAATAAATTTCATCCGTTAATCACAGACACAACTTGACACACAGATTTTTCTTGTAGCAGAAGGAGTTCTATGTAATTGGCTGCTGTTGTTTTCAGATGTCAATCTATTTATTGCTTAAACTGATACCTGCAATTATGTAGAACACTTCCATGAGATGTGCAAGAGTAACGTTAACGACAGCCCGACGTTACCTTGGATACATGCTCACCGATATTATATATATTTAAAAAAAAAAAAAAACCTGTTGGCCAAAAAAAAATAAGTATGCAGGCTTCAAGAGCAGCAGAAAGTCAGGCTTATTTGGAATGAAGCTGAGCAGGTTCATTTGAAAGCGTATGTAACCCCGGTAACTGACTCAGAGTTACGGTGAACCTGCTTTCTGAAACCGAAAACCCCGGGTTTCCCTTAAATCACAACAAATTGACCCAGAGTTTTCGCTGAGTCCGCTTTCTGAAATGGGCCACAGGATTGGTGATTGGTGAGTCAGGAGGGTTCGGTTCCAGATTGTTGAGTGGTAGTGGCAGCCTTAGCTCTGGGATAAATGTCAACCAGAAGTCTAAGCTGCAGCAGCGAGTCTCTGGGGGTAGATGATCCACTGGTCGGCAGGGAAATGTCTGTTAGCGGGGACGAACTTCTATGAGAGAAAAAAAAAGTATTAAAGAAGTCCCTGAGTGTTCATGGCAAGGGTAATATTCCAGGAAAGGTAAGAAACAGACGGCAAAATCTGTGGTCGTAGCATTAGCAGAGGCAGGTTAACACCAATGTGACTACCAGATACTGCAGCAACAAGAGTGGATCCGTGGAGTCGGTTCTTGACGGGTTACAGAAACATACAATACTAATACGCTGGCCAGTTGATCACACAAGCAACCAGGAAAAACCCAAGAGGAAGCGGAAAAATCCCAAACCGCCTCATGCTTGAAGACACTGTCCAATCCCAGCGATGAACAAGGCTGGTTTATTTATCTTCTTGCAGATGAGAGAGGAGACCAGCAGCCGTACCCCCACCACCACCATCCTCATGCCACCTTTAAATATAGACGTAGTCTTGTCTCTCTACTATTTATGTGACTGTGATCAGACATCCACATAGTCCTCATGTGTGGCAAAGGCAGAAAGAGGCAAAAAGCGTCAAATGTGTCAAAACTGAGAAAAGTATTGTCTTACAGACCCGCTGAAAAGTGACCTCGTCCATGGCGAGGAAGGGTCAAAAACGCACTTTGACTAAATCTGACAAGATGACCTCTTACATCTGTTCCCTGATGCCAGCTGACAAGTAAGACTAAATAAACAGAGGCCTCCGCACCTTTCTGTTGTTTTTGCCCACATTCTGCTGTGCAGCATGAAATCAGACTGACCTGTGAGTGTATCCTTGGCTGTGTGAACGTGAGTGTATTTGTGTATGAAAACCTCTTTGACATCCCTGAATTCTGCATCACATGAGAGGACCAAGGATTAGGGGAAAGTGTCCTCTCAAATGACTTGTCCATCTGTCCCGGGATCGAGTTATAAGGAGCTGCGATATCGGATGATTCATTTCAATCAGCAGTAGATCCAACTCAAATAAGTCCCCTAACTACGAGGAAAATCCCTCCTGAGGCTCGGCTCGGTTCACTTTTGGGGGAAAAACACAGCATTGCTTTTTTTTCCTGTTCTGCCTCTCTTGTCCTTGGCCCTTTGCGTCATCATTCCTGAAGCTAATAATAAGGCTTCCATTTCTTCTTCCCTTTTGTTCCCTAATCAGGAAGCATCTCGTGCCCATTCATCATGGAAATTGAATCATTACCACCCACACTACAGGAAAGAAAAACATCATCATGGCCTAATGCATTCTGTGGCTGCGTTTACGCTGATTGTCATTATGCACTTTAACAGATGTGAGGGTTAACGATAATGCTTTGATCTTCTTTAATCGAGTTGCTTTGAGATTTGACCTCTGAATGTTTTCATGAATTTGCTCTGGTGCAACAGCCCCGCTGGGACCTGGTCCATAACATCTCCATTACACTTATATTTAAAAAACTACTTCATCTATAAATTAATTAATTATAGGAGCATTTTTTTCAGTGCTGAATATTCATCTAATATCTCTAAGAACAGAGTTGGATCCAAATGCAGACAGACAGCTTAAAAGTAAATTAGTAGTGATAAATACAAAACTACTCACATGCTGTACATGAAAATTCCATTAGATGTGGTCAAACTATATTCATCTGATGCAAAGATTTACTGTACTGTAAAAAAAAACATGAAAACCGACTTTAAGACAACTGTCATTTTTTCTGCCTCACGGATGTTGGATTGGCCTCACTCAGGGCTTCAAGTGGCAATAAAAGAAATATTTTAAAAAGTAAATCAGGTGGGCTGAAATGTAGAATGGATGCTATATAATTGCAAACAAATTCTAAACTTCAGAGGTTAAATCTCCAAATTGGACATTTTCTAGTCCAGGTTATAATGCTGCTATTGTCTGTTGTGCATTGTTAAAGGAATGTTTGTCTTTCACTTCCCTTTTTCTATTGACACTTGGATAAAAAAGTGCAACTGTCTGTCAGTTCACACACACACGTGTGCACACACACACACACACATGCGTGTCTCTGTTCCATCTGCCATGCCCGTGTGTTTCATCACCTTTAAGTGCTTATGAAATGATCTGTATTGGCTTTTTCCTTTTGCTTCACAAGGCAGCAATGTTGTTTGTGCAGTCAGACCTCCAGGCGAAGAGTTCACCTTGTCAGGGATGAGGACATAGAAACCTCCTCCTCCTCTTCATGCACTCTCCTGCATGTGTGCAGACATGCTTTTGTTTGTACTTGTACCCAGTGGATCCGAGTTTTTAACGCAATGTTTCAAAGGGAATTTATCCACGTCTCCTGTGCTCAGACAGCCACGTTGCTTTCAGGGGTCGGATTAGAAACGGACTGCTGGACGGTGTGGTTTTTTGCACGGGTACGTGCACATCATTGACTGAGTGCGTGTGTGTGTTTTGGCTTGTGTACACCCCTGGCACATGGCACGAGGCCAGATGCAGGAAGATAACATCTTGAAGGAAACATTACAGCACTACAGATTCACTTCAACGGACTCAAATGTTTATAGCAACCAGTGCAACAACAGGTGGAGAGGGATGAACCTTTGGCAGGCGGACGTTTCACTGCGGTTTCTGATGCCTCAGTCAAGAGGAACTGATTCAATTAAAGCTTTTCCACATAACAAAGATTTTTATCTGCAGCAGAGAAAGAACAGTGCGGCATGGATGTGCCAGAATTCTCACGCACATACTAATTTGTCATTATTAATTTGGACTAAATTTCTTCCGTATCTGTCATTTTGTTTTTTTCTAGCCTGCATCGCATCTGGCTGCACATGTTGTTTAATTAACGTGGATCATATCTGCCACCTTTTCCCAGATGTGGAATCAGCCTTCCAAGAATTTACGCAACTGAAATCAGCAAATAAAACGCAAACTCTTGCTGGAACTTGAAAACAATTAAAGAGTGAGTCTGTTGGACTAAAATGGGTGATTTTTTTTTTCTTCCAGTACAACCAGGCCAGTTATCTAGATTCTTTCTGATTTTCAGCATTTAGACAAACCAGCAAACGCTGCCCGACACGCGCATTAGCCATTATAATCAATATAACTGCACTGAAGCAATTCATCACTTTTGGGTGATGCGGATGTGCAATTATGCACAAAACTGATTAAAAATAGCGTTACTGTTGTCACCCAGGAACTAAAGGAACTGAATTGGTCATGACATCTTTTTATTTTTTCTGAACATATATATTCCTTCATGAAAAGCCTTGACTCTGCCTTCAGTCCGCCTCTTCACCTGTCCTGGCAGCCATCCCTCAACACTGATTGGTCACATGTTGACTGTCAGTCCTTTAAATTCAGCCAGCGGCGCCCAGGCCTGGTGATGCAGGGGACACTGCTCAGTCCATAAACGATGGAGGGGACGCTGCTCAGTCCATAATCGATGGAGGGGACACTGCTCAGTCCATAAATGATCTATGACGGTAAAAATGAGATGAAACGAGAGGTCGTGGTGAGGCTCTGCACACACAACATTCTTGTGTTTCCAGAGGAACAGCTCTGAAAACAATTTAAGTAAAATTAGTTGAGAATAATAGTCTGTAAACATTAGCAGAAAACTGTTAAATTTGGCCATTTGAATAGCTGTAATTAGTTCCTTTTCCTCTTTCAATTTTGGCACCTATGAAAACAAACTGAGGAATCTGTAATTCCACAAACATTTCCCACAAAAATAATCCTAATCAGCCTGCGCTCAGGATTTGTTTTTTTTTTTATAACCATCAGGAGTACTGTGTGGTTTATTTTCCTTTCATCAAGCCACAGATGAGTCACGCTTGCATCTGCTTCACGTGTAGCAGCTTGTATGTGTCCTAACCACGAGCACAGCTGCCGA
This sequence comes from Pao palembangensis, assembly GCA_015343265.1. Lineage (NCBI taxonomy): Eukaryota > Metazoa > Chordata > Actinopteri > Tetraodontiformes > Tetraodontidae > Pao > Pao palembangensis. Next base: position 956,506 of record CM027091.1, on the reverse strand, counting down.
AGCACATCTGAAAATCTGAGAATACAATCTCACCAGTTGCCAGTCAAAAATACTCATCCTCATGTCATATCCCTCGGTGGAAACTTTTGGAAAGGCGCGTTTCTGGGCTGATTCGGCGCAGCAGGAAGTGGCCACCTGAGTAGACAGACGGTGCTGTCAGCACAGGAACCAAGGCTAACACAGAAAGAAGCCTTGTTTAAACTGAGGAGAATGCTTTTCTTGCATGTACACACTGACACAACTGTTTCCTTGGTTTACTTTGCTGTTTCAGAGGGGCACAGGCTTTTGCGAAACAAGCTTTCAACAAGTGCGTAACGCCGCCTCGTTCTGCCGCTCGGCTGATCCCACATTACACAGCCGACACTCCAGCACTCTTCCTTTGACTTTATGTGGCCTTTCTCCAAGAGCTTTTTCCCTTTTAGACCCCAGCTTTGGTGCCAAAATGAATTTACGGTCCCAAACGCTCTGGTTTTATCACTGCCTAACTTGAACGTAGACGTTAAAAGAAGCTAGCTAGTTTAGAAGCAACTACCACAAAAGCAGACCAACAACAGTGTGTTCTGAGTTCCACATGTCAGATGCAGAGACTCGATTAGCAGTAATCTATGTGGGAAAGACATTTGACAGTCAACTAAATGCTCACATTTTCCCACCTGGGGACTTTTCAACATGTCTCTGAGGCGGTTGCTTTTTGTTTGCGTTCTTTCAGAGATGAATCTTAGCAGACTTAAACTCTGAAAAGCGTCGGCGTGATTCGGGATGCCTGTTGTTGAGATTAAGACCTGTTAGGTCGAGCATCTGTGATTTGTTTTTGTAATTCTGATGAGCGTTTGCGAGATGAAATTGCCCGAGACAACTCTGATAAACACCAACTGCAGTCCGCATGAGAGCAAATGGGGTGAAAGTCCTCCTGTCGACTTTAATGATGCCAGTGCGGTACATCTGCTGCCTCCTTCTTCTGTGGTCATGTGCGATTTTCCTCCAAGCATCTGAGCATCTGACTGTGTCAGCACTGGTTTGCCTCTCTCGGTGCTTCTCAGTCGTTGACCTCTACTTGTGTGTGAACGTCGGCACAGCGGAGTTGTCTGAACATCACTTTGAAGAACGGCTCTGCTCGAAACATCCAAACTACTGCCTACATGGCTGGAAGGCTGGAAGGCATAAGCTGCAGAACCTGGTTATGGCTGCATTTACGATAGCGTCAGGGGTCAGACATCATGGAAAACCCTTCATCGGGATTACAAGGTGAAGGTGTATGAAATAAACACACTCACCAAGCTTAAAAAAGACTAAACAGGCCTTTTGGATATGAATTAGAAACACAAATCAGTTAGAGAAGGACACACAAACCTCTCCACCAGCACAGATCTGAAGCATCTTCCCAACACAAAGGCTCGTTTTGTTTTGATTGGTTGAGCCTTCAGATCTGGCTCTCGTTACCAGATGTAATCAGGATGAGATCAAAGACACCGATCAGCCAGAATGCCCTGTTACACTCCTACAGTGATCCTGTCCAGAGTTCTGCTGGATCCCATCTGTCAAACCTTCAGATTAAAGAGCATCACAGAGGACTGGGCTCAGCCCAGCAAACTGGTCCTGGATGAGGGTGAAACATTGTCCAGTTCAAGAAGTTCCCAGTGAAGAGCAAAGTCAAGGGTGGAGGAAGTACTCTGCTCCCTTCAGAAGTGTTTGAGACCCAGATGGCAGGTAATGTTAAAAAAAAAAAAAAAAAAGCTACAGTGGTTAAATCATTACTAGCGTGGCCTCTGGAGCTCTGTGGGCGAAGGACTGGTTGGCCAGCAGAGGTGAAATCTGGGTAAAATTCATGTGACAGGTCAGTTACAGCACATCCCCTCAACAACGGCAGATACAAGCATGCAGCACAGACACACACACACACACACTTACCGGCTGATTTATGGGCTGCAGAGCCTGGGGGTGGGAGGCAGTGTCATTGTTTCCCAGTCCTGTTTTCAGGGGAGGGACTATCAAAAGAAGACAGGGAGGCAGGCAGCAACGCAATGATCCCATACATCAGGCTGAAGGATCCTGCAAGTACGGAGAAGTGATTTGGTGCTCTCGGTCAAAGTAGAGCTGATTTATTAAGTTCTGGAAGCAAAGTTGATTACCCACTCACAGTTTTACTGTTAAAATCCTATTCTGAAAGGGGTCCAGGGGCCGCGCAGGTCCAGCAGTGACACATTTACTGTGTGTATGTGGCTCTGAATGAGACGGTCTTGTCTCATTTCTGTTTTCAGTATTAACCCTGATCTGGGCTGAGTGACACACTTGTACGTGTAACGAAATGGGATGTCACATTGGAGACAGACAGAACGTTGTGACTGACTGATCTTCAGCCTTTTTTTTCCTTCTGCAGCGAACTAATCAGAATCGGAGCTTCGGTGAGAACGGGAACTAATGGGGTGGAACTTTTAGCAGACTGAATGAATCCGATTTCACAGTCCCTCCGTAAAAACTGGATCCTTGATTGACTTTATTCACCTCATTATGGGAGCAACTGAAATCGTTTGTGACCTAAATAGCTCACATGTTGCTCAACAGATGCACAGAACCAGTCAGCCGCTGATATATGTTAAAGAGGACAAAGGGGAGCATTGAGCTGGCTGCGGAGAGCATCCACCTCTATTTACTCCAGTAATCCCTGTTGTTAACGTGCACTTAACATTCAGAAATATCTTCCTCTGCCATGACACAAATGAGGATGAAAGACCAGGAGTTACACCCACCCACCCCCAACGCTCACACACACACACACACACACAACACAACTAACTACAAGAGAATACAATAAGCTGACAGGTGAAGGTGTGCAATGGATGTCTCGGTGGGTGGGTGCCGTAGGGTGAGGGGTGTAGGCCGCTGGCTCGGGTTAACTAACATCACCTCACTCGTGTGACCTACAGTTGAACTCAGAGCTGTGAGAAAATAACAGCTCCTCCAATTAGGCTGCCAGTGTTTCACCTCCCCACACAACAATTAGCCTTGAGCAGCGCTCCAGCCTGTGCAGACATGCAGCGGGAGGTTCGCTGCAGCCCTGCCCGCCTGCCTGCCCGCCTGCCTGTCAGACCCTGTTTTCACAAGACGGAAAAAAAAAATGTTTGCAGTGATTACCTGCAATTAACATGGATACACTGTACCTGCTGCAGAGGCATTTGTTACTCTGACAGCGAGGTTGAGTCACTGCTCATTCCTGAAGGTGGGGGGGAGGGGTGCAGCCAATGCATCTGAAAGTTTTAACCAGCATAATAACAAGATCAGGCTCAAGCTGAATCTGAGCCTTGGCCGGGTGTTTTTGGACTGCTGCGTTTGTGGAACTGTGGACAAACCCAGATTTCTTCAGCCATCTGGATCTGCGTTGTTGGCGTGTTGTCAGAGTAAATCCAGTTGTAGCTGTGATTAAATATCCTTTGATTATTTTGACTTCCGTCGGGCGTTTTTGACAGCTAGTCTCCAGGTTTGGGCCAAAATTCTCAGTTCACTCTTGACGAATCATCGGCAGAGATTTGCGTCCTGATTTAGTCATTCACTAGGATGGTGAGCGGAATCGGGGCCGAAACGATCCAGAATCCACACTCCTCTCGCTCTCAACTTTGTCTGTCTGATGAATTTCCACTTGAGTTGCTCAGACTGTCAGGTTTGAACATCATGCTCTAAAACTATTCTGACGTTGTCCATTTAAGGCTTCAGTTTGGGTCAGATTCCGAAAAGTCATTGTAGAGTCATTAAAGGCCTGAAAGTCAACAAAAGTAGCATGTGTTCCATGTCTGTTCGTGGGATCCTGCCAAAACCTTTGCATAGACTTTACATTCTTTAGGACTTTTCAACATTAAGAAAATTTTCCAGATTCCCGAACAGATGTTTTCACAATCAATGAGTTCACGTACAAGATTATCATATGATTGCGCTGGGAGCACTTTTATATTTTTTTGTTGGCCCGGAAATAACAATTGTACACTGTGGAGTTTAGTTTTCTTTCAATTCTTTCTAAATCTGTCATTTTGGGTTTCCGAAGCCCATGTATCAACCCCAGAATGGTGCATTTCTGTTTTCTGCTCTAGGATCACACGCCAGCACCGCCCTCGACCCTAGTTAGGTTGATGGATTGATAGTTCTTGGCCTCCAACTCTGAAGGTCAGGAGCAAATTTAGGAAAATAAATGGCCGCTAGAGGCTGCTAAAAACACAGAAACCCCCATAAATACCTGCCCTGTGCTGTATTGTTCTTTTGAAACGAGTATGATGGCGCCTGTAAAAATCTGGCATCGACCAAGGTGTCATGGGTGAGGACAAAAGGAGCTGGAATCGCTGTAGACAGGTTGGATATTCCAGTTAGCACATAAACACTTGTGCAAAATTATAATCTCTCATTCCTCACGTGTGCAGAAAGTTCCATTTCTTGCATTCGTGTTTGCCGTAGTTATCTCACAGCTAGCGTTCGCCACCGTCGTGCACGACCAGTGCATGATAGCAAAACACGGTCGTACCTGCAAGAAGTGGAGGGCTGTGCAGTTGAGTGCATGCTAGACATACTTTGTGCGTTTACACAAGGCGTCAGAGCACAATAGACATTACTCCTGCTAACCAGTGGTGTGTGCTTTGGAAATCATCCATGTCCGGTATTAACTGCTAAAAATACACTTAAAGCCATTCCTGACATGTTCAGGGTCACAAAGGAGCCGTCAGGTTCACGACAGGGCACGCTGTTTGCTGTACAGATAAAGATGATAAATGTCAGAATGCAGAACACTTAATGGCCTTGTTCTCCTGAATAAGATTTACAGCAAACTCTGACTCTGACTAAGACACAATAAAAGCTTCTTCATTAATGGATCTGCCTGAACAACCTGTTAGGGCTTCTGTTACTGATTGATTTACATTCGCTCAAACTGACACCATTGAGTCACCAACCGCATGAACGTTTGGAACAAACACATCCAAAACGTTCTGTTTTTGTTTGAGTTGTTCAAACCCCAGCGATTTAAAACCACTGCAAATTTACACTTTTGCCATTTTATTAAGTGCTTTTAAATACAAACGCAAAATTGCATATGCTGTATTAAAAATGATCGTACACAAAGCTAAAAAAAGAAGGGAAAGAAACTGCAAACAAGCTTATCAAACAGGCATTATTTACACCAGAAAAATACTGCACTTTTTATATGAAACAATAACAAATAAAAATAAATCTGTGTAAATCCAACAAGCAAAACGTTTTCATTACAATTCTTTGGAGAGGTCAGTGGAAGTCTCTGGAGACAGCGTGAAAGCGACTCATTCACTTAAAATGTTCTCGCGTCTGTGATTTTGGCTTTCGGATCATCTGAGCCATCAAAATCAGCCCGGCTCTGGGGGGACGGTGAAAACCACAACAAAAATGTACATACATACTGTACAAACACAACGTCTTCAAATTCAGTTTCAAACAGTAAGTGAAAAGTACTGTTTTACATACATATGCAAAAGACCATATACTTTATACTTTATACACATTTGTACAGTATAATACAGTGTATGGCTGAGCAGAAAAGGGTTTCAAACTGAAAAAATACAAATCCAGGCTGTGCGGAGCAGATGACGAACGCAGTCGTCCATCCTCTGTTCGCTGCTTCGACAGTTAAATTAAAGTCACTGTAAAAAATATATTTGCTATCGTATTGAGGCTTTAAAAGCTTTCCTCTGAGACCAACAAGGCACTGTAGCAGTTAAAGGTACTTTTGTTTGGCAGTGAAGGGATTAACACCACTGCATGAAGACACTAGAGCAAAGCAAAGGCTGACACTTTGGCACATGCGTCACAGGAGGCACCTTTGAGGAGCAGCTTTTACACAGTTCACCAGAACACACACACACACACACACACACACACACACACACACGTTTGACTGGACTTTACGCACTATCAGCCGCACAGACACAGTGTGTCCAGGCAGATGAGCTCTTTGTATGATACCTTTAATTTCAATATGCAAACATGATAACAATGGGCTACATTAGGAAGAGACTGGATGGTTCCAACGAGCTCCCGGACAGATTGCGAATGGCTTTAGACACCACGTGGGCCTTTTTACAGTGATCCTGAGGCGCTGCGTTGTTTCGGGCTTTCAACAGTCTTTGCCTGGCTTGTCCTGGCTTAACTGAGCGCGCGCGTCTCTGACTGCATCATCAGCGGGCTCTCTCCCTCTGACGCCTCCATGGCTGCGGACGCAGCGTGAGGTTCTGAGCGGAGGTCTTGACGTTCCGGAGGAGACATCCTTCCGCCACAAGCCCTGTCTGCTGCTCGCTCAGCCTCTCTCTTCAGCCTCTCCTCCTCCTCCGCCTTCAACCTCCGTTCTTCAGCCTCGATTTCCTCTGTGGTGGGGATGGAGTTCTTTTTGGGTCTTCCCTTGGGCTTAGTCGGGGCCTCGTGACCCCCTTTGAGCACCTAGAATGACACACAGACAGTATTAAGACTGCTGTTGTGATAAATGGCAGCGACAGTCGACAGCGTTGCCTGCTGTTGTAGTCATTAAGTGAAGATGTATTACTGCTGGAGCTCCTCTCTGCACTCATTCATCTTTAATGATTTCATGCCTTTTCTCTTCTCAGTTGTTGACCCTTCTACAAAAGTGTTTGCTCACGCTGTCGTCATCACGGGTCACAGGTCGTACCACGCCCTAGCTTCCTCTGCCTGCCATGCCGCTACCTGTACCTCCTCACAGTGCAAACCAGCGTGACTCCAGTTAGCGAAGCTTCAGTTTCACAGCTCTGGAAGCATTCTCAGTTTCTTCCCAGAGCTGCAGGGCTTTGCTTTGATCACTTACCATCTTCTTCCACTTCATGCGCCTGTTCTGGTACCATGTCTTCACCTGGAGCTGAGTGAGTCCAAGAGACTGGGCCAGGTCTAACCTGTGCAATCACATCCAAGCAAAGCAGCGTGTTACAAAGGGCTCTTTGGTTTGTTTTCTGTATTTGAAAATCACTTTAAAAATGATGCTGATTTTTTTTTTGTTTTTTTGCTTGTTGTCCGAAAATGATGGGATGTACCTTATTGCTGTTTTTTTCCACCAAATATGATGAAGAAACTTTTTAACGTTACAACCATGTGAATTTTGTATTTCCTTCCTGCTGTATGTGTACAACGCTGCCCCTGTAGGCCAGACCTGGAGATAATTCAACCACGTAATTGCTACGGCTATAATGTGCAATAAATATCAACAGTCACTCATCTTAACAAAAACCTAAAATTAGATCTCTCTGTGTCAACTGGACTGAAAGGTTTCTTTGAAAACATTTCGCCCTCTCTCCAGAGAGCTTCTTCAGTTCTAAGCTTGCTGGGGCAGAGCTTGAAAATATAGCCCTGTGGACCATCGGCATGTTAATGGCCCGGGTGGTCACCTGAGAGTCCTTGGCAGGGTGGTTGGCAGGGTCGTTCACCTAGTTTCGGTTGGGGTACTTCCTCTGTTGGGTCACATGTTAATGAGTCACCAGGTCTGGTCAAACGGTGTGAATGTTTGGATTGTTGATGAAAAGAGTGGAGAACTGCTTGTACGTGGGTGACAGAAAGTGCCTTAGTCCACCACCTCTGTTTAAAGATGGTTTTTCCAACTTGACGTGGATGGCTTCCTTGACACCCCTCTCAAACCAGCGATCTTCTCTTGACTGTCCACAGGGCTATATCTTCAAGCTCTGCCCCAGCAAGCTTAGAACTGAAGAAGCTCTCTGGAGAGAGGGCGAAACGTCTTCAAGGAAACCTTTCAGTCCAGTTGACACAGAGAGATCTAACTTTGGATAACTGTGACCTGGATGAGTGAGAATCTACACAGACATCTTAACAAAAAGAAACATTAAAGGCAGACAAACAGAAAAGCAAACACGACGGTTCTAATATAGATGTGAGATGTGAGTATATATTTGTGGGTAAAGTGTGTGTGCGAGGCAGTGAGGTATGTTCGAGGTGGCAGGAAAAATGAAGATATAATTAACAATAATAACCCAACAGCAGTAATGATGGCAGACAGACGAAAAACATTTCAGTCAAAATATGGCTTTTCATTTTTTTATGCGACAGGCGTCCACAAATGCTGGCATTTTTTGCACTTTTTTTCCCTCCTGACTGTCTGTCTGAACTGTCAAACATCATCAATCAAAGCGCCAGCTTGTTATCACACTGATAACAGTCTCTGGTGGAAGTGCAGCAATAGCAGAACCTGAGTCTGACATCGTGCCTACAGCTAAAGAAAGACAGCAGTGGGAGCTGTTCAGGAGATCCTGAATGTTTCCAGCACGTGTTGGTCCGTGACTAATAGGGCTGTTGGTCGGTGCGTAAGGTGATACTTTTGAAAGTAAACATTAAAGCAAAGAAGGTATCAGTTTGTGAAGGAAACATCTACTTATCCCAGCTTCTCTTAAAATGGGATTTCCTCTCTTCCCAAAGCCTTTCGCAGTCAGATGAAGGGAACCTGACTCCTACTGGACCCCAGTTAATGGAGCTGACTTTGATGAAGAGGCAGAGAACGAGACGTGATGGGAGCAGCATGTGAAACGCAGAGAAGCCACAAACCACGGACACTCCCAGGATTCTCTACATAGCCCTATGTGGGGGTGTATATGTCTGAGAGTTTCACCAGACGATCAAGCAATCAAGCTGTCAGTCAATCTCACTATCAAACACGACCTCGTCTGTAGAAGATCAACAACCGGAGGCGCCGAGAAGCATCTGCAGCCACTTATTCACGGCGAGGCTTCATCTCCATCAGGTCTGCTGCAGCTGAAGCTTTTTCCAGAGATAAGGCTGCCGACAGCAGGATTGTTGCATAAACGATGATAAAGTCATTATTGACAAATCTCTGCAGGTGCATTCGCAGTTTGGATTCCTCCGGCCCCCACACATCGCCACAAAGTGGAGGCGCTCGCAGCATCTGTGATCTGGGACGTAAATAACGCTGGATTTGTCTTTTATGTAGCAGCTGGATATTTCATTAATTTTCGACACTGTCAAAATTTTGACAAGACATGTTGTGCTGGCAAAGGAACCAGTGGAGGGTGGGGATGCCTGGTGCTCAGCCTCTGGGTTTCTGCTATATTAAGTTGAGGCATGGCACCTCTCCAACCCATGCAGGCAAGCCCGCACACACACACACACACACACACACGAGCTTTTTTTATGATTTTTTTATATAGTATTCATCCATTCTAAAGGTAGCCTGCAGGCCTAATATAAACTACAGTCGTACAGCAAAACTGGGAAATATACCGCGGTTTCACCTCATGTGCTCTTAAAATTGTTGCACCAAAAAAAAAAAGAAAAAGAAATGTAAGAGCAGCTCTACATGAGAATGACGGTACTTGTGTCATCATGTAGAAGCTACATGTACTTTCTCTACACCTGTCGGTCTGAGAAATGACTGGCAGCTAATCGATGTCAAACATCTGTGTTGGCCAACGTGTCAGTGTTTCTTTGCGGGACCTTAAAGGGTTAAATATCTTCGCCTTGTCTCAACTGGAAGGCTGAGGAAATGCCCTGGCTTAGACCAATTCACATCGCAAGAGGCGTTCCCCAAAGAATAAATCAGGAATTATGATCTGGGTTAACCACTTCTTGACAATTAACCTGTGGCTTTGTGAAGGAGTGCAGGAGCTGTGCACTATCAACACACACACACAAAACACAAGGTGTTCAGGTTATTAAGGTGTCACTCAGGAATGACTCTTGAAGGCTCAGGACTTTTTCCATAGCTGTCGTTGGCTTTGCTGTGTGTGACTTAAACGGTTGAAGCAGATTTCCGTGTTTGGTTGTTGTGCGGTGCAAGCGTGTGTTTCACACCCTGGTCAAACCAACACACATACTGCACTTCCAGTTTTTTTGTGTCTGTGTTTAAAAAAAAAACATGCAGCCTCCACTGAGACATCATCATGTTCAGTGTCGGGTTGCGTACGTTACAACTGCCGTCCCAAGGCCTTCACGTGTGGTGCAGTTTGTTAGCATGGACAGCGTGGGCCAATCAGAAGTGAGCATCCAGCATCCAAACCTGATGAGCTATTGAATCCGGCCCGCAGAGCACAATCATTCCCCCAAAAGCCAAATGAAGAGGGTTGTCAGCTTGATTGGTTAGAAAAAGGTTCAGACCCCCCTTCAGCTAGCATGCTAACATGTCCTCTCAAGAAGGTGGGGCCAAACATCATTTGGAGCTCCATCATCCATCTCTAGCTGGACCAGTTTACAGGCTCTTCACAATATTTTCTCAGTCAATAGTCCATCAAGCAGGATTTTTAGCTAACCTCTGATCCTCATTTGGGGGGTTAGCTTTAGCTTCCTGCACCACCTGGCCGGCCCCTTCATCAAGATCTACAACCCAAAATAATTGCCCACCCCCGATCCAGACTGTACTGACCTGTCAGGTGTTGAGAGGTACTTCTGCTTCTGGAACTTCTTCTCCAGGCCCATCAGCTGCACCTCGGTGAAGATGGTGCGGCTGCGTCGCGGCTTCTTCAGCCGCGAGGTGCTGCTCTCTGTCTCGGACTCGCTGCTGATGCTGAGCGGCGTCTGGCTCGGCGACGGCTCCGAGGCACGGTGGTGCTGCGGCGAGAGCAAGGGCAGGTGCGAGGAGGCCGAGCCGCAGGGAGAGGAGCCCTGAGGAAGGTGGGGCGGCTGCCGGGTGATGACTGAGAGGAGAGGGTAGGCGCGTAGCGACGAGGAGCCTGGAGAACAGAGAAGTGGGGAGTCTCCTGTGAGCCTCAGTCACGCTGGCCGATCATCGACCGTCTGGAAGCGCTCAGACAGGTTCACCTTGTGTACGCTTTGAAAAGTGTTTTGCTTTTGACCTCGTCCATGTAGAGGGTTGCGATCCCAATGACGCAGCCTGTGTTTTACACCGCTCCTCTGAACCCTTCAAAGGACTTGATTATTTTTCAGAGGTCGTTAAATCCACCTTGCTCTGTTGATGCACCTCCAGACACATGCACACGCACAATGAGCGGAAATTAAAGCGGAAATCACTAAATCAGCCACTAGACTTTTCCAGGCTCTCGCTCCTGCAGCGTTTCTCAGGCCGCCTTCACGTGTGCATTTGTGGAGAGACACTTTTATTTTTTTTTTTTTTTGCTCTTTTTCTTGCAGCAGACGGAGGGAGAGAGAGAGAGAGAGAGAGAGACGCCAGAATCAATAAAAGACATGTCTGGAGCCAATGTCGTAGCAAAGGAGAGGATGCCGAGGGTCAAGCAGTAAAATCTGCCCGGAAAATTCCACCAGCGTCAAATGTGAAAAAAGAAAATAATAAGTCCTGAATTTAATTTCACAAGGGGGAACGCTGGAGTTGCCGAGGCGACTCAGAGGAGGAGCATGGTGGATGAGGTGGAGGGTGCAGACAGACATGATACACATAGATCCAAACCTCTGAAGAAGAGACAACACACACACACACTTCTGCCCACACATGAGCACGTATGTGCTTCTCTAACCGACTGGTCGTGCACACTGCGCACACACACACACACACACACTCACTCACTCACTCAGAGCAGACACTGCCATGGGCTAATCATGACATCATAGGTGCTGATGTCATAACTAATCCTCCTGTGTGACATTGCTATTGTTGCCACAGGTCTGGACAGGAAAAGCATTTTTCTAGGCTGCGTCTTCTCCTTTAGACATTTCCATTTCTTTCTTTTTTTTCTCTCTCTCTGTTGATGTGACATGTGTGACTGGTGGACTGACTGATGAATCATCTTTAAGTAAATTATAATTTGTCCTGAATAGGGAGGAAAGCAGCTCAGCTCAGGAAATCCCTTCTCAACCGAGAGCTCGCAGATGTCCCAGAAAGAGCAGGAGGAGAGAAGAACCGGGGAAACATCAGGCCCCGTGAAGACTTTCCACTGACAGCAAAGCCGTCTCCGTTGGACAGGCTGTTGACAAGTGCCAGCACGCTGTCAACAGCCTGCAAATAAACTGCTGCAAGAGTGCATCTTAGCTCCATAAAGCATAAAGAGCAGCGGCCGGACCAACAGCTGAGGAGAGTCAGACGTCTTTTGTTCAACGGTGACTTCAGCACCAAGAATTTGCTCCCCTGATCTTGTGGTTACGATAGAGTTGAGAAAGCCACGTTTTCAAGAACAGAAAAAACGTATCTATTAAAAGATGAATTTCCCACATCGACCTGCTCCTTATCATAACACGCTGTCACTGGGGCGCTGTCATGCGTGAGCCAATTCTTCAATGTCACAAGCGTACGTGCAATTTTACACAGGGTTGTGGTGCCGTTCTGGTTTGGAGACTCTGCTGACAGCTGCTTGCTTGGATATATATGTTTTTAAATATATATTTTAACTTCAAACTTGCAGGACAGAAAGGCCAACGGTTACAGGGCGTCTTCACCTGCCAAAATGAATTACTTTAATTTCAATCTTTCCCTTTGAACCACATAACAAGTTAGAGCAAATTAATTGTGGTTGATCACAGGATTTTCCCACGCACCCTGACGAAACGTGCGCCATGAAAAGACGGTTTCAGCTGAGATTTGCTCGGCACGGTAGACTCAGTCTGTGGTGTCAAAGACTCTTTTCCTGGCAATTGAACATCAGCTGCCAAGAAAAGTGTAATACGATGAGAAAATAATTAAAATGTTCACAACTTTGGAAGGTGTGCACCCTTTTTTTTTCTTTGACTGTGCATGAGCATGCATGCATTCTTTAGCTCGGTGTGTTCACCTGGGTGTAATCAAGCCTCTTAATCCGGCTTTGTGCTTAATGGGAGACCACATTGTCTGCTGTAGATTAGTTTTTAAAAACGGCATAAAATCCTTTTGCTCACCTGGATTTCATTGATACGCCCCAACCAGTACCAAATTACACAGCAGCCCTCAGGCGACACACACACACACGTCTTTCTTTTTTGTTAATTTTTCATCATGCTGTCAAGTGGGATTACACAACAGTTGATCTTAATCTTTCTCACCTCTTCCAGACAACACTGCTAAAAGCCCTGCCCTGGTTCCTGCTGAGAGATGGGGCTGCAGCCTGACATTATTTGGTTCAGCGTCCACTTACAGGTTAAAATAAAGCGTTCTGCCTGCGTTGTAATATTTCAGAGGCTGAGCATTATCAGTTTTACCGATCTTTTCAGACAAACGTGTGGGCATATTTGTCCTTCAGCGACCTCCGCTGGCCGCAGGAGGTAACAGCGTCTTTTCCTGCAGAGGCCACAGAAGCGTCTCTTTGGACCAGCAGCAGCCTCTCAGCTTCTATATCAAGCACTTAAAGCCAGTGATGTTGGGGAATATACTGTGTCTCACACCTCTGCTGCTACAAATAAGTAGTGGGCGCAGATAAAATTACTTTATCCGTCCGAACAGAGGGGTGCCATTCAGCAGGCCATATCAGACGGATGAGCGAATCGCTTCTCCTTATTTTTATCCAGCCAAAACTGTCATCATCGAATTGCGGAGGTTATTATTACAGATTTCAGGGCAATTATCCTAATGGTTACTGCGGTGCAACAGACTCAAAGCTGGTTGGATTCAGCTCAAAAGACTGGAGGGAGTCAGCAGAGAAGCGGGAACTTTTGCGCTTGTGTTTTATTGGGGTTTTTTTGTCAACTCATGTTGGGATTTATTTTTTTTTAATGAATGATTTTATTGATTAATTTGTGCTGCGCTGGATGAAAAAATCCTCCCAGTTCTCTTCACTGACGTTGAGGCGTTAGCACGCTGTCACCTTTGCGTCCTACAAAAGCCCCAAAGCACCGAGCTCTTTTACCATTTTCAACTCTTCGTTACAGTTATTGACAACGCGACCTTGCAGGAGGGTTCAAATAAAATAAATGCTGTAAGTGATATCTGGCTTCTTCAGAGTGCACTGCAAAACATGGCTCCCCAAATATATACAGACTGTCTAATCTACTCTGATGTTTACATGAAAAGTTTTATAGTCTAAATTATAAAGTATTTCTAATAATAATAATACTAATAATAATATAAGACAGGAAATTCCTCTCTGGAATCGTTGGTGTGACATTATTAAGGCTTTTAGTTTCGCGTAAAAATTATTTTAGTTTTGTACAAATGGGAAATAATAAAATTAGACATTTTTATAGATTAGATACTTTGTCTCTAATTAGTCGGGGGGAAAGGGGAACTTTGGAAAAGGAAGCGGTCTTACCGGAGAAGGAGTGAAGCGGTTTGGGTCGGACGACGAGCGACGGACACACCGAGTAGAGAGACAGTTTCTCGAAATAATCACACGTCTCTTTAGAGAGAATCTCATCAATCATGAAAGTCTTGTAGCGTCTCCTGGCAGCCTTCAGTTGCCCAGGGGAGGAGAGCCTGAGTTCGGCCTGACAGTGCATGATGTTCCGGTGCGCCGCGTCTCAACTTCGGTCTGCGATGATGTTTCTGCTCACGGAACCAGATGTTCTGTTCAGAAATTAAACATGGCCTTTCAGAAAGAAGAAAACGGCAGCAAAATGTGGTTTGGCTGTCCAGATGAGGGATGGGTTGTCTTTAAATGGAGCTGCGCACCGCGCCGCATTGGTGATGTACTGATAGGGCGAGAGCGCAAACGCACAGCTATATAAACCATCCCTGCACACACTCATCCTTCTCACCTCCCTCTCTCCCTCTCTCTCTCTCTCGCTCGCTCGCTCGCTCTCTCTGTGTGTGTATATGTGTGTATGTACACATAGTCTTCATCTCGGAACTATAATTACATTAATTACTGAATTGATTATTTGTTTGGTCAGGAAACAGACGAAAATTAATACAACTATTTTGAAACACAAAATAAAGTATCTATCTATCTATCTATCTATCTATCTATCTATCTATCTATCTATCTATCTATCTATCTATCTATCTATCTGGGTTTAAATGAACTGGTTAAATTAAAATGATAAAAATAATGTTGATACGGGACCAAGGTAATAATACTACTACTAATACTAATAATACTACTCCTCCTACTACTACTACTACTACTACTACTACTAATAATAATAATAATAATAATAATAATAATAATAATAGAGCGCTTTTAAACAATAAAGATGACTTGGACAAGTAAACGCTGTATATTGATTTTATTATAATATAGCTTCTTATGTGTAGAGGAAAACAGGCCGAATAAAAGAATATAACAAACTTTTCTACCGAAAGTAAATGATGTACGATTCAATTAAAAAATTCTCGTAAAGAATCTTTAGAAAACAAAAATTAAAGGAACTTCCATTACGGTTGATTTTTTTTAACGAAGAGTTTTCTTCAAAACAAAACCTAATAATTTATTTTAATTTTATTATTATTATTGTTATTATTATTATTATTATATATTACAGATTTGAGCGAACATTTATTGAGGGAACCGGAGCCTGGAGCTCTTCTGTCCCTGACCGAGCTGCTCTGGACCTGATCGGGGAGAAGTTCCGCTCTGACGGGCCCCACCAGATGCTCGACGCAAATAGCTGTTTTTTTTTTTTTTTTTGGTTTTTTTTTTTGGTTTTTGGTTTTTTTTTGTGTGTGTGTGTGTGTGTTTACATATTTACCGTTATTAAACATATTTTATTGGTGCATCTGAGACGGATCCGGCGGACAAACACAGAACACCGGTCCCGACAGACCTGCATGCGGGCTGAACTCTTCCACCCGCCGTGGACGGGTCCAAGGTCTCTCGGCTGTGCGCGTCTTCACACTTGTGCACTGCGGGGTTGCAGGGTTGGAGGGGGTGGGGGTCCGCTCCCTGTGCGTTATGACTTCTGGAAACACGCTTCTATATAAGTCCACACAGCAGCGGCGCGGCTACCGAGCGGCCTCCCGCTCTAATCCGCCCGCTGCAGGGCTGGAGACGCCAGGAGGATCAACTAATTACACCAACTATGCCGCAACCAGGAGCGGCGTCCGGGCCTTCCCAGTACCGATACCAGCACAGGATCCTCTCCATTAGAGCGATTTGGCTAAATCAGAAACGAGGCGGGCGCAGAGCTTAGAGCAGAGGGTGAAAATGCGCCTCCATCTCTGAGTGGATTTATGTGGGGAGGGGACGCCGCTGCTGCCCCGGGAGCACTTTCGGAAGGATAGATTATGACCTCGGCGCGGACATGATGGGATTTCACCAGCGCTGTTGGAAGCGCGTCGTAACAGAGACGCCGCGGTTCCACCGCCGATGAGCCGAGCGCAACACGACACGTTTGAGCTCAAGCTCCGGCTGGAACAATAGGCGACTCCTGTTACGCCCTGCGCCAATTCCTAATTGGCGCAAAGACAGTCCTTTCAAACGCGCACTGAGAAACCACCGGAAGCATTATTGCGCGCTGTGAAGTGAACGGTGCGGAGCACACGAAAGCCTCAGGAACGGAAAGGTCACATGCAGAGCTGATCGTGTGGCGCGGTTATATTTAACATGTTAATTGATTCAATGAAAAGACGCAAGCGATGCCGCATGTAGATTAGCTGGTAACCCGCTGCACAAGCCTATTAGTTACAGGAGGGCCATTTATAGGAGCAGATAAGGCCACGTATGCGGCCATAACGGCATGAAGCATCAACATACAATAGATCACTTAGCGGCATACACAGAAGGCTGGAAATAGCACCCACCCTAAAGAACCCAGGCATCTGTCATGGAGCCAAAGAAAGAGAGGGCGGCCATCAAATCAGTGGAGCTTTATAACAAAGCAAATTAAAAGTGTCTGTCACACAGGCTGACAAGTTAAAAAAAATAACAGCAGAGCCCATTTTTTACAAAGATCAACATATTAAGAAAAGCTGCAGCCTGTTATTGTAAAAGTGGTGCTGGAATCTTAAGGATATGTTTCTGCTTTCTTTGCGAAGCACCTGGAAGGAAAGTTCAGAGCACCGTTCACATAGTTTTTAGAGGAGATAAAAGTGGTCCAATATTCTAAAGCTCTAGTTTTTGCTTCTCAAATGCATATTTGGTGTGGTTCCAAATTCAAGTCTTTCCCTCAACGTTCCTGCAAAAACACCGAAAAGAGGATCATGTGATGCACAGGTACAAATTTAAAAACATCTGTAAAAAAACAAAAATGGCTCCAAAGTCCAAGTTATTCAATGTTCCTGTACCAACAACCTGAGCAGATTTCTGGGGTTTTTTTGTCTCTACTGGGATCAACGTGGCGTCTCAGTACCGTCGCCACCTATTGTCTTGGTAGTTTCGGCTGTTGATCCAGTCGTCGTAGTGACCACTCCCGCCTCTGTTGTCATGGTGACGACTGGCGGTCCGGTCTTTATGCTGGTGATGGCTGTCCCAGCTGTGCTGCTGATGGCGGCTGGAGGCGGGCTCGTCGGCGTAGCGCTGACTTCTGCCGCCGAGGGATGCTGGGTGCTGGTAGGGGGTGTTCTGGTGCTGCCTGGAGCCCGCTCGCGCAGATTTCCCACCTGCAGGCAGCCTCTGCGGAGGGGAGAAGCCGCTGTTTAACGGCGGGAGCTGCTGCATGTGGTGCTGCCGCATGTTCATCTGCAGGAGAAGGAGAAGAAAGCGTAATAGGAGCCGTCGTGGTGTTCTCCAGCAACAACTGTGGCACTTACAGCAGCGTGCTTCTGCAGGCTGTCAGGAGACGGGTGGGACCTCTGGATTAGGGGTGGAGGAGTGTAAGGTGGAGAATTGAACTGGACGGGGCTCCTGCAAGAGCAAAAATCCATGTTTGGCAGAGCAACATTTACAAACACAACTGGTCATGAACGTCTAAAAACAAAGAGCAATAAACAATGTTTACAGCATTTGTAGTGATTTTGAAGTCAAAAAGTGATGTCATAAATCTGCTGTATACAGTACATGTATTTTTGGATGGAGGATTCACCCAAATTTTTCATCTATTATTTCACTTCACTACAAAAGACCTTCATACCTTTGGCCACGAGGATCCAGCGACTCTGTCGGGCTTTTCTGAGCACTGTTGCTATGGCTACTTCCTGTGGAGTAAAAACAGAAACATGCATATCACAGACTTAACTTTATTCCGTATTCAACTTACTACTTGCATGTTTTGCTCATTTGTGGTGCTGTATTTTAACTCCAGGTTTAGTCTTTGCATCAATGGTCAAAGTAAAAATAAAAATATATATATAATTAGAGTTTTCCACTTAAAGAAAAGAAAGAATAGGTCTGAACACATAACTAGGACTTTTATCCCAGTACCTCAACACACAGGAATCCACAAAATGTCAACGCTCGTGAGCAACAGCTTGTTAAGCTGTGTGTGTGTGTGTGTTAGGGCAGTTCATTCACTGCCTGTTAACACCAGCAATCATCTCAATTTCTCTCTCTCCATTGTGATGTGTCCTCTACACAACATCACATTCATGAAGTTCCTCTCAGTCAGCAGCCGATTACGGTATATACGAGATAAATACCTGACGGCAGGCACGTATGCACATCGTATGTCTATGACTGGCTGTCCTGACAGCTTGTTATGATCTTTGTAAGTGGCAAAAGATAAACTCACTCAAGGAAAAACCACAATAAGTAAAAAAAAAAAAAAAAAAAAAAAAAAGATGAGCAATGTTTTCTCAGGAAGGTCTTTCACATGCTTGTAATCTATTTTATTGGACCTAAAACCATTCAACATTAGTATTGTAAAAAAAACTTCAATGCAATTTTAATGCACATTCTATCAAATTTTATACATTAACTCCAAATGGAAACTAAATAAATAAGCAGCATGTAATGTATGCAGTAACAAGGGCTTTGACTTTGTTTTTGATCATGTTCTGATTTCTTTTCAGTTCTTTAACTTTACTCCAAAATATTTCAGGTGTGAAACACACAGATGTTGCCGAGTTTATATGCTAAAAAATAAAAACAAACTGGTGCAAGTATAAAAAGAAAAATGAAAGTGGAAAAAAATGTAAAGACTACAAAGGTTGCTGGGACTTGTGACATTTTGCTGCCCTCTCCTGTTCATTCAAAATATCTGACACTTATTTATTTAAAAGTATTGTGACTTTTTTCCAGATTATTTTACAGTTTTCTTAATTTCGGCAGCAATCGTTTACTCCAATTAGATAATACATGTTTAAAATGTTTTCATGTTTAAAAAATTCCATACTGAATTCATTTTTGCACATACACATTAACGTGAAAAGTGACAATATGAGAGTGAAATATTTAAGCGGTCAATCTAATTTATCGTTTTTTTTTTTCAATGGGAATTTTTACATTTTCTCATCTTATTAGAAAAGCCCGGCGTCCACCGGCCACTCACCTGATCTGAACTGGACATGGAGGCTCCTCCCGTACAGCGGTGTCCCGTTCAGCAGTTGCATTGCATACGGAACGGACACCTCATGTTTGTAGACGGCAAAACCAAATGATTTCTGCTTCCCCTCAGGATCTTTCGGGATTGTAGTTTTGACAAGAGGCCCTGCCTGCAAAGGTAAACACTCGATTTCCATGATTAAATAACAAGCTAGAGCTGATCCTCACTAGAAAACTGAACGTTACTATTAATCTTCTAAATCAAATGATCTCATAAAGATATTGCACAGCCATTTCTTTGAACAGTACTAGATAAATTAATTGGCGAAAAACGTATGCCACACAAAAAGCAGTTATTTTACACTTTGTGGAGATTCTTCTCAGACATTTTCAAATCGTTAGCATTGTGCTATCCAAACATTTGACATTTATCACATTAGCTTTAGTTAACATTAGAAAAACCGACCTGCAAAAACAGTTCGAATAAAAGCTCCTCCGTCACCCTTGCATCTAAATTTCTTATGAAGAGTGTTCGGTCCGTTTCCTCCTCTATCCCCATTTTATTTTCCAAATTGAGTGTAAGTGAAAGAAAATGCTATCTAAAATTTTCGGCCGGAAGTGACGTCACAATAATAGCTCCGTCAATGCCGTATTACTATCGGTTCCGTCGCAAATAGCAGCCACTTTACGACACAGGTGTCACGACCACTGAATTGAGAGTGAAACTGGAGATTAATTAAAAGTGTAGACCTTTTTCTGTGGAGATACGTTAATCACGGGTGTTCTACTGACCTGATCACTTTAAGAATTGTGTTTTTAAAGGAATCCTACATTTAATTGAAAGTGTAGAGGCATTAGATTCAGATTAGCAAACAGATTAGCAGCCAGGAATAGTACGAATTATTCATGTGCAACTTGTATAAGTAGATGTCCAGGAGAGGGGGGCTATCGCTCAGCAGTTCAATAATCTGATGGACGTGGGAAAGAATGAGTTCTTAAGTCTGGTAGTCCTGCATTTCACACTTCTGTACCTCCGGCCTGAAGGTAGGAGTGTGAATAGTCCATGTTGGGGGTGGGTGGGGTCTTTGATGATGGAGGCAGCTCTCCTGTGGACTCTGTGATGGTAGATGCTCTGCAGAAAGGGTTGGGGAGTCCTGGTGATCTTTGTGGCAGTCCTAACCACTCTCTGCAGGGTTTTGCCGTCCTTCACAGTAGTGCTGCCATACCACACACTGACGCAGCTGGTCAGGATGGACAGCCGCTGTTGAGCCTTCTTCACCACCTGGGTTGCGTTAAGTGTCCAGGTGAGGTCCTCACTGATGTGGACCCCCAGGTATTTAAAGCTGCTCACTCTCTCTACCTCAAGATCCCGGAAAAACAGTGGCTGATGAGGTCTCCTCTCCTTCCTCATGTCCACTATCATCTCCTTAGTCTGTGTTGAGAATGAGATTGTTGTCCCCACATTATGTCACCAGACTGTCCACCTCCCTCCTGTAGGCCGCCTCGTCCCCGCCTGTGATACGACCAATCACAGCGGGGTCGTCAGCAAACGTAAGGATGACGTTTTCGGGGTGCGATGCGACACAGTCGTGGGTGAACAGGGTGTTGAGGATGGGGCTGAGGACACAGCCCTGTGGGGTGCCGATGTTTCTGGTGATGCTGGCTGAAGTTCTGTTTCCAGTCCTGATAGACTCGGGCATGCCAGTCAGGAAGTCCAAGAGCCAGTCACAGAACCCTCTTGTTTTTTATAGAATTTACACTTTCAGAGTAATTTAAACTCACAGTCAATTGTAAGGGAATAACACTTTTACTACGAATATCCTTTCGAATGTGTGGTCTCCAGACATTGTGCGCTTCAAATGAATGCCCCTTAACCCTTTAAGACAAGGGGAGTCGAGCTTTAAAACTGGGGTGTCCAAACCTTTTCAGGTTAAAGTCCTATCAGGCCTGCTTGTTTTCTTAAGTAGAGGTTTACTATAACTATTACTGTTGCTGGAGTTACATGTATAGTCTAAGAAAGTTCCAGAAACTTGCAGGAAGTAGTCTGAAATGCATTTTAGTGAAGGGAAACAACAGTGTACTCAATAATGTACAATGTAATTTAACTACATGCTAACTAAATGCTAGTCTTGATGTGGTGTAGTAATGGCAGACGTTCCATCATCTCTCCCAGACTTCATTCGTGGCATCATGCATGGAAATGTGCTGCTCCCTTCTCTGTGTCCCAGAGAGTAGATGAAGGCCTTGCCTCAGGACCTGCAAACGCACGCTAAGATTAGCAGCCCTGCGTAGGCACACAGCTCACGCTCATCTAGCCTTTTCTAGTGCAAACCCTCCAAGGCTGTCATCACCAGGATGATTTTTTTCCGCTGATTCGAGTGATGAACATGAGCCATGTTGAGGCTCAACATGGCTACATAGTGCATCTTGTGGTCCCTGAGGTCAGCTATATGACATTTTGTGTTTCCCTGGTTGTCACATGGTGGCTATTTTTCTCTTTTTGCATCTGAAGACGATGCATCATGCTCTGAGTTGTATTCCTCAGACTCTTCTTCAGATATCCCCTCTTCTTTTAAATGGTTATTTTAACATTCCACCTGGATGGAAACTAGGTCTATGACCTGCTGGCCTGAGCATTTGCGCTAATCAGGTACGTCTATTCTGTCTGACTGTATTCGCTTGTTACGATCTGTATCATTTACTACGTGTGAGGGATGTCAGGCACTATGCATTCCATATGTGTGCATTAAGACCACTTTAGCAGCAACATTTTTTGGCCTGGATGACTGAGATTATTCATCGGTACAGCCACCTATGCTGGTCATGGAAACTTCTTACTCATGCTTAATGTCTTTAAACTGATCTTTATGAACTGCTAATGTCATAGTGCGTGTGCATGTGCAGTGTTTTGTTTTACATTTGTTTAAGTAAAGGGATGAAATGCCCCTTGACCTGTATTACAAATGCATTTTCCCACCTTAATTCTTTGCAGCCGAGCGTTTCTAGTGGTGGCGAGCAGCATTATTGAAAGTTGAGGTCAAAAGGAGCAGAGAGAGAGCTTTGACTTCCACTCTAATCAGTCAGGCCTGGTGTCTGTCCTCCATATTAATTAGATGTGTTTAAATCATAATGATTTTCTCCTTCATGCCTGGGAAAATGTAGAAGCGGTTGAAACTACCGGAGGCTCAGCAGCCATTTCAGTCAGCCCTTCTTCTGCATTTCAATCATATCCAGTCTCCTCTAGATGTATGTTTGATGTGTTCGTATTCCACACAAGCTGGTGTTTCCATCGCTGACATTCCTGACTTGGGTGATTTATCACTGCTCAGTTTTGCATGTTTACAGTTGACATCTTTTACAGTTGACAACTAGAACACATTTTCAGGATTAAAGTGCTTGAATCTGTTTTGCATCACTGCATTAGCCACATGTCTCCCTGATGTTTTATGCTATTTGTTTTTTTTTTTTCTTTTTTTAAATCATAGGCAGGAATCAGGAAAGCATGAAGGAACTGCAGGATAAAGAGGAAAGATGGAATAGAAAAAAAAAGAATCTCATTATGGAATTTTCTTTACACCCAGGATTGAATATATCTCAGCCCATTCACTTGAGTAGGCAATTTTACAGATATCTGGCTTTGAGTGTGATGATTTTCTGCTATTTTTTTCTAAATTTATGCCAAACCACACCTTTGGCATATAACAGCCTGATAGATATGAATTCTTTTTTTGGAGGGTTTCTCTTATAATTTTGGAGGAGAAGAGTGCATCTCTCATTAGTCTTTTTGCTAGAAATGCTCTACTGATTATCAAAATATTAACACAATTGTCACACATGCACTGATGAATAACCTCCTCCTTAATATTGTCTTGGTCACCTTTTGCAGCCCTGAGGATTGGACACCACCAGACCGCTGAAGGTGTGCTCTGGTATGGGGACACGAGATTGGAAGGAGATCTGAGGAGAAGACCTTCTTCCCACACGCTGCCATGATGTCCCCAGGTAAGTGATGCACACACCTGGCCGGCCACATGATTTGTGATGCTCGTGTAGCCGTTGTTGGTGCTTCCACTGGTAGGCAGGGGTCAGCATGGTGTTGGCGTCCAAACCAACATTAACTTGTTGGGAGAGAAAGTGTCTTTAGACAGTAACCTTGCACCCCATGGTTAGTTTCACCAGTAGGTGGCAGCAGTGATCCACTGGGGCAGGAAGGAGAGGGAGCCTCCGCCTCATGATGGAGGGGCTGCGCTCAGTGCTGAACTGTGAGAGTCTTAAATAGGATTTGATTGTCTTATCCTTCCATGTCTCGTTTAGCCTGTAGCATATTTTCAGCTTTCTCTCCACAATAAAGCATCCTGAAGGGTTTGTTTAGGAGGGGGGATTGTTGTAGTGTGAAAGTACTTTTCTAATCTCCCTGAGAGAGATGGAACAGATTCAGCCACCCCACAAAATCACATTAGCCTATTTTAGGCTAATGAGATGAGGCTACACACACACACACACACACACACAAACACACATGCACCCTTGTACTTCTATCGTTGTGAGAACTTTTATGGGCATAATACCCTAACCATCCCAAACAAACCCCTGACCCTGACCCTAAGCCTAAACTAAACGCAATTCTAACCCCAACCATAAAACCAAGTTTTAACGCTCAAACAGGCCTTTGAAGTTGTGTTTGTTGAGTTAATTCCACATGAACTATGAATTTTGATGAACGGGGAGGAATGGTGGTGGAATGTAACTAAGTACATTACGTCACCTGAAATATGGAGGTGATGGTGCAGTGCGCCCGTGTGTGTGTGTGCACGTGTGCACTGTGATTTGATGGAGTCAATTAAAGCAGGTTGTCTTTGAGTGGTTGCTGCGGAGCTACTGGAACAATTGGAATCACTCATCCTTAATTCAGCAGAGCAGGAGAAGCACTTTTGTGTGAGATGTCATTTATTTTTGAAGACTCCAGACCATGGGCTCGCTTTTCGATTGCTGAGCATGTCATCCTACATGCGTGTCTCTTACCATGTTTCAGGATGCATGATGATGTCATTACCAGCCGCCTTCTGCCTGTTCAGTCCCTGTCCATCACTTTCTGAGTTAACCAGTGGCACATTTGCATTTTCTGATCACTTTTAAAGACCATTTTGCATTAAATGTCCAACCTGTCCAGATGAACTGAAGGCTCATCCATCCACCCATCACACAACATGCTTTTTTTTTCCCATTTCTCTGCTTCAGCTGGAAGCTGCTCGAGCTTTAACAGCGTGTAACGGTATTTTCATCTGCTTTTGCATGAATTCAGTCATGGAGCATGTCAGTCTGGGAGTGTGCCCCCACTGCGAGCGATGAAATGTGCTAGCCTTGAAATTAGCCTGCTGATTGGTTTCCTTCATCATCTAATCATTGACTTGTGTGCACGGGAATCGCTTGTATTTGCATTCATTAGAGGAAGATGAGGGACACAAACTACTTCTCCTCCACAAAATAATCACTTCCAGTCAATCAGTATTTATATTTTTATTCTCGCTTACCCTTTCTCAGTCAGAGTTTCTGGCCTTAGATTTGATACAGCGACTCTCACACGCTCATACAGAAGAAAGCTCGTCACTGGAAGGATGCCACATCATTTCAGCCGCCTCTGAAAAGAAATGGCTGAAAAAAAGTCCTCCATCCAGATCGCTTTGTTTCTCCGCGAGTTCACTCGCGTGCACAACCAGGCTTGTTATCTCAATATGGGCGCTGCATGTTGCTGCTATCCTAACGTGCTTTGACTTTTTCTTCTGTACGTACACACTCACACACACACACACACACACACACACACACACACACACACACACTTGGGAGGAAACCATCCTGCAGCGCTAAGTAGCAGCCTCAGCCTGGAATCAGCCCCACACCACAAAATGCACTGCGGCAAAGCAGCCCCAACCTTTTTTCCTTTTCCATCACCTCTCTTTAGTCGCCAAAATTAAATTACAGCATATCATTTCAGAGCATCTGTTGCATTAAGCAAGAATCGAGGACATTTCTGTTGCATGCAGTATTCCCTCAAGCCCCATCCTCCATTACCTATAATTGTTCCAAAAGGAGATGTGTCAGCACGTTTCAGACGGCCAGGTTGGCTGCTGCTGCTGCCTGCTGAGGAGCAGAAGGATGCCTTTTCACATCGGTGCCATGTGGATGGTGTTTTAAAGCCGGCAAATACAGCTTGAAATTAGGTCTCAAAAGGAATAATTAAGAAAAGGACTCCCTAAAGTGAAACTCATCACGTCTGAATCTCCAGCCTCTACAGATCATCCATCACTGATCGTCTCCTCTGCTGCTGCTAAAGACCTCAAACATCTTCAGAGACAATAACGAGCTCTTCCAAACACAGACCGCCTCCCCCTCTTCAAAGCTTTCGTTTTTACCACTTTAAAATCAACAATAGCGTGTCCCAAATTCCTGCCGCCGAGCGCTCCACGCCCTCGGGGACCCTCAGCGTTGCAGTGCACAACCTATAACTGTGAGCTCAGCCCCCAAAGATAAAAGTTTTTCCTTTGAAGACGCTCAACACTATGGTAATCAGCTGATCAGAGGAAGCTACGCCAACTCCTTGTGATGCAAATATTGACTTTACATGCAAAAAAAACCCCAGATTAGATTTCTCTCTCTCTCTCTCTCTCTCTCATTTGTAATTGAGCTCTTGCTGGCTGTTTTTTGCAGTCTGTGAACCCTGCAGTCAGTCACACCGCACTGGAAGTCAGAAAAGTATATGTATGAATGGGTTTTATAGGGAAATTCCTCTCATTAGGTCACACATGCAGCTGCTGCTAAAGGGAATTTTTCCTGTAATCAAATGGTGTTCCGGACACTAAAATATTATAAGTAGTGCTGTCTTCATCTCTGTGTGCTCGCTGGTTCCAACACATAAAAAATTGGATCTCATATAAACCACGCATGCCTGGCGCAGTTAAGCGGTTGTTAAAATAGCCTAAGCCTGGGCTTAAATTACCACGGAGCAGTCAATGATGCAAATGAAATAAAATTGTATTTAGCCTCGTCGTTTCACGTCGAGGCCGGCCTGCTGTTGATGACAAGTGCGAGAAGGTCAAAGTCTCTCAATGTAAATGAACCGCTGGTAGTAGCTGATACTCCTCCAACCAAATGTGGGCTTATATTGGCATAAATCTCCAGCGCTAACCTTCAGATTCACAGCAAGCTCTCTTCAGACCTCGGAGCTGTTGTTCTTCCCCCTCACCCCCAGCCTGGACCCTTTATCTTCACTGTCAGGCTAGAGCACATTAGTGCAGAGCCATGCAGGAGCTGCTCCAGGCTGCCCCGTGTTCCGTACCACCAAATAATAAAGTTTCACAGGAGTCTGACAGGTCTGGCAGGATGGGGCCTTGTCAGATCCATTGAAGGTTCTTCCAGAGGTTTGGCTTTGTCATTGTCACAACTCATATTGTGCAGTCTGTTTCTCCTTGGCTTGTGGGCGTCTCCATACCATCGCTCAGCATTTGCCTTGACATTCAGCCAGTTCACGTATGTTGTCAGAGAGCTGCGTGCACGGCAGGAAAACGCAACTCATGGATGAAAAGTGTAGAATAACCAGAAATGTCAAAGCACAATCTGGTCCAGAATAATCAGTCACTCAAACACATCAAACTGGGGATAAGGTCGAGATGGTTGCTGACTCACACTTCTTTTAAATTATATTACATTCATTATGTTTGTATATAATGTATGATTTTTTTTACTATAATTAGCTATAGTAAATTGGTGTAGTGAGCTGTCACTAGAGAGAATCTCTGACATTATCATAAAAATAACCCCAAGAGAAGTACTGTATTTTTCGGACTATAAGTCTCATCAGTCAAAAAATGGGTCATGAAGGTCAAAAAAACATATAAGTCGCACTGGACTATAAGTTGTATTTTTTTTTTTTTTGGAGGGGGGATGTATTTTAAAAATCCAAGACCAAGAACAGACATTTAATCCAGAGAGGCAAGTTCTAATAATAACAATAGAATATAGAAGAACAGGCTAAACAGGTGTCAGGTGTGATAACGTAACACATTAACAGTTATTCAGCCACACAAGAGCATAAAGAACAAACGTGGGAGGTTGAAAAGGCAGAATTAACATAACAATCTTGCGACTCCAACAAGCTAGCTACTGGTTAGCAGGTCTAGCTAAACCTCCATCTCATTCCACATCACTGAATCCACTGAGTTCTTCATCCTGGCTGAAGAGGAGTTTCTTTTGGGGGCTTTTGTGTTTAGTCTTTCTCAGCTGTCTTTATGTTCATGTTTAAATGAATTTTCAGTGGTACAGGAGTAGCACATACCGGTAGTTGTCACAAGCCTAGAGCGCCCTCCACCACATTTGCAATAATCATTGTGATTATTAAATGTGTCGTTACACCAAAAATGTCGATATCCATCCTGTTGTAAAGTGTGGATAATATAATATCAACATGTGATTGTTTTTATCGATCTAATGAATTGATAACTGTAGTTTTGATCCTATTTCTGTGTTCTTGTTCAAAGATTTGTTGCAGTAGAGCAGAAAAGGTATTAATAAGATGTTATTTTGGGCCACGGTACAAAAACGTGCTGTAATTTCTGCTGCATAACTTCGATCCGCCAAACGCAGTTTTTGATTTAATGTGCCAAAGTTACAAAATATAACGACTGATGAAGGAAATTATAGCTGCAGTCCACACCGAGCTGAGCACTCCGTCTCATCTGTCACTCCGTGAGTTTTCCACAGCTACAGTAACAGACATTCCAGTTCTCGGATCCCCTTAATGCACGCAACAATGCGTCAGTTGGCTGTCCCGCTAGATTAAAGGAAATGATCTAGGGATCTTCCCAAAATAGCATTTGTTTCAACATTCCAACCAGCTGCTTTGTGCTCCACCCAGGGACATCATATTCCATCAATCTTTCAACCATTTATTGACGGGATGTCCACATAAATTTGCCTGATGGCCGGTGAAGCCCTTTGAAATATTAATTTTCTCTTCTCTCTCTGGTGGTCTGGTGCAAGTCCTCTCCCTCTGGCAACCGAAAGCGGAGGTTCATGCATTAAGAAGATAATGTTGATGGAATACTGAACAGTGTTGGCCTATATGCAGACTCCAATGAGAACATATTACACAAGAAAGACACTGAATTATGGGCTATAGTGTGACCTTGTTGCTGAGGGACTGAATTATTCTGCTATGCCCTCAATTCCACAACAAAACACTCATTAAGTTGATCTTTTATGAACAAAGCAGCAAATAGATAGATAGATGGGCTGAAGGCGGTGAGAATATGCAGGCAGGTTTATTCTTTTCTTTATTACTGTATATTTTAAAAAGAGTGGAAATAAAGTCATAAACCTCAGCGTGGACATACATCAGCAGACTGGCAAATGTCCCTGGATGGAAGAGACTGAAATCCAAAGTCAGTAGATTCACAGTTGGAGTGAAGAGGAGGAGGAGAAGAGCAGTGGATTCATTCATCGGTAGAGTCAGAACAGGGTATGAATCTGATACCCAACTCATTAACTGGGGACATGTCAGCTTTGTGTTCGCAGCACTTCACCTCTGCATTCACGGCCTTGTCTTTCTAACGTTTTTCGCCCATCATGACCCAGGGACGGGATGAGCAAGCTCTCTGATTGGCCAGAGATCACCGCCACAAAAATCAATGTTTTTATCCACTGCTGGTGGCCCCGTGACTGATTTACTGTGAGCGTTGTTTAGTGAGGCACACAAATCTCATTCAGAACGAAAGAGCCAGCAAACAAAATTTGCATTTTAAAGGAAAAATAATAAGTGGGTAAATAGTCAACCGAGGTGACCTTTGACCGTGATGGTTTAACCTCCTAAATCCCTCATGTACACACTCAAACAGCAGCCAGGGTGTGTGTGGGCTGCTGCATTCTAAACAGCTGATTTATTCAATGTACAGTCTCATCTATGTGGCATCTTGACCAGTAAGAAAACCAAGAGCGCTAATATGAATCGATACCAGTAGAACGACTTTAAAATGAAAGTAAGAAGCTGCTTGCCTTTCTTCCTTACTGCAAACCTCTCTGCCACCGCCATAGCCTCCAGTGCCAAGGAATTCATTACATCATTACAAACACAGCCCCCCAGTCTCACTAATCAAACAAACACTCGGCCTGATGATGCAAAAAAGTTCCTTTTCCAATGAAATTATTTATTTAAGAGAGACTGAAAACTGTACTGCAGTCAGTGAAATACTCCAGGTGGCTGCTGCTGATTAGCATCTACTAATGAGATAAACTGAATTTTCATCCTTGTTAAAATTCTTTGTTAATATTCATCATTTGAAAGTAAAGGCAACAATTTTAACTTTTCAGCCTCGTGCAGGCTTACACTGGGGGGTGGGCCTCATTTTATCGCGCTTTAATAACTTCCATCTGGCTAATGAGGGCTTATTTTCACTGTGCCCAGAGGCACACTTGTTTGTATTGTTATATTTCATCACTTGGTTAAATGTTAATTGGGTTTTCCATATCATTTGTGCTGAGTTAATGTCTCACTCAAAGCCTTTCTCCCAAATTAGCCGGAAGGGTCTCTGCAGGTGTTGCAACCTGACTTGCAGTGCTAGCATAAATGCATAATTGTTTGTTGTTAAACCATATTTCTCTGCATAATGAGCCGTCTGTTGCCTTTAGATCAGTGAATTGACCAACCATATACTCCACATACTTGCTGGCGTTTTCTGACTGTTTTCTGCTGACAGTATGTCCTTGGCAGTGCAGGATAAGCGCATCCCTGCGCAGCCGTTTCCACACACTCGGCCTTTGCTGTTTATCGTAATCAATTGATTGTAATTTTAAACCCCCGTCACATCCGACTGTAATTACTCCAAGGTTTTTCACTAAATTAACATATCTTAATTGTCCTGGGTGAGCGAGACGCGGGGGCCGCACATTCAGAGGAGCAACAGCAACATTCAGCACTGTGCGTGGTTTAAATCACCCGGAATAGCCGCGGCTGCGCTAGTTTGATGACAGCAGGAGCTCCATGTTTCATCATGATGAGAGGTTGTGCTTCAGGGAAGCAATACAGTACATTTGTTAAAACAGTCATGAAGTCGGGCTCTAAAGTAAACGTGCGCAGCATCAGCATCATTATTCATGCAGTGCATCATTGGGCTTATTTATGAATCTTTAATGATTTCTGTTTAGGCCGGTCACAATTACAGCACTAAAGATGCAGCTCTAGCATGCACTCTGGTATTAAAATTGAAGTCAGAAATGACTGTAGTCAAAATAGGAAGTGTAATCATAAATGCTAATGCTAAAACCAAGTATTTGAATATATTTGGACGGACTGTTTTTTAAATCAGTGTAATTATCTGATTCGTCTGACGCCTTCAGGAGTCAATCACTGATCGACAGCGTATGTACAAATAATTCATAAAAATGGGATCAACTGCTCCTTTGATCTCATTTTTGATCTGTCAACTTGATCTGCCTCTTTGATCTTGTGAATTTTGGGTTTTGATGCAACAATTAATTTTACCTAATGGTTATTTAAACAACGGGTGTTCACTCACAAACTTGACAAATCAACAGAAACAGGCAGACAGACGTCATACAAAACACATTTTTAGCTTGCTAACAATGAAATCCATCCACATATTTTCTGTCAAGCACTTATTCCAAGTGCTGGAGTATCCCAGCGAAATACACAATAGAGGGATGTTGCAGAAAGACCAGAAACTATGTCTCTGTCCATGGCAGAGGGATGGACAGCAGCGTCAGGCAGGCAGCGCCGTGGTGAGTGGCTCTCGGCGTTGCCCAAGGTCTCCTCAGGGCTCTGTGAGCGCATCCAGCAGCAGCAGCAGCAGCAGCAGCAGCAGCAGCTGGTAATTACCACTGTATCAGCAACATGTCCACCACATAGTCACTTTCATTACCTACATTTCACAGGATATGCTAGGGAAGGCATTATTACCGTCTCCCCTCCCCTCTTCTCTTCTTTCATTATCCTGTCTGATAAGTTAACAGGCTGCAGCTGAGGAAGGTCCTGTGGTTATTATATGATGCCTTATGGCTCTCAGCAGGCAGGCCGGATCCACTACATTACACTTTGCGGAATTATAAATTAGTGATGTATTCTCGTAGTTTGCATCTTTCACTTCTGTTAATTTTGGTAACACAGAGCCTCCAGCTTGTGTTGTTCCTGCGATAAAGAGGTTAACAGCTTTCTGCAAATATGTGTCATTTTTTTTAAGCTACCTTCTCTCTGTCTCTCTCTCTTTCTCTTGTCCACTCTCTTGTCCACTCTTTTATGCATGGTGCTCTCAGCCTCCGTTTACTCCTTACATGCAGACACAGTGGAAGGTTTTGTGTGAACACAGCAGCCCTCCCCAGGGATGTTTCCTCTGGGGTTACGCAGCAGTGCAGACACCTGGAATTCTGACTACATTAAATAGCCACAAGCGAAATCCCTGAAGTGATGACAGAATCATACATGAATAACAGATGAACAGCAAATATAGCTCCACATGAACAGGCATGCTCCTGCAAAATTACGAGTCATCTAAAGTCAGGAGCTCAAGTTTGGAGAACATTTTCCTAAAACGTATGCAAATAACCATGCTCTTATCACAGAGCATGGTTCACAGAGCATCAAAGAAACTGTGGCAGCACCCTTGTTAGACCACTCTTCACAAGAGTGCAACACCACCTCCTCTTTTGTTCAGCCTGTTCTGCCCAAACATTTCATAACCCTCTAATCCAGAGGTGGGCAAACTAAAGGGTCAAGGGCCACATGTGGCCCGATGAACTATTTAATCCGGCCCTCACAATAATTTTTTGAAAAGCCAAATGAAGAGGGTTGTCAGCTTGATTGGTTAGAAAAAGGTTCAGACCCCCCTTCAGCTAGCATGCTAACATGTTCTCTCAAACATCATCTGGAGCTTCATCATCCATCTCTAGCTGGACCAGTTTACAGGCTCTTCAACATATTTTCTCGGTCAACAGTCCATCAAGCAGGATTTTTAGCCAACCTCTGATCCTCATTTGGAGGGTTAGTTTCCTGCACCTCCTGGCCGGCCCCTTCATCAAGATCTAGAACTCAACGTGGCCCTTCAGGCTAAAGAATTGCCCACGTCTGCTCCATTCCATTCAATTCTTGAGCCAAGTCTGTGAAACTGCCACTATAATCATTTTTTGGTGAAACTCTTGAAGGTAGTCTTTGATTTTGGAAACGTTACTATCTATACTGCAGCTGTTGAAATGGATTATACAAATCCCCCCACCTGTCACCTCTCTGGTTGGGAAGTCTGAGCTGGGGTAGGAGATATCATCTAGATGTAGCTGGGCGTACATCAACGTGTACCGTGCACTCTGGAGCCAAACTCATCCAAAGGGGTTGGACTCTGCTGAGTTGCGTTGCTGAATTGCAGCCATAAAGTTGCTTGTGCGCGTTCAGTCCCCATCAGCAACCTGCTGATGGGGACTTAAGGTGAGGGCTGCTGTCAAGCTAAAGGAGGACTCATAAGTCACTTGTTGGAAGCTAATGAGCAGCAGTGGCCTCGTGATGTGCAGCTTTGACTATGACTGAGGCAAAAAAATGTGTGTGAGGGGGAGAGGGGTTTTGTAGACACCATTGAAAAGGACTTTAGTCAGCCTTGGAGGAATTATAACAAACTACGTGCACCTCAGGAATGGCTACAAACCATGACTGAGAGGGTGGTGGAAAAGTACTTTCAGGATCTCTTCACTTCTATTAATCTGTATTCAGGAGGGGAAGCAGTGCCAGAGGTTGCTGAAGCTGTAAACCAACTGTACCGTGTAGCACCCTGGGGTGGATAACACAGCTCCTGTGTTTGCCGTCTCCTCATGGTTGTGCTCTTTTTCTAAATATTCGCTGTATGGTTGTGTCAGGCAGGAAGTTAGTGGATAGAGCAACAGTCACAACAAAGTTAGCACCAGTCGCCTGTTTCCAGATCATTTGTGCTTCAAAACTGGAACCCAGTAAGCATCGACTCAGTAAATCAAGTTCAAATTAAAACCCTGAGAAATGCCACAAAAATGCCCAAACAGCGACAACCAATTTCCCAACACGATGAACGTGTCCATCAAAATAATTGGGAACCCACTCAGCATTTTAGCAGCTTTAAATGCAGATAGTACAGGGACAAATGGAGGAAGAGGAGGGAAGTGTGAAGTGGTGGACTACGTTTCCTTCTCGTCATTTCCCTCTACCTGACATAAATCATCTTCATCCAATTATGATAAAGTCCGAAACCATGATTAGGAGCTTTTACTGTGGGCCTGGGACGTGATCATTCTTTTAGAAGATATCTTAGCATGAAAAAGGGTGACATTTCATTTTCGCTCCAGGAGGTCATGTCCTTTTAATTAACGGGAAGCAGCCACGATGAAGATGTCGATCTTCACATTTAATTTGCACACGCACACACACACATAGCGTGTGTCCAGAGCTGGGAGATGCACTTCTCTGGTGTTTCATATCACATGTCTGAGGGGATGCAGTAACTCTGGTAGGAGGCTGACAAGCATGTGAAGAACTGTGAAAGACTCCATCGCCCAGCTGACAGATTTACGTCGACTGCTGTCTGCGGTCTGGTTGTAATTTTCAGGTTTGATTGGGAGATAACCCAAAAGAGGGAGTTAGCATCCACACGAAACCCTCTGCTGGTGAATAGAAGGACAGAATAGCTGCTGGGAAGGCATGCGCTGATGGAGGAAGCCGCAAATGCTATAATTAAAATCTATTTCCTGTTTTAAAGACCAAATTAGCACAGCGTCTTGTTGTTTCATTAGCACATAGAAAGTTATTTGGTTTGAAGCTTCAGGTCTTTCTGGATTTTCGTGGTGATGTATTAATTACTCATTGGTGCCTCGTTTGAAGTTTGTGTTTCGAATCACTGCAAATGAATCAGGCTATGCTTCAATTAGGACATGTGAGACACTCACAAGTCATTTTATTTTTACAACTTAAGTTGAGTAATGTTTTCTCAAGGATACGTCACGCACTAAGTCTCTGATCATCTGCTGCATATACAGTCTATACATGGCATGCGCTCTATGTAATAGTTATTTATCCCTGCACTCTGGTCTATTAGCGTTCATTAACACTGATGCTACGCAGCATTGATTAGTTCTGCCAGGACCACTACATTCAGAAGCAAAGGATGCATGAAGCTATACGTGTTTCCTCTCTTTCCATTTCATCGTACAGGATAATCCAACCCAGAGGAGAGCCCACCTCCCTGCCCTGGCTGTGGGGGAGGCTAAGCAGCAGATAAACCATTTAACAACTGAACAGTGGCGAGGCCAACACTAGGCCAACACTAGGAACTAGCTTAGATGTTTTCCAGGTTACCGCATTACTCATGTATCTAGTACACGTCAAGGTGCCTAATGAAGATTACATACAGTCATAGATAGATATTTTTTCACTTCTATTAAACATGTCAGATAATAAAAACAGGAGGAAAATCTCATAATTTTCAGTTTTTCTTTTGACCCACATCTCAACTGACAACAGTGTTTGAAGTCTCAACGTAAGCAAGATGATCAAAATGAAAAATAGTGACACTTAAAGATGCAAAAGGAATTTCTACCTGCTCCGGGCAGAATTTATTTGTGAGGAAGTAAAATAATCTTCCTAATCTTCAGTTTAGAACATACTGTCAGGCAACCTGAAGCTCCACCCAGCAGCCAGTTTGTCTTCCAGACCAGGAGGTGATGGAAGGGATCTGCTGCCGCTGATTAAAACTGTTCACTTGAACATGCCAATTGAAGGCAGAGAGACTGGAGGGGGGGAGGGGAGATCTCTTTTCCCTCACCTCACCAGCCTTTGATAACTCTCACCCCTTCCCACCTCCTTCTCCAACCCACTGGTCCCTGGGGCTAGCGTTGGTGAATTCATCTCTGCCCTGCTCAGCTGTCACATCACATCATGCACACACAGAAGTCAGCGTTAACCGTGTTCGAGCCCGTCATATTTCAGACACCCAGTTTCCACCTCCTGTTTCATACCACATGCAGAGATATCAGCCACTTTGTCCAAGTCTGTGTGGGAGATGTTAGCTCCATGTATTTCTGTGACCACAGAAATAAGTCTGAAACCATTAGGAACTCACGTCTGTCTTGATGCAGCCAGGGCAGCGCTAGCATCTCAGTGGCAATACTGAACTGGCTCGGAATCTGTCATACGATGAGCCAGTTAGGTAGGGCAGTCGCGAATAGTTACAATATTCATCAGTCGCGACTATTTTATATTCACGATTACTGTCAATTCTTTATTTTGTCCACAAAGTTGCATAAAATAACTATGAATCTGAGTCTGACGTCACCTATTGCGCCAGCGGCAGCGTCACCGTCGCAGCCACATGTTGTTTACCTCTTGTCTTGATTGGATCGACAGCGGGCTAGGATAATATGCTATGGCTAGGATAATATGCTATGGCTAGGATATGTTATAACTAGGATAATATGGTATGGCTAGGATAATATGCTATGGCTAGGATATGTTATGACTAGGATGATATGCTATGGCTAGGATATGTTATGGCTAGGATAATATGCTGTAGCTAGGATAATATGCTATGGCTAGGATAATAACAGCATGGAGGAAGGGGAGGTTCTGGTTCCACAGCCTTGTACCACGGCTCCGTTGTGGGTGCATTCTGGTTTTTATCCTAACGATAAAGGAGAGCCCAGTAACCTGGAGGAAGTCATCTGGAAAATTTGCCGTAAAAAAGCGTCAAAAGCGCTAACGCAACAAATGTAAACCGTCTCCAGACCCACCATCCACAGCAACACGCCAACTAGTTCTGGATGTTCAACAAGTCATTAAATTGCTTTTATTCATTAAGGCGTACAGGACAGTAGAGAATGAGTATTACTAAAGCTCATTATGCTATGATAGTAGAATATAAAAAAATGGACAATATCATCGTCAATCGCAATTTTTTAATTAATTGTCTCCAGAAATTCCTAATCGTGACAGCCCTACAGTTAGTTTCATTTGCGTTTGCACAGAACCTCCCACAACTGCTGGGAACGCCGGCTCTGCTGTTTCCTTTTCGAATCCTTGGCGTGGTTCTTTTTCTAATTCCTACACAAGCATGAAGGCTCATGATGATGAATGTCGCCTTCTGCAACAAGAATGCAGCCATAAAATATACCACTGGTGCCACCTGGGAAACTTCTGAAATATGAAGCAGCGCACAGAGCAGTAACCCAAACAAATTAAGCATTGTAATGAGCAGCAGTTAAAGGCAGCCTGTGGCCACGAGAGGAGACTTTGGGGTTCATCCCCATCCGCGTCTCATCATCTCAGCACTTCTCTGTGAACATAACAAACCATCCACCATTTACCCTGAATAATTCACCTTTTATCACCTCAACTTCTGCAGCTGAACATTGGCAGCAGTGCTGTTTGCCTTTCTTTGTAACGGTAGTAAATCATTTTCAACGTTAAGACACCAAGAAAAGCAACAGCCTTCCAAGAAAGACTTAAAATTGTTGTGATATTTCCTGGAATTTCAGTTCCTGCAACATTCATGGGAAGAAGAAACAAAGACTTCAGTGAACCTTTTAGAGAAAAGCTATTGAAATCAGGCATTTCAGGCTGCATTTAAACACTCAACAGCCCACACAAGCGCTACTTGGATAATGGATACAGGCTTGAAGGAAGGACTTATTGATGAACATTGAGGGTCATCTATAGAGAAGGCTATTTCAGAAGGTTGAAGCTCATCTTCCTTGAATGTACGGATTAAGGTTTCAGCTGCAGGAAAAAGGAAAGATGGACGGAGGCAGCAAGGTTTTTTAGATGACAGAAGGCTGTTAAAGGTGCGTGGCGTGTCAAATATCAGTCCAAAGATGCGGGTGTGAGTGGAAAAGGTCAGGTTCTGTCTAGGTCTGGGGAGGGTTTTTGGGCTGATGATGATGATGATGATGATGAGACTGACAGTTTGATTATAAGTTGTCTGGCTCACAGCCAGGGTTTTTCTCAGACAGGCACGAGCTGAGTGTGGAAATGGATGTGATGATGAATGATCTCGTCTAAAGGGAGGGTGTAGAGGGCATAGAGGAGGAGACCAAGCACCGAGCCCTGGGGGACGCCTCACTCCAGGGGCCTGAAGCAGAGATGCAGCTTTGGATGGTGCTGAGGACTTAAATTAGGTAAGTGCTGCTGAAGTGATGTGATCACTGGCGATCGGAGCACTCGGGACTGTGACCCTGTGAGTGGCTCCTGCAGAAGATGTTAGACCTCTGTCCCGAAGAGCATAGAGCTAAAATAGTGTGCGGAACCCACAAGCAGTCAGGTCTGTTATAGAGGACCCGAGCCTGGAACAGAAAGAAACAGACTTTTACAGAATTTTCCCTTTCACAAAAAGAGGAAGTAACGCGGTGTTAAGAGGGTTTATGATAATTTTAGTCATTACAAAGAAAGCATTCAACATATTTAAGCTTTCAGCAGAGGTAAGCTACACTGTGCTGTCAATGTTCCATTTTGTGTTAGTTATAGTCATAAAATTGGGACATAT
The DNA here is from genome assembly GCA_015343265.1 of Pao palembangensis. Taxonomy (NCBI): domain Eukaryota; kingdom Metazoa; phylum Chordata; class Actinopteri; order Tetraodontiformes; family Tetraodontidae; genus Pao; species Pao palembangensis. The sequence continues at coordinate 918,759 of CM027091.1, read as the reverse complement.
AAATGAGAAAATATCAACCTCTAATGATAAACCTTGGGGATCTGTGCTCTAATGGAAGGGAGAATTGAGGGCAGGATACAGAAGACTAAGCTTAGCTGGGGGAAAGAATCTGTTTTGTGCGAGCTGGACAGATGCACTGTGGAGAGAGTGCAGTGAAAGGACCACAGGCTTGATGGGCCGTGTTAAAATGGCAGGTTAAAGAACCACAGTATGTCAATTCACCACGAAAAGCAAGTGATAAACTTGCAGGACTTTTAAAAGCAGAACATCTTCATTTAGCATGTTTAGGTTTTGTAGTTTTATATTTTAAAATAGCATACACTGCAACATTTCCGTTATGATGCTTTTATTTTGGCTCATTGTGTTAGTTCTGTTTCCTGTTTTGTTTCTGTTTTTGCTTTTCATTTCCTGGACTGGTTGTGGCACAGCTGTAGCCAATCTCATCAGTGTCAGTATCCAGTATAAGCCCAGGCCCCTCATGTCCCTGTTGTCAGAACGTTTGTTCAAAGCCAGTTTCCCAGAGGTTCCCTGTCGATTTTCATGCTCATGCCTGTTTTCCTAGTTCTTTTCTTTGTAGCTTATTAGTGGTTTTTCCTAGTCTTTCTAGAATCTTTTTTGTCCTTAGAGTGCTTTCCTAGTTATCTAGTGACTTTTGGTTTGTTAGTACCTAGAGATTTTTTAATTTTTTTTTTTCCACTTGTGTTGTTTTGCTCTCCTGGAGGTTCCAGCGTCTTTTGTTCTCTTTCCTGTTTAGTCACTGTTTCCACATCCAGTCCGGAGGTGTTTTTGGGTGCATTTTTGGCTTTTTATTTTCTTAATAAAACTTTACGTACATGCAGCAACTGTTGGTTGTCCAGGTTCCGCTTATGGGTCCAGACCCTGTTTAATTCTTAACAATATACACGAAAAAAGCGATAAAAGTCCAAACATCCTTAGTGCCAAAGGAAAGAAACCAAATACTCTTGTTTGAGTTCTATTTATTTTGCCAGCACAATCCCTGGTTAAAGCACCAGCAAGACAGCAGCTCAACAGGCTGGAGACAGCTGAGCTACAAGCTTCAGGCTTTGAGTCAGTCAAATCCACAACGCATTCACAATGTCAAAGACTGCACCAAAGAACAATCACATCCACACGGAAAACTTTTCAATGAGTCATGTTTACAAAGTAGTTGCAGCTGAAGCATCAGTTCTTGGAACTTGGAGCCCACATTCGTCGGGAGATGGCAGAAATAATCGGCTACAGAGGGAGGGGAGAACGATTTGCTTTCATGTGCAGGAAGAAATGCCGAATGCAAGTGACAGACGTACCAAATGGCTATTGATTTAAAAGTCCTCAAGGTCAGACTGTTGCAATCATGTCCTAATGTGGTTCAGGTTGTGTAATGGAAAATGTTTAATGGAAATTTGAGCGCTACTTACTAGCTTGTTATTATGTCCCAGTCGGTAGCTCTTCTCATATTAAATAATGGTGCCGTTTTCACGTGTAGATGGCCAACCAGGATCAGGCTGGTTGTCAGGTGGGTTATAGTTTCTGTCAAAAGGGAGAGATTTCTCAGGCCTGGGGTGTCTTGACTGAAAGGTGGAATACTGTAGTTCAAGGATACTATGATCAACTCCTGTTCGGACATCTGGAGTCTTATGGGTGGAGGAATACTTGAGAAACATCTTTTTTTCCTTCACGCCTTTCTGGTTTCGTGCTGGGAGACATTCAGCTGCAGTACACTTTAGAACAGAGGTGGGCAAACTGAGGCCCGGGGGCCACATGTGGCCCGATGAACTATTTAATCCGGCCCGCAGAGCCTTCGCAATAATTTCTCCAAAAGCCAAATTAAAAGGGTTGTCAGCTTGATTGGTTAGAAAAAGGTTCAGACACCCCCTTCACCTAGCATGCTAACATGTCCTCTCAAGAAGGTGGGGTCCACTGATGACGTTAGTTTCCCGCACCACCTGGCCGGCCCGTTCAACAAGATCAAAAATCCAATGTGGCCCGTCAGGCAAAATAATCGCCCACCCCTGCTTTAATTAATTTTAATTGAATTTGAAAATAGTGGTTGCCACGGTCGTTTTACGCTGTAAAACATTCCGATCTCAGCTATGTCTAGCTCCTGATTTTCAAACATTTTTCTTTCAACATGGAGCCGATACACTGGATGACTTTCTTCTTAGACTTATGTATGTATGTGAGGAAGACGTCCATAAAACAACAAACAACCGCCGGAGGCTGTGACATACCCCTACACTAACTAGATTTTAGGAAAATTAGGCTCGGTATCTGGGCTAAAATCAGGGGAAGCACGTTGACGGTAGCCTCTGTGACTAACTGCCGGGTTGTGGTAAACCGCTGAACCGTTGCATGTGTTGCGTCCTCTCACGCTGATTTTTATTTTTGCTGACAGCCTCCTCCCTAAACCCCTTTATCACCCGTTCTCCTGGACATGTTTTTGAAGCGTGTCAGAGGACGGGCTCTCTCACTCAATCACACAGATTCAGCCAAACTAACGCAGCCACAGATGTAGTCAGGTGATACAAATGTATATTACTCCAGTCAGTCGCTTCATTCAGCACAATAAAGAGGCGAAACAACAGCACATCATCAATCGAATGGAGCCACCCACTAAGTCATCTTCTTACTGAACTGAAACTGGCAAAAAAAAATGAGATGACAACACAACCTGTCACTTTTTCAATTTCATGCACGGCTGCCCTGCATCATTGTAGTGTATGCCAATAATAAAGAGCCTTTGCATTGTGAAAAAAATTACCTCTTTCAGTGTTACCCCTTAGATGTTCATAACGAATTCTTCACACGTAACAGCACCACTCCTGACCTCAATCAAAACACAACGGGACACCTCCGTATGTGCTGGTCTTTGTGCCCACGTGCTTGTTTTGGGGACTAAAGCAGGGGTGTGCAGTTATTTAGCCTGGAGGGCCACATTGGGTTTTAGATCTTGATGAACAGGCTGGCCAGGTGCTGCAGGAAACTAACCCACCAAATGAGGATCAGAGGTTAACCAAAAATCCTTTGATTTGATGGACTTGATTGGCTTGATGGACTATTGACTGAGAAAATATTGTGAAGAGCCTGTAAATTGGTCCAGCTAGAGATGGATGATGAAGCTCCAGATGATGTTTGGCCCCACCTTCTTGAGAGGACATGTTAGCATGCTAGCTGATGGGGGGGTCTGAACCTTTTTTTAACCAATCAAGCTGACAACCCTCTTCATTTGGCTTTTGGAGAAATGATTGTGAAGGCTCTGCGGGCCGCATTCAGTAGTTAATGGGGCCATATGTGGGCCCCTGGCCTCAGTTTGCCCACCTCTGTTCTAAAGCATCTGTTTAATATGCAACCTTACTTCACGTGCAGGTCAGTGGCAACAGAAGAAGCCCAGAAACAGCATTTCTGCTCCATCCTTCTTTGAGTTTCTTTCAACTGGGACACTTGTCACATGTCCAGTCCTCAAGGGTGCTGAGCGCCGCTGTGGGAAAAGAGCAGCGCTAGAAGAATTAGAGCCACACAGATGCTTGTCAAAGCAGCAGGCAGGATGCCCGACACTGTCCTGCTCCTGTGAATGTGATCGATATCAGGCTGACATTGAGGATGAACACACACACACGCACACACACAATGAACCGCCACTATCTCAGCTCCCTGCTTACCAGAACTCACTTATTTACATGTCCACATATAGAAGCAAAAAATGGCGTGCATCAGCATTGTGCTGCCAGGCCATGAAGCTTTTCATTGCATTACGGGACACACGTATGATTGATGCAAGGGGCTAAAGTGTTGATGCTGCAGAGGCAGGACAGTGCATTTACATGTATAGATCAATCCCACTGCAGCATTCTGCTGCTGGCGTGGAAGCGGTGATCTAAGAAACGCTGTGGACATCATACATTTGATTGTGATTTCACATACACAGTGTGCACGTTTATGTTGTAAATACATGCTAAGTCGCGTTATCTGTAAGGATGTGCAAGAGAAGGGCAAATCTGTATATTATCACCATTAATGAAACAAGAAATATTTTGAAGAACTGACAAAAGGGAACCTTCAAATGTCACTACGATGGCAATGACTAAAGCAGAGGTGGGCAAACTGAGGCCCGGGGGCCACAGGTGGCCCAATGAACTACTTAATCTGGCCCGCAGAGCCTTCATAATCATTTCTCCAAAAGCCAAATGAAGAGGGTTGTCAGCTTGATTGGTTAGAAAAAGGTTCAGACCCCCCCTTCAGCTAGCATGCTAACATGTCCTCTCAAGAAGGTGGGGCCAAACATCATTTGGAGCTTCATCATCCATCTCTAGTTGGACCAATTTACAGGCTCTTCACAACATTTTCTCAGTCAGCAGGATTTTTAGCTAACTTCCGATCCTCATCTGGGGGGATAGTTTCCTGCACCACCTGGCCAGCCCCTTCATCAAGATCTAACACCCAACGTGGCCCTTCAGGCTAAATAATTGCCCACCCCGGGTCTAAACTCTCTGAGGTCATTTTTCATATCGGAGGAAAAGATTGTCCTGGATCACAATCCTGAAACAAACATTGAGATAATATAGTCTATTTTCTGTCTGTAATGATAGTAAAATCAGCTTTATTGGATTGTTTGAGACAACCTTTACCCTTCCCATGATGCAGCGGTGCCTCTGGATAGCATTGCGCTATAAAAATAATAAAGATGCTCTCAATAATTGCCTGCTAACATCATTAATTCATCGCCTGATCAACTGAGTAAAGAGTAATTTACTATCATAATCTGGCAGTTGGCCTTTTCATTAGCCAGGGATGCTGAATCAGAGTGTTACTCTTTGTGGTTATTACAGCAGCCTTCTCCTCCAGGCAGAGTCCAAGAATGATGACCGGGCGGATGACTCGCCGGAGCCGCTCTTGGCATCTGCATTCCGAAGCCTTAGACCTAGCAGAGGGATTACTTCCATATCAGTTTTGATTAAGTCAGATATTTGCCGGATCCTCAGAGGTTCTTGGTTTCTCGTGTTGGTTATGTCACATCCTCTCAGCGTTGCCATTTAATTCACCCTCGAGCGATAAAACCCTCTCGTGTAGATTCTAGTTTTGTTCTCGCAGATTCGGTTAAACTTTAGAAACATCGCCATCGTGCTTGGACAGATCTAGCTACCCCTGCCATCAGATTCCCAGTGCGATATGTCCTCCTTGCCTGACACGCGCTCTGGTGGACGGGATTTGACGTAACAAGTGAACACTGCATCGTCGTTCCAACAATAATCCCGGATATCGCTCGCTCGTCACCTCTCCAGCTCTACTATTGGAAGACAAACATGGACTGTAAAGATTTCTGTGCAACGTCTCCAGGGAACGAATGTGTCCATTAATAATTCATCGGTCAGACAATCAGAGAAAGAGGAGTTGTCGGCTAGCAGATTTTCTCCTCGTGTGAAATTGGAGGATACACGTGGCTGCAGGGGAGGGCAAGTCCACACTTGTTTTCAACGTCTGTTTTTTTCTCCCATTTCCATTCTGATGAACCGTCTGACGAGCTCATCCCTCAGTTCCCTAAGGTAGAACTGATGGCTGACAGGGGCCATTAGTAACCGTCTGCATATCCTCCCCCAGCAGCAGCCACGGAGCTAAAGCAGCCCAGTATGGGGCCACAGAGCTATCGCGTGCTGTTTCCTGCACGCTCAGGATGGCTGACACCTCTGTTGACAGGTGTAGACACCTCCCCCCCAGTCTTGTGCAGATCCTTTGAGCTATACTATATGATATGGACAGCTCTGCGTTAGCCATTCCTGGGAGTCTGGATGAGGGCTGGAAGCATCCTGTGGTCTAGTAAAGGCTCTCCGCTCTCCCTCTTTTATTCTCTCCGTCCTGTCTCCCACTCCTTCTCCTCCTTTACCCAGCCGGCTTTCAGCAAGATGGTTCCCCCTTGTAAGCGTGGTCCTGCTCAAGGTTTCTTCCTGTTAAAAGGGAGTTTTTCCTTGCCACTGCGCTTACCTGGGGGTTCCGGCTCTGGGTTTCTGCCTCTGTAAAGCACCTAGAGACAATTTCTATTGTAAAAGGCGCTATACAAATAAACTAAAGTGTGGTGTGTATGCGTTAGCTGCCCTTGTTTGTTGCCAACAATTTGGTTCCAGTTTAAAGATGGCTGACCAGTAATGGAAGCAGCTCATGGGGACAGATGGGAGAATCCCATCATCTTCCCACCAGTGTGGGGACTAAGGTGAGAGTGCCTATTAGGCCACAATGAGTAGCACAAATGGAAACATGGTGGTGGTGAAGAGGTCCGTGATTCGCTCGTCCTGGGCTAAATGAACTGTCCAGAGGGAGAAACCACTGATCCTCTTGTTATCCCCCTGAAACACTCTCAAAGGGAGCAGGAATCCAATCAGAAAGAGCCATGTAGCGTAAAAAGAGTGCAATTTATGTGGCCACTCGCTTAATGTGCGCTTCAAGTTTAATTACGATGTCCACTTTAGTCTTAAATGTGATCTGCCTGCTTTACGTCGTAAGGTGAAGGCAAAACGGTTGGGGTGCAAGTGCAGCTGACTGAAAGAGGAAAAGAAAGAAACAAAAGAGGAAAAAACTCACAACTGTGGTGAGCAAACGCACCTGCGCCGAAACCACACATCAGCCTGGCTGATGTTTCAGGGAGAGCTTTAGCTTAAAGTTAGTGCATGATAAGCTCACGCTGAACTGTGTGTCAAGTTAGTTTGCTCGACCAACACGAAGATTTTAGACCATTTTGGAGCAGAGTTTGGAGGGAATGAAGGACAGTGGCTGTGTGAAAGCTGCTCGTTAGCGCTGATGCTGCAACAGCTGCTGCTGTTAAAATTAAAACCACACAAATAAAAATGCTCTTTACTATGTCACATACGCAACCCTTTTCGTCGAGGAACGATCAACTGTTTACTGAAGCGAAGATACACTTTTGTGTATTTAATGTTTCGGCTGTTTACATGCCATTTTGTCTCCAACAGATCTGAGATCAGTTTTGCTGGTCCCAGCGAGCATTTACTCATTTTGAGCATCCTGCACCAATGCAAATGTAGAAGGCTAGAGGGAATCTGAGGGGATACTTTGCTGAGTTTTTAGTATTTGGAAATGAGCAGTGATTATCCTCAGCATGGCTCACGAGAATAAACGGGCCTTAAAATAAATGTAACAAACTATAGATTGCGAATAAAGAGTCACACGAAGCAGAACCCTGGCGGTCGTCTAAACAAATTCTCTGCACTTCCGCTCGTAAAAAGCAAATTCCTGCGGAACCGGTGCCATTCCTGCAGAGGGGCCATGTTTGAACCTCATTCTTCCTTCCTCTTGACCAGGACGCTGCTCATCATCATCATCTTGAGCAACGTGGTGACCAAATGAAATGGTCATATTTTCTCCTTCATCTGACAGGTCTCACGGACAGGCAGGCTGGCAGGCAGGCAGGGATTACCCGTGTTCCGATGGAAACACACAGGTTGTTTGTTTGTGCACCGGCTGTGGTCTCCTGGAAATGTCAGGTATTTTTAGAGCGGGCTCTGCCATAATGCTGAACGAGTGGACTGAAGGGAACACGCGTTAGCATCCTGGAGGTCTTCCGCTCTGACAGCAGGTGATGTGTCACCCCCACAGCCCCGTGCTGCAGCGCAGCAGCTTTATCCACTTCTCAGTGTTGTATGGAAGCAAATCCTGCCATTTCTGGAAAGTTTTAACCATCCCCAATGTTTGCTTGGAATACAAACGCCCATAGTGATCAGCAATAAACAGGTTCTCTGGTCCCAAACTACAGAAATCATCTATTATTAGCATCTGTTGACCCCCAGACTGCTTGTGATTTGAACCAGATATGAGATGAGATGGCATACATCGTAATGACACCACAACAAACAAATGCTTTTGTTGTCTAATATTGCTGAGTCGGCGTTAACAGACTTTTCTGTGTAAAAATCCAGGAATGATCACTGATGCCATCGCTGCAGATCCACTGCAGCCAAACAAGCCATCTGTGATCTCAGCCCTCCTTATGCTTCTGCACGGCTGCGTTTGGAGCAGAAAAAGCAGGAAAGCATCGTTGATATTAAACATGATGTTCTGTTGACGCTTCACCAGGAATAATGTGGTATCCATGACTTTTAAATTCCTCTGGCCGCCTTCTCACTCCTCCCTCAGAAATGAAATGAAAAATAAACATATATATTTTCAAATATGAGCATTTCTGTCTTTCAAGCTATGATGTTTGCAGATGACATTGTGATATGTAGTGAGAGCAGGGAACAGGTGGAGGAGAAGCTTGAGGGGTGGAGGTTTGCCCTGGAAAGGAGAGGAATGAAGGTTAGCCGCAGCAAGACGGAGTACATGTGTGTGAATGAGAGGGACCCAAGTGGAAGAGTGGGGCTACAGGGAGAAGAGATAAAGAAGGTGGAGGAGTTTAAGTACTTAGGGTCAACAGTCCAGAGCAATGGAGAGTGTGGAAAAGAGGTGAAGAAGCATGTGCAGGCAGGCTGGAACGGGTGGAAAAAAGTGTCAGGTGTGATGTGTGATAGAAGAGTTTGAGCTAAAATGAAAGGAAAGGTGTACAAAAGTGTGATGAGAGCAGCAGTGTTGTTTGGTCTAGAGACAGTCCACTGAGGAAAAGACAGGAGGCAGAGCTGGAGGTAGCAGAGATGAAGATGCTGAGGTTCTCTTTGGGAGTGACCAGGATGGATAGGATCAGGAATGAGGACATCAGAGGGACAGCACATGGTAGAGGTGTTGGAGATAAAGTCAGAGAGGCCAGACTGAGATGGTTGGGACATGTCCAGAGGAGAGAGAGTGAATATATTGGTAGAAGGATGCTGAGTTGGGAACTGCCAGGCAGGAGGCCTAGAGGAAGCCCAAAGTGGAGGTTTGTGGATGTAGTGAAAGAGGACTACAGGACTACTACCTGAAGGTAGCTGGTGTGAGAGAGGAGGAGGCAGAAGACAGGGTTAGATTGAGGATTCGCTGTGGCGACCCCTGAAGGGAAAAGCCGAAAGGAAAAGAAGAAGATGAGCATTTCTTTCTTTTCATGACGGTAAAATACAGATTCTAGCTGAGGACACTTGAGCAGATATTTACTTAACCTCCTTCAGCCAATTACAGCAAATTCCTTTGCAAGCTATTTACACACACACACACACACTCACTCACACACACCTATTAACCTTTAGTGTCGCCTAATTGAATGTGCAAACGCTTCTCTTCAGGGATGCATTTTCCGCTGCTCTGGGGTGATTGCTGCTGGAGTGGCTGATCTTGAGGCATCGAAAAAGCTCATATGAGTGTGTGTGCTAGTCAATTCTACACACACACACACACACACACACACACACACACACACACACACACGCGCGCACGCGCGCGTGTACACGGGTTAAGCAGTGCTCCTCTTCTCTGAGAGATGACTGCATCCAAATCAAGGCCATTCTCTTAAATCTATAGAATTGGAAGAACGAGGTGGTGCCCAGTCACCACAAATTCAATAAAAATGCTGTCTGGCAGAAGGAAAAGGGAAATGACTGTATAAAGCTGCAGTATTAGACTCACAGTAAGTCATGACAATTAAATTATGCTTTTGAGCTACATCAGCTTAGGGATATACTAGGCTGACATTTTGCTTTTTTGCATTCTTGTCTGGAATTTAATGAGAAGATCAATACCACTCTGCTGAAGGAGATAAAGCCTCCAGTGATCTCAGCTTGGAAAGAAGAGTCCAGCATCTGTAAAACACCGGCTTCCATTTCTAAATGCTCCCCAGCAGATTTTATTAGCCTTGGACAGAGTTAGCGCGCTGCTCCACCCAGTGCAAACTCAGCTAATTAAACCATCTGCTGCCCATACGTGTTTGTTATAACAGTCTGTTCATCTACATTCTCTGTTTCCTACCGTGTTACATTTCTGCTTTTCAATCCCAGCAAATCAACCAAGCAGAGGAATCTTCATAGAAAAGAATAGAAGAATTTTGAATGCTAACAGTAAATAGCATGACTCAACCGTGTCAGCAAATATGTATAAATACAAATGTATATGAAGCTCATGTTTAGGGGACATCCACGGGACCATGTGGATGGAAGTCCTGATGTGAAAGTGCCACCAATGCCTGGAAGATGGGGCTGCTCCCGCTGTGTCGACTGAATATATGTTGTAGACATTTCTGCTGATGTTTGTTTCATTTTATAAAAACACATATTTCCATCCACGAGCTCATTTTTCGTCCACGTGTGCAGGAGCGCTGGCTTTTTTCCCCGCGGCCGAGAGTAGGCTAATTACGCAAACGACACCTGTGGGATCCATGTGTGGCTTAATACAACAGCCACGGGAAGCAGCTGTTAGCCGACGTGACGCGGTGTGTCTGCGAGCAGGATTATAGAAGATGTTTGATTCAAGCCAGACTTTTGTCCTTCTTAGGAGGGATTTTCTAGCATGTGCTCTTTCTGCTGTTGCCCTGGATGCTGATTTCCATGTGGTGTTGACTTATTTGAAGGGAGGATTTGCATTTGTTGATGTAGATGTGCTTAAATCCAGACGAGCGTGTCACGGACATGCACGTGTTTGCTAATGTCACATTATGATGGCAGCACCAGTGAACTCAGCCTACTGTTTCTGAGTGTCACCTGCCAGCAGAAATTAGCTGTTTCTAAGTGAAATTCCAGTTCCTGCAGGCATCAGATCCCCTCCGTTTGTCCTTTAAAGAACTCCCTACTGCTCTGTTGCTCCTCCGCCTGTGCACGCTAGGTTGGCTAACAGAGGTTAGCCTCATGAGGGGAAGCAGCAAAAACATGCCTGGAGGAAATCGATACATTCAGTAATAATAGAAACAACATTGTAATAAAATGACACATGAGGTCATTTAAAGTGCGCTGTTGTGTTGAAAGCATGCCCCTTTAGATCATCCTTTCATAAAGAGCCATTTCCTGTATGAATATGTCAACTCTGGTTTTCAAACGTATTAAAGAAAATGTCGACTGGATAAAACAGACTGCGGCAATCATCATTTTTCCCAGCTGTGTTTCATGCTGGTGCTTCCGTAACGGCACTTGGAAAAGGTTAAGAAAGCTTTCGGTAAAGGGAGCAGAGCAACGCCTCCCGAGCTGAAAAATGAATTAAGGTAATCACAGCGTGAGCGAAGGGAGATAAGGGAGAGAAATGAGGGCTTGACCCCGGCTGACCTCCACGGCAGCGGCCCTCACCTGGCACGGCAAATATTCCCGAGCGAGAACGCCACAGGCTTATTCATCAAAGGGTCAGATGTTCAGTCCTCCGCACATTCCCTTCATCATGCTCGGTGCTTCAAAGTTCAGCCACAAGACCCACGTGTGTGGAGGTTGGATGGATGGATGGATGGATGGGTGATGGATGGATTGGTAGATGGATGGATGGATGGGTGGAGGTATGGATGGATGGACAGGTGGATGGATGGATGGATGGATAGACAGAGATGGATGGATGAGTGGATGATGGGTGGGTGGATGGATGGATCAGGTGGATGGATGGATAGAATCATGGATGGATGATCAATGGGTGGATGGATGATAGATGATGGATGATAGACAGATGGATGGATGGACTGATGGGTGGATCGATGATGATAGACAGATGGATAATAGACAGAGATGGATGGATGGATGATAGACAGAGATAGATGGTTGGGTGGATGGATGGATGGTTGGATGGCTGGATGATAGACAGAGATGGATGGATGGATGATAGACAGAGATGGATGGATGGATGGATGGGTGGATGATAGACAGAGATGGATGGATGGATGGATGGATGGGTGGATGATAGACATGGATGGATGGATGGATGGATGGATGGATGGGCGGGTGGATGATAGACAGAGATGGATGGATGGATGGATGGATGGGTGGATGATAGACAGAGATGGATGGATGGATGGGTGGATGCAGGCTTGGCTTTTCAGTCTAATTATACGTACGCTCTCAGCACATGCCTGTCTGTGGAAACACAAGCGCTGGGGAGGAGAATGGCCATGGATTAGCATTAGCGCCAGCAGCCGTGGAGCAGCTGCCATCCGCCTTTAGCAGTAATTCTAGACGTCTCTGTCAGCTGGACTGACTGTAGAAGGTCTCCGACCGACTGTCTCCACCAACAACAATGGACAATCTGCTGCGGGTTTATTTATTGTGGTCTGAGTTTTAGCTTGAGCAGCTAACATCCACCCAATCATATCCACTCATCAGGACTGGACTGGTTTCTTTTTTGAACAGGAGGATGAGGTGACCTTCCTCCCATCTTTATAGACTGGATAACTAATAAGTCGTCTGTCTTTTTCTAATTGGTTTAAATTTAAGAAATGCTCAAGATTCGCTCTAATTCTGCATGTAAACACATGACAGCACACGTTATGAGTGGACTAGTCTCGAGATTTTTACCTCGTTTATGGACGTTGAAAACGCACAGATTCTTTACCTCCACAACGTTACTTATAGAATCTGTATTTGTCTGTCGTGGGTAGTTGAAAAGGTTCGTCCCAAACTGGCCCTGGTTGGTGCCAGCAGTCTCACCAGGAAGGCAGCTACTTCTCATCCTCACACCTTCAGCTCTGGCTGGCCCAAAGGCATCAGCTGCCCTCCTCAAGCCTCCATCTGTCTGCTACCATCTGCGTAGCCACCAAACAAGCCTGCGCTGCTCCCACAGGTGAACTTGACCCGTGACCCTTGACCCGGGCGTCTGCGCGGCTGCATGCGTCGGCTTCTCCTCGGCGAGGACGCTTGCCACTTAGAACTGTCGCGTGTTCAACACTGGCGCGTTGAAATGCACGAGAGATGCCTGCAAACACGCAAGAACACTGCGATGCATCGCCCTGATGCTCGTCTTCAGCCGTGTTTTTACTGTATTTGTCTGTGAAACAGAATGCCAAGAGACGTTAGCGGGAACTTGCTGAGGAGACAAAGTGCCACAGGGCTTTTTTTCTGATGTCAGCAAAGTGCCAACATGAGGACAGTTCATCAAATATTCTACCTAAAGTCATTCTTCTCCTGACTCAGCATTATGACCTTTTTAGATTCCACTGACTAATATCGTTGTATCGTTCAGCGGTTTTGTCTTTTTGCTAAGTTTAAAAGCGACAACAGCCTGCAGAAAGAAAGAGGTGGGCAAACTGAGGCCCGGGGGCCACATGTGGCCCGATGAGCTATTGAATCCGGCCCACAGAGCCTTCACAATCATTCCTCCAAAAGCCAAATGAAGAGGGTTGTTAGCTTGATCGGTTAGAAAAAGGTTCAGACCCCCACTTCAGCTAGCATGCTAACATGTCCTCTCAAGAAGGTGGGGCCAAACATCATTTGGAGCTCCATCATCCATTCCAGTCAACAATGCCAAGCAGCCAGGCTCGCACTCGTGTTCTTCGCAGCCATTAAATCAACAGCAGAGGACCTTTACACGTGTGAAACTTTACAGGCGTTCATGCAAACACAGACAGACAGGACAAAAAGTCTCGCTGTTGTCTAATTCTGGTTTGGGCTTTGAGGCTTTCAAGCATACCCAGATGTGCTTTGTTGTCACTTCTGCTCCGCTCAGGACACTGTGAGCTGCGAGTGTGCCTGAAGAAGAGAGCGCCTCTTAAAAAGTTCAACAAATGTGCTGTCATCATCGCGCCGTGTCAAAAGTGTGGAATCCTTTCCAGCAGCGTGTCCCGAGGAATCAGGTGGAGACGCTAACGTGAGCTTCAGTTCCATTCATGGACTAAAAACCTTCCATAGATTTAACAACTCAGAGGTCTAAGATCAGAAGATCTAAGTTTGAGGTTTTCCTGCCATGTTTGAAACTAATGTAATAATGAAATAAGACGAGCTAAATCCAGGAGTGCGGCAATTATTTAGCCTGAAGGGCCACGTTGGGATTTAGATCTTGACGAAGGGGCCGGCCAGGTGGTTCAGAAAACTATAACCCCCCAAATTAGGATCGGAGGTTAGCTAAAAATCCTGCTTGATGGACTATTGACTGAGAAAATGTTTTGAAGAGCCTGTAAATTGGTCCAAGTAGAGATGGATGATGAAGCTCCAGATGATGTTTGGCCTCACCTTCTTGAGAGGACATGTTAGCATGCTAGCTGAAGGGGGGGTCTGAACCATTTTCTAACCAATCAGCTGGCAACCCTCTTCATTTGGCTTTTGGAGGAATGATTGTGGAGGCTCTGCGGGCCGGATTCAATAGTTCATCGGGCCACATGTGGCCCCCGGGCCTCAGTTTGCCCACCTCTGGTCTACGTTCACCCCATCACCATTTAACCCACCAGTGTTTGGCCACTAAATAAAATCCGTCTCCTCATCATCACCCACTGAGCAGAGACAATGTAGAGAATAAAGCAGCTGTGTGAATATTCTACCAGGTGTTGTTTGCTAGCACACAACCTTTGGTTGGTCAGCGTTCAGCAGAAACCTCAACAAGAGAATCTGGTTCCGTCTAAAAGTGCAGAGTCTGATGGTGACATGAAAGCAGAGCACATCTCTTTGGTGATTAAATCCCCACAGCAACAAAATTATAAAGCTACATCTAGTTTTTCTTTTAAAGCACTCCAAGCATGCAGACCTCCACCAAAGGTCGCTTCAAATAAAACTTCCTGCATTAGCAGGATCAACAACGTGCCGCTTGGACAAGCCGACAACTCGCTGTGCTTCTGACTCACGAGAGGCTGAGAAAGTGGAGTTTTAAGCCCTGCAGAACAGCAGTCTGGAGCCCCGTGGCAGCTCGGCACAAGGGGAGCTTTATTTTTAGCATCCGAACAACAGGAAGGAGAAAAGGAGGCCAATTCTACCTGGCAAGATCTGTAGGAATGATGACACGGGCTCGGCGGAGTGGAAACCGAGTTTGAAGCGGTTGGTGCGTAATGTGAACAAAGAGGAGCAAAAGAAAGGTGAGTTGAAGATCAGCCGCGTGAAGAGGACCTAGCGCCCCCTATAGGTAGAACAACTGGCAAGGTCATTGGGGTGAAATGAAAAAATAGCTGGAGCAAAACAGTCGAACAGGACTGCGCAGGAACAAGAAGCGCTCGTGTTTGCTAGCATGATGGTCAGAACCCGGTTTCTAACTCACTGCTAATCCTCACAACAAAAACCAGCATTTGTGACAGAGAATCATCACACGGCTGAATTTATTCTCAGGTTACTCATTCATGACTTTCCATCATTCTACTGCAGGATGAAGGGTCGACCGGGGATGAGAGGACAACAGACGGGCGTTGCACCTCTGCAGAGCGCTGAACCGCTGGGCGCTTTTCTGGTTTGTTAGTCTACTTTTAGAGATGAAGCTTCCTCTTGAAAAGGTTCCCCCCAGAACCAGCATTTTTCTCCCCTTCAAAGTGCTGCAGGAAGCTCCCGTTCTGCGTGATTCACAGCCGCGCTCACATGTTGCTGAACAGAAAATGGTCGTTAGACCGGAGAGAAGCTAACTGGACCGTCTAGCTAACAGGATACGCTATGAGCATTTTGCCTTCGTGAACATGACTTTCCTCTCTGTGTTTGTTCTCTCTTCCTCCTGGTCGTGATCGTGCGCTGTTCTGACCACACGAGCACCTGACCCCTATACCGAAATCCCAAACTTGGCTCGCTCTGCCACCGTCGGTGCTGCACGCTGGAGATAGAGCTCGTCTCGGTGACGGTGGCTTTTCGGTGATTTGTTCGGGTGGAGGAAACAGGCAAATATTCCTCTGCTGATGGGGGGCTGAAACTGCCTGCAGGCTTTGCTTTGTCGTCGCCTTTGTTGTCTCTCTCTGACAGCTTTTCTCTCATTTAAAATATCAGAAGGAATTTCAACCTGCCCAGAGTCGGTCCCTGAAGAGGCATCCTGCGCCTCCCCAGGTTTCCCAAACCCCCACCTGCCCTCCTCTGAAAACGCTGTTTGCACGCCGGTGGTGCTGCAAAAAGCTTCTGACTCAGGATCTGCTTTCCTGTTGTCGTGGTTACCGCTCAGACCTCTCTGCTCACCTGTCACCATCTTCCCACAACCCAAGTGTGAACATTACCGTAATTTCCAGACTATAGAGCGCACCTGAATATAAGCTGCATCCCACTACATTTTAAAAGAAAAAGATATTTTTTCATATTTAAGCCGCAGATGTCCACTTTGAAAAATGAGAGTTGTAGACAGAAATATTATTTTATTTATATACGCTCTTCTTTTGTAAATATTTCGTACAATTATATTTATATACCCTCTTCATTTGTCTCGAAACGGTGCCTGGAACACAGCTTTCCATGATGAGGGTGTGCACACGACACGCAAAATGATTGTTAAAAGGTACGCTTCAAACTAGTGTCTCCTTCTCATCTCGGGCCGGATTAAATAGCTCATCGGGCCACACGTGGCCCCCGGGCCTCAGTTTGCACTAATCTCTCATGAAAGGAATCTTGTCCCTCGTGGAGATCGGAGTGATAATAGGAATGTTCAAATCGTGGAACTATATTCCACATTTCTTCCACTCTTTCTTCAGAGTCTTATCATGCTGGCAGCAGCTGAGGCTGTGACTGAAATGTAAATGAGATTTGCTCTCTAACTCCCGTGTTCCGCTGCTTTCTGCCGTTGCAGGGAGTTATTTTTGATCTGCAAACACCAGCCTGTTCAGCCACTGTCTCAGACACAATAACTTCCAGCAGGACTCATTTGCATTTGCTGAAAGGGAGGAGATTTGGTCTGTTTTGTTCCTTTTTTTCCTTTTATTCCCCATTTATTTCTCAGATGCCAGCGTCTAAACAAACACAGAGGCAAGTTGTTCTGTGGAAACACACAGGTGGCGTGGTAACACACACTGCCCCGCCCCCCAGCGCCTTTCTGAACTGGGCCACAGGAAGAAGTGTAGCCGAGCTAAAAGCTGAAACGAGAAGGTGGATGATCTTGACGGATGAGATCTCCACAGACGGGAGCTGCTTACAGGACAGGAGACTTCACATTCTCAGGAGGGAGACCTCACAGGTCCTTCGCGTAGCCGAGAGCTTAGCCTGAACCGATGTGTTAGCTTAATCAAGCCGTGAACAGAACGTCACGTCCGGCTCAGCTCGGACCCCAAGACCCCACTACGCACACATGGTGTCGAGGTTTTGCTGACGCGATGAACAAAGGCAGAATTCTTGCTCAGATGTTTCGTTGCTACGTTGCTATGGAGGTTTTCGACTGAGTCACTTCCTGTTGTCATCAAATGAAAACTTTCTGTATTTGTTAAATTGTCTTTGTGCTGTTTGTGATGTTTCAGGCACACATGTCGGGATCTGAATTACTGATTATTACTATTTAATAACCATGTTTGTTTGGTCTTCCTGTTGAATTACTGATTATTACTATTTAATGAGCATGTTTGTTTGGTCTTCCTGTTGAATTACTGATTATTACTATTTAATAACCATGTTTGTTTGGTCTTCCTGTTGGATTACTGATTATTACTATTTAATAACCATGTTTGTTTGGTCTTCCTGTTGAATTGCTGATTATTACTATTTAATAACCATGTTTGTTTGGGCTTGCTGACTCCTCTCCCGACTGCCCTCCTCACGTTTGCCCTCATCCAGTGTTTTACTGACTGTTTACATCCCCGCTGCTTCCAGTTTGCGCGGTCCGCGGAGGGTTAGGTCACACAGGCGGGGTTTAATTGGCTGCTTATTCCAAAGCCGTGTGTCTGTAATAGCAGAGGAAACGCTTACATCTCCGATTTGTTCCAGAGTTTAACTCCACCATTAGTGTTTGGTCTGGTGACTGACCGCTCTGCTCTGGGAGGAAACCATACGTGAAAAATTGCTTCCCGGGCACCAGCAGGTGTGTGTGTGTGTGTGTGTGTGTGTGTGGCTTTTCCACTTGACCCCCTTTCCAACCAAGTCTGAGCTGGTATTTAATATTCTGCTGCTATTCTTGGGTCTGTCAAAAATCCAATTAGGCGTCTGAATTTACAGGATTATGACACGACCGTTTGGGATTTAAACCTCCTCAGTTCAGTCCTTCTGGAGGAATTATCTTTGATATTTTAGGGGAAGAAGAAAAAAAGTGTGCTGTTCTATCACAAATTCAAGTTTTTGGAAATTGAAAATGCTGACGAGTTTGTGTTAGATCCTGTTCTCCTGTTCACAATATTATGTATGCACATACTGACGAAGGTGACGTCCTCTTCCTCAAGCGGGGCTATCACATGTTCTGTTATTGCGCCGCCTCTGGCCGGTGTGGGGGGCGGGGGGGGCGTAGCGCGCACGCCGGAGCCCGCACGTTGTTTACAGTGGCAAAAAAAAGAGCAAATTAGGAGGCGTATCGCAGATGGCTGCATTTGTTTTCTGCTGCCTTGTGGAACTGTACCAGCAGTGCTTGAGTAATGCCCCTCCCCCTCTCTTAATGTTGGAGGTCACGGCAACCATCAGGGCGCCTCCATTCTGCCTGTAACTCCAGTTGGAATTGTTCTGTTACCTTTTGGGCGCTCAGACTGCCGGGTAGGCCGTGCTGCGCTCAGTCTCTGGTGGTCCATCCGGGCTGAAGGTGAAGCCTGGCTTCCTGTCTGCTTCACGCCTGCAGCGTTGCTATGAACAAGCCTGCAATTTATCACGGCGCCATATTTGCCTGCTGCCGCCTCCCCGTGTACGTTGTTTCTGTCCGTTGGAGCTCATTAAACAGGACTAAGGGACTGGGCGAAGTGAGCAGGATGTCCAGAGGAGAAAGCCCATCTTCCAAAAGCGTTATCATAATCTGGCACATTTGTGCTGCAGGCCAAACCCTCTCCCCTGGGTTTGCCATGGCCTGGAGCTCGTGCTTATATTTGCTTTTTTTAGGAGAAGAATTGTTGGAGGAAAGCTGAGGAGGGAAGTATTTTTAAGCACAGGAGCTTGATCCTTGCAGATGACACACCGCCGACTCCAACACAGAGGTGGGCAAACTGAGGCCCGGGGGCCACATGTGGCCCGGTGAACTCTTTAATCTGGCCCGCAGAGCCTTCACAATCATTCCTCCAAAAGCCAGATGAAGAGGGTCATCAGCTTGATTGGTTAGAAAAAGGTTCAGACCCCCCCTTCAGCTAGCATGCTAACATGTCCTCTCAAGAAGGTGGGGCCAAACATCATTTGGAGCTTCATCATCCATCTCTAGTTGGACCTATTTAGAGAACCTCCAATCCTCATTTGGGGGGTTAGTTTCCTGCACCACCTGGCCGGCCCCTTCATCAAGATCTAAAACCCAACGTGGCCCTTCAGGCTAAAGAATTGCCACCCCTGCTCTAACCGATCCTCTCCTCTAACGCATGGAGCACCGGCTAACCTTTATAGTGGCTCCAGTTGGGATTAAAATGAAACTAGAAGAGAGGTGGGATTGTTTGATGCTGAAGCTCTGATAAAGGTCCGTTAAGGTTCTGATAAAGGCGCCACTGGGGCGCTAACATCTGAAATCAGTGGCGGATTCTGCTGAGGTCCCGATGCGTCACTGAGTTTGAGCTTTTCACTGAAAAACAACCGAATAAAGATGCTCAACGCGGAAAAGGAACCTTCTGGAAAAGAGCGGAAAGGTGGAGCGTTTTCAGATGAAGGTTCTTGTTTTTATTTGTGTTGTTGATGTGGAGGAATGAGTCGGCTTTTCCGCTCGCGCGCCCGCTGCTGTAGCAGGATGTGGCTGGCTGCAGCGTCCATGCAGCAGGAGCATCCTCCTCTTCCACCGATGGGCCTCCCTCTGCACCGGAGCTGCTCTTTCGCTCCAGCGTTTGTCTCCTCACGTTTGTTTGATGCTCACATCTTGATTCCTTTGATCACGTTGTTTCTGAGGCACTGTTGAACAGAGACGAGAGGAGGGTGTCGGTGACATGACTCTAAAAATATCCCGGGGAGGGGAGCCGCTCGGCGCTTCTGCTCGTTCTGCTGTTTGAAGACAAAGAAGAAGGTTGAACTGTTCTGCAGCCAGTGAGTTATTTTTAGGCGTGAAAGTGACACGTGTAATTATCGTCGCCATATGGCGCTCTTATCTGTATTTCGACAGCAGCGCGGGGTCGTTCTGTCATGTTTGATGGCAAAGTTGTGTTGCCGAGGCGACCACATGCACGAAATATCATCTCCTCGTTTCAGGTCTAAAGTGTCCTTGCTCAGTCCAATCATGAACCACACATCTAGGTACCAGTCTGAGTTTAGTAACTTGGGCAAATCGATGCTTTTCTGAACGTTCTGAAGGAGACTGAAACGATGTGGAGCAGAGGTGGGCAAACTGCGGCCCGGGGGCCACATGTGGCCCAGTGAATTATTTAATCCGGCCCGCAGAGCCTTCACAATCATTTCTCCAAAAGCCAAATGAAGAGGGCTGTCAGCTTGATTGGTTAGAAAAAGGTCCAGACCCCCGCTTCACCTAGCATGCTAACATGTCCTCTCAAGAAGGTGGGGTCAAACATCATCTGGAGCTTCATCATCCATCTCAAGTTGGACCAATTTACAGACTCTTCGCAATATTTTCTCAGTCAATAGTCCATCAAGCAGGATTTTAGCTAACCTCTGATCCTCATCTAGGGGGTTAGCTTCCTGCACCACCTGACCGGCCCCTTCATCAAGATCTAAGAGCCAACGTGGCCCTTCAGGCTACAGAATTGCCCACCCTTGTCTGCGCTGCCTCCACGCACTTAGACAGAAGATGAGGCTCAGGAAAGACTGCAGGTGCGAGGCACGGCGAGAAAACGGAGACAGCGAGTCCACACGGTTGGCCCCGGGCCCAGCTGATTCGGTTTGGGGGCCCACAGATCAGCCAGTCACGTCTCCACGTGCCCACTACAGAAAATGTGCACATTTGCAGAGCTAGCAAAGGCGCTGACTGACCTAATCTCAGCTACACTCCCTGCTGAAACGAGCTTCCAAACACTTGATTGAGGGAGGAGCTGCAGCTGACCGAGCTGCGCTGCACCCTGCTGACCGCTTCGCTCAAGCAGAAATGCCAACTACGCCTGTCGGGCATTTCCTGTACATGAAATACCTTGTTTAACCTCGTCCTGTGAACATAACACTCAGGAAAAGCAGCTTTGGCCATTGGAAATCTGCACCCGACACTTGACCTGAGGTGACTTTCTCACTTCCAGGATGGAACACTGTAACACTGAACTGTAATCAGCGAGGATGATGATGATGATGATGATGATGATGATGATGATGATGATGATGATGATGATGATGATGATGGGTGATGTTTACTGGGTGGCTCTCCTGACCAAAATACAGTGACGTAGCTGCATGCTAGGTTGTAATTAGCTTCTATTAGGAAAACCCAGTTTACTGTCTGACAACTTCACACTCGTTTTCCAGCAGGAAGAAAAGAGAAATGTACTATTTCAGATTCTGATGCAAGATGCAAACATAGTATGCTAGCGCCGCTACAGTATGACCAAGCACACCAGTACACACAGACCTGAACACACGTATAAACGGGTCATTTCTCAATTTTCTCTATAGATTAACCAAGTCATTCACATATTGTGTTCAATGCTTGTTATACATTAATGGAAAAGCTGTTGTTTTCTGTTTTTGCTGCTATTTTCCAGATTTTTGCTCCTGTTTTCTGGGTTTTTCCTCCTGCTTTCTGTGTTTTTGCTCCTATTTTCTAGGTTTTTGCTCCTGTTTTCTGGGTTTTTTCTCCTGTTTTTCAGGTTTATGCTCCTGTTGTCTGGGTTTTTCCTCCAGTTTTGTGTTTTTTCTCCTGTTTTCTTGGTTTTTGCTCCTGTTTTCTGGGTTTTTCCTCCTGTTTTCTGTGTTTTTTTCTCCTGTTTTTCAGGTTTATGCTCCTGTTTTCTGGGTTTTTACACTCGCATTTCTAGCTTCCTCCTGCCTGTCCCCTCCTCCAAATAGGACTCTTTCATGGGACCGCTCTCATCACGACTTGTCCTCACCAGGTTCTGACTGGCAGCGCACATGGGGAGATTCCATCAGGACAAATTAGGAGATCCATGAATAAACCCGTCTGTGAAGAAAGAGGCAGAGACTGGAGACAGACACCAGAGTGGCAACTCCAAGACTGTAAACTGAAGGAATGTGATTTACCACTAATGGATGTTGCTGTACTTGAATCCCACAGAGGAAAGAATGATCTGTAGACATCCCTGTTTCCAGCTTTTGTTAATGAATGAAACTTGTACCTGAACTGAAACACAGATGGAAAGGGTTTGTCGTCCGAAGGACGATCGTTCACACTTGAAAATATTAACCTAATATTAACAGATGTGGAATAATTAACTTAAATACGTGTTTACAGGTTACAATACTTGTTACTCAAGATAAAGAAAGTAGGACTAGAAGGAGAACGATAGCTTTATACTATTATACTTGCAATAAGCACTGCCAGCAGCCTCCCAATGAAAAACTACAACGTACCTACAGAGATCTGTGCCTGTAAGTTAATCCTCTGAAAACCCAGGTTAGCTAGAATAGCATAATCACAGACAGATATAAATAACATGGGCTTGCTACAAGGACAGGACTGTGCTGCTAATGTGCAGGTGGTGCTTAGATTAGCTTTGGTTGTTTTATCGTTAGCCACGGTTTAGAACTGAAGGTTAAAGTTGCTAGTGGCTAACTGCTAATAGCTTAGTTTTAACAATAAAATTCATGATGCCTGTTTACTACTGGAATGTGGGTGAGATGAGCGCTGTGCCTGTTTGTTATTGCTGTGCTTTTTTGTCCGTTTGGAGTGTTTTGTGCGTACAGCCGCAGTCACCTGATATTTGATTGGTGTCCACATCCGTGAAACTGCCCATAACCAGCTTCGGCTAAATTAACTCCTTATCGTTTATCGTTATTCACCTCAGCCCTTAATGCTACAGTTTGGTACTTCCTGAACAACAAAGAATGCTTATTCCAAAGAAAATCACCACACATGGCTAGGGTGAGTGAGGTTTGAATTTTTTATGAGTGTTTATCCATTCCGTAAAATGCTTGTAGAGGATAAAGCGGATCGGATAAATTATTCATGTCTCCGGTTTCTGATCAAGCAGACCGCTATAGATATCTGATGGATTAAATACAAATTGGGGGGAAAATAGCCGTGTGGTCTCGGCTAAGTGGAGAAGCTTTTGTTGGAAAAACGCAGTCATCCGTTTGACCTTGCAGCCGCCGCTGGTCGAGGACTGAGAAGCACCCCTGACTAACACGTAAATGGAACAGGTTTGTTCGAAAGCCTTGTGAAATCCCCCTTGGAAGCCTTTACTTTTTCACACTTTGGTGTTAGCTTGTTCGCCCACTGCTCTGCTGCTTTCCTCCAGATTTACTTACACGAATTCCCTGGGCTGATGAATACATATGTGGGGAGGACAGGTGACCCCAGCCACACTCGCCTGGACTGATTTATCCCAGCACTTCATCACTCCACGCTTCACATCACTCATTTCCCCAAAGACCAGGAGGGAGCCCATGTTCGGAGAGGACAAGCAGTCCTTGCGGTGGCACTTAGGATATGGACAAAGGCCAAAGGGACAAAGTGATTTCCAACCTGGCCAAATCAAACAAGCATCTATTCCCCCTGCCCTCTTCCTCTCTCTCTCCCTCCCTCCATCCCTCCCTCCCTTTCTCCTCCAGCAAACTCACCCTGTTTGTTTGCTAAATGGAAACGTCGAGCGCTCCCGTCTCCGTCAATAAACCTGAAAAGGCCTGACGATCAATGACACACAAGCCACTCGATTTTCCTTTTAAACTGGGCTAATCAGCTAATTAGCTTTGGTCGCTCTGGTATGCTAAGAGGGTGACAAAAGCTGCTCAAATGTCAGGCAGCGGACATGGCGGACGTCTTCTTTTTATTTCACATATTTATCCTTCATTTCCTCTGACCAAATATGCCAGCGTGACAGATAAAAGTGCACGATGGCAACCGTTTCCGGTTTAGATCGGGGGTGGGCCATTATTTTGCCTGAAGGGCCACACTGGGTTTTAGATCTTGATCAACTTCTTAATTTGGCTTTTGGAGAAATGGTTGTGAAGGCTCTGCGGCCGGATTAAATAGTTCATCGGGCAACGTGGCCCCCGGGCCTCAGTTTGCCCACCCCTGCTTTAGGCGGAGAGACCACGATGTGAATTCAAGGGAAAAGAAGGTCAAGTTTTCCATGAAAACGATGGAACCGCTCAGGGTGTCTTCGAACCTGCGACGCCTTGAAGAAAGGCGTGGATTCCGCCGGCGGCGCCGCGGTTGCCGAGGCAAATCGTTTTCCAATGCAGCATGCGGCGAGGTGGAAATGACATTCAAACATGCATGACTGATCTGTTTACTGTGACGGCAGCGGAGGACGCGTGAACGCTATTAGCCTCCCTGAGTAGATTCAAACCGAAAGCAATCGGTCTTATTTCTCTCCCACAGCTGATAGCATCGTGTCTGCTGGCTGCACTCAGCCGTTTGGTCATACTTGGGTACGTGAATTCATCCTGTCACGGCTGTGATCAGTCATTTACACGCTAACACGGTTAAACCTGGCCGTGCTGTTGGCCTCCTGTCTGCCTCACCTTTAATCAGAGCATGATAACGTGTTTTTAGGCTCTCTCCGTCTCGTGTTTGCTGGGAAAGACTCATGAATAAATTGAGGAGGAACATCCGCTTTTGAGCTGCGGGTTTTACGTCACAGCGACGAGCTTCACGTCCATGGGAGAGAGCGAGAGAGAGAGAGAGAGCACAGCACTGCACGGATCTCACGTTAAAGGGTTCAAATCTTCCTACGTGAGCAGCACGTGTTTAGTTCTAGTGGCGCTGCGACCAGCGGAGGCGAAACAGGAGATGCTGATACTTGTCCAGGTTGGCAAGTTGAATATCTCCAGGAAGGAGAGCTAAAAAAAAAACAAACACAAAAAAGAACAGTGAAAAAGCTGTTTATCACTCCCACGTACGCTCCTGCTCTGTGATCAATCAGCTGGAAGGATTTAAGGGCCAAACGTGCGCGCCTGACCACGGCTCGACTCATCCCGGGCTGCAGAACGTTGAAGGAGAGCGGAAATTCATGGCCGCTGAGCTGCCTGGCGTTGAGTTTTCCTGCCCTTGAAGGAAGCTTCCGAACGGCCGGCGTCCTCCCTCCGATCCCTCTCGTAAACGTGCGCGGGCCGCTGTCATCCTCTTTAAATCATCAAGACTCTGCAAGTCGTGAAACTTTAACAGGCGACCACGTGGTTGCTAAAAACAGAAAGGTCCTAAAGCAGGGGGGCGCAATTCTTTAGCCTGAAGGGCCACGTTGGGTTTTAGATCTTGGTGAAGGAGCCGGTCAGGTGGTGCAGGAAGCTAACCCCCCAAATGAGAATCAGAGGGTAACTAAAAATCCTGCTTGATGTACTTGTTCTTGAGAGGACATGTTAGCATGCTAGCTGAAGGGGGGTCTGAACCTTTATCTAACCAATCAAGCTGACGACCCTCTTCATTTGGCTTCTGGAGGAATGATTGTGGAGGCTCTGCGGGCCGCATTCAATAGCTCACCGGGCCACATGTGGCCCCCGGGCCTTAGTTTGCCCACCTCTGGCCTAAACAAAAGAGACGCTTGTCGTTTGTCTGAAACCCGGCGGTCTGCACAGACAGACCCGCCGTAGCCTCCGCCTGGTGTTGCCCTGGCAGCAACACCAACATGTCCCTGTGATGTCACCGTCTCCATGGACGACGCCGTCTCACCGAACTATCTCGCTGCTCCGATTTAAACCGCAAATCCGCTTCAGAGTACGTCATTCATAAGTGTGCCTAGCTAATCAGACGTTGGATCTGCCAGATTTTTAAAAGAGCATCGAGAGCGCGCAGCGACGCAACGCGCGAGACGCTCTGACGCGTCATCGCCATGGTTACTCCGGTGACACATACCACTGGAATTCATTTCTGCTACTGTACAACAGCAGAGCGTGTTCGGAGAGAAGGACCCGTTTCCACACTGGTGACTTTTGGAGGCCCGGTGGTGTAAATATCAACCATCTGTGAGGCCATCTGCATCGGACTGCTGCATGCTAGCAACACCAGGCCACCAAGCCCAGGCCAGTCGACGGTGGTGAGACCAAATGATAAAAATCGCTGCTATCAGCTACAGATCAGCTGCCTGCCTTACGCAGCGGCGGCGGCGTCCAGTCACACATAATGAAGGTGGGGTCATCGGTGAAAGGAGAGATAACCTCCACGTCTCCTCGGGCTGCAGGAGGGCTTTAATGGGGGGGGGAATGGAGGATGGATGGACTCCAGGAGGATGGGGGTGTGGGGGGGGGGGGAGAAAATCCTTTTGTTATTTCGACAGGATGTTGCGATACAGAAAAGTGGGATTAATTTGTCTCAAAGTCTGAGCGGCTACGCTGCTCTGGAACGAATCATCAGACATCAGAGCATCTTGCTCACGCAGAAATGTCTTTAAAAACAAGCATAAAAGCAGGCCTTCTGGTTCAGACCAGATGCTGAACGTGTCTTTGATCACCAGCATGCATCAGCGTAGCCCCCAAAATATAAACAGCCGTGGACGTGTGTCCGGGAAGCAAAAGCAGGCTGACTTTCCAGGTTTATTGGTGGGAAAATTAGCTTAGCCAATTAGCTTAGCATGACACTCAAAATCCTTGAGATTTGGTGCAAGCCAGGGGTGGGCAATTATTTAGCCTGAAGGGGGTGTTAGCATGCTAGTTGAAGTGGAAGGGGGAGGGGTCTGAACCTTTTTCTGACCAATCAAGCTGACGACCTTCTTCATTTGGCTTCTGGAGAAATTATTGTGAAGGTTCTGCGGGCCGGATTCAATAGTTCACTGGGCCACATGTGGCCCCCGGGCCTCAGTTTGCCCACTTCCACTACAAGTGTTAGTCCTGATTAGCGAGGAAGATATGAACCCAAACAGCCGCGAATGCCTGATTGGTTTATTTGATTTTCACATTTGCTGTGAAACGTGGACGTCGAAGCCATTCAAATCCTTTACGGCAGGTTTTATTCTAAACGAAATCTTGTCTCTGTGTTCATTCAGAAACAGGAAGCTTTGACGTAGCAATGAGCAAGAATTTAAGAGAGAATTCAGCTTCGGAACAAACAGGCAGGAGGATCTAACCTGGCCAACAACACAGCAGACTAACAACTCCATGTTACCTGTTCTAGTCTGAATAAATCCTATTTAGACTCCCGCCATTCATCCGTTTTGCTCGTATTCCGTATTCATGTGCTTTTCCCACTTTGCCTAATTTAATATGTGGAATCAATGTTGGCCCCGCCCTCTTTCGGAGGGAGCGGACTCAGACGCTGGTCCATGCTCACCAGTTAAAGGTGCGTCCTCAGGGCCTGGGGATGACATCATTTCTGGCGCTGGTGGGATGGTGGAAACCAGTCTGTGCGCGTCACACGGATGCCTCAACACGGCCAGAAGCAGGATGACGACAGTCGGCAAGTCTCTTCTCATAAACATGCACATAAACAAAGCTCAAACTGAGCTGTGATGTCACCGACCACCATGTTTTTCTTGTCTGCTTACTCCTCCTTACACACATTCTCTCTCTCTCTCTCTCTCTCTCTCTAACACTTAATCCCCCTTTTTTTTGGTAACGTTGTAATTTTAAATTCTGTAAAAACAGCCTGTTTGCAGGACTGTGTGAGTTCGGACTCTAGAGGTCTCCATCCTTCAGCATCCCCTCATCACCCACCTATGCGCCCTCCTCCCCCCGCCTCCACCCCTTTCTCTCCAGCATTTTGTGCAGCAGAGGAGTGAGGGAGGAGAGAGTGCTGAGGTGGAGACAGAGGGGGCACCCTGTGAGACAACACGTCCCGCAGCAGAAGCAGACAGCCGGGGAACTTTGATTTGACGCCTGAGACCAACATGACGATGAAGAGGAGTCGCGTCGCCCGCGCTTCTCCGCCTGCTTCTTCTTCATCTTCTTCTTCTTCTCCTTTTCTGGAGGCTTAGAGGCTTGCGTCGAGCGCCTGCAGCCAAGAGTGCTCGCGGACTGGTGCGTTCCATGAAGATTTCTTTGTGGGTGATTGGCTGGTGTGTCCGCTGATGGTGCCGCCTGGCTGCGCCTGCACTCCCAGGTCGGCCGAGCGAACGTGAAGGCAGCCTGAGCGCCGTGACTCCAGCTCCGTTGCGTGAGTGGGATTCCCAGCCGCGATGTCTGCAACATTCCGCTCTTTGTTTCTGGGTAAGTCTCTTCACATTCCTGGAAAAAAAAAGAAAAGAAAAAAGAAATCATCCGGCTGAATCGAACCGGGCAGAATTCTGCAGAGGCGACGTGCGCGTCGTCTTTGTTCCGTGCGCACATGTCTTCATTCCAGTCACATTTCAGGGAGATTCTGTAGAATCATGTCAGCCCGGATTCCTGCGCTTTGCTGCCATCACATGTGTGTTGGCAATATTCACAAAACAAACCAAAGTCAAGCCCGACTTCCAACCGCGCTGCAGCTCGCTGATCCTGGATCAGGATCCGTGGAAACACACGGGCTGAGTTTGAGGGAAAGAACATGGTAGTAATTAGACCCGGAACCTGCCCAGTGCAGCTCCAGCGTTTAACTGGTGTGGAAGAAAGGAAACATCTGAAACACAGGTGAGAACGGTCCCTCCCAGTATTCCCAGCCAGGATTCCCTCCCAGTATTCCCAGCCAGGATTCCCTCCCAGTATTTATTCCCAGTATTCCTGTGCAGTATTCCCTCCCAGTATTCCCTCCCAGTATTTCTTCCCAGTATTCCCAGGCATTATTTACTCCCTCCCAGTATTCCCTCCCAGTATTTATTCCCAGTATTCCCTCCCAGCATTTAATCCCTCCCAGTATTTCTTCCCCGTATTTCTTTCCAGTATTCCAAGGCAGTATTTACTCCCTCCCAGTATTTCTTCCCAGTATTCCCAGGCAGTATTTACTCCCTCCCGGTATTCCCTACCAGTATTCCCTCCCAGTATTCCCTCCCAGTATTTCTTCCCAGTATTCCCAGGCAGTATTTACTCCCTCCCAGGTTTTCTTCCCAGTATTCCCTCTCAGTATTTCTTCTTATTATTCCCTCCCAGTATTTATTCCCTCCCAGTATTTAATCCCTCCCAGTATTTCTTCCCAGTATTCCCAGCCAGTATTTCCTCCCAACATCTGAAATGTTTCTGTTTCACACCAGCTTCCACCATCAGCAGCAGCCAGTTCAGTTCTCTGATGCCGATGCTGGTCACTGGGGTGTGTGTGTGTGTGTGTGTGTGTGTGTGTGTGTGTGTGTGTGTGGTGTGGTGGCGGGGAGCAGGGTCCAGGTCATGGCAGCTTACTGGAAGGTAGACTGACCTGGAAGGCTTCCTGTAACACCGCCTCTTTCTCCTCACCGCTGCCTCAAGCAGCTCCCAATTTAGCTGCTTTATTCCCGCTGAGCTGGTGTGTGTGTGTGTATGTGTGTGTGTGTGTGTGTGTGTGTGTGTGTGTGTGTGTGCGTGTGTGTGTTGTCTCCGAGGCTGCGGCTGCCGCTCGTGTGCTGTCTTTCGTAGCGGCCGTTATCAGCGGAGGCCGTCCTTCACTCGTGGACGCCTCTCTGTCCAAAATACAATTTGGGAAATTTCCAGCTCTGCTGCGACCTCGGAATGAGATAAGCAGCAGCGACTGGAAGCTGTGGATTAGCAGCGTGACACACACTCGTTTACACACTGTTGGGAGTGTTTCTGTGGGCACTCCACTAAAACTCAGCTAGCGGAAATGAACTCCTGAAACGGTCTGAGTGAAAAAGAACAGAACAAATCCTGTGGAAACGTTGCTGACCTGGGTGAGGATGGGACACAGTGGACGTTTTCCCACGGATGAGGTAGCTGCTCTGCTGTGCCCCATTCCTTTAATTTACGGTCTATGCTAATTCAAAATGAACACCCTTGCCCACTAAAGAGAAGAAGAGAAGAATCAATAGCCATTAATAAGGCCCCATTTCCTTTCTATTTGACTTTGGCTGAGCCGGGACGGAGACGTCCTTAATTTAATATCTGCTGGACATGGAATATCCACCGTTCACTTTACCCATAAGCAGCACAACTAATTGCCCCGGAGGGTTGCGGCGCCTCGTCCCGCGACTCTGTCGATGCCGATGTCGATGCGAGACTCTGAGCAAGGTCACGGAGACGGAGGCAGACTCCCATTTCGCAGGTCCGGGACGGCGTTGACGGAGGGCCCGGCTGTCCTTGCTCCTGGATGAGATGATTCCCAGCTGGAAGTGACCATCCAACGGCGATAAGTGGCTGCACGAGGGGGCGTGGTTCCGAAGATCCCCGCGCTGGAGCGGTGGCTCCAAACAGAGACTCTGTCCCCGTTCTATATTTAGCGCGTCTGCGGGGGGAAAGGCAGAGGATTTGGGAAATGTGTTGTTGACAGGAGCCTCCTGAGCCAGAGGTTAGGAAGCGTCATCTTGATGTGTTCGTGTCGGAGCGCCGCAACCAACCACCCATTTCTGGCAGTTTCGCAAAGCTGGAGACATTTCCAGGTTTGACGAGGCGTTAGCAGCTCCGCGGCCTGCTTTTGATCTGGTTTGGACGTGCCGTAGACGTCCGTAGGTCTGCACGTGCCTCCCTCCGGTTCTACCGCTGCGGAATTTGTGACTTTGGAATCCTTTGAAGGTTTTCTTGTTGGTTGCCAGGCGGTGCAGGGTTCAAGGTGCGTGCAGTCCAAAGATTTACCCAAAAACCCGCAGGTCTGCACGTCCAGCTGTCCTCCACACAATCAACCTCATCGTTAGCACTCCCGAGCGCTTTGTCCCTGTTGTGCACGGCCTTTGAAAGACAGCGGGCGTCCCTGGCTAACAAGTCCGTCTTTTTCCGAGCCTGAGGGATCCTTCATGTTTCATTGATCGGAGCTCTGCTCCGGTCAACCGTGGTTCCATTCAGGACGTCACGCTCTGAAGGACCGGCCTTTGTGCTCGAGCGTTCCGACTTTATGCCATAAATGCTTCTCTTGTTCCGACCAAACCACATCTGTGCTAAGGAATAAATAAATCAGCAGTCACAGGAGGGGAAGAAGCGGAATTCGTCGGATTTTCCCTGGTTTAGTTTCAGCCACACCCTGGCTTTCCAGCCTGCTCCGTGCAGGCCTCCGTCTTCCACCTCCTTCCCTAACCCTGCAGGCACATGCCTCAGCAGAGCCGGGCCGGGGTTGTGTGTCTAACCTGGAAACCCTCTCCCTTTTCATCCTTCACTGGGAAAATGACTGCCAGATTCTTTTGGAAGGTACGAGCGGGAACTGCCCGTTTGCCTGCGCTGCTAATCTACCACAGATGTTGCGCAGAGGTTAGAATCCACATTAAGTGGAGCCACATGCACTGCGCTCTCCATTTCTACACAAATAAGTCAGAACCTTTTCCCCGGTGGTTTAAACTTACAAATAGACATAAAGTGTCTTTTGTTTCTCTTTGCTAGCTGCAGTGGGACGTCGCTCACCAGCAGGATGTTGTTCCTTTACTCCCCGCTAACATTAGCAACATCAACAACATAGTTGTCCTCTCAGGTTAATTTGCACTATTTGTATCCTTGTTTTAGGCTCATTTCACCCTCAATGAGTAAAGTAGCCTAACCCTCAATTCTACTATTAAACTCCAGTGAATGTGACGGATGTAAGGAAATAATTACTACTAATTAGCTAACCAACACTTTTGTCTTACAACTCATGTTTTGAATATATAATCTGCACTCTTGCAACTTTGCTGAGTCAAGAAGGAATCCTAAACTATATAGGATACTTTATTTTACTAAATGCAAATGCATTAGCACCAGCACTGAAACAGTTAGCTAGCTAACACCTAGCTTTGCTTGAGCTTCTCCCCCTGTGGCCATTTTCCCACTGGGCCATAAGAGAGTGTGAGTTCGTGCTCCGTGCTGTCGTCTGTAGCTTTGTTTTTTTTATCTGAAGCAGTTTGAGGCATGTGTGCATCAACATTTGATCAGGTTCTATGGTTGCTGTATGCAAGCAGCGAGGAGAGGAAAGAGCCAACAAAACGCTGAGATAAGCGCTGATGCGGTTGGCGAGGTGGAGCACGGAATTGTCTCCTATTGATCTGCCGCGCTAACGCTCCGTCCTGATTCGCTGCTGCTATTGACATGGCAGGAAATATGATTCCATCTCTCAGCAACCAAGCGCTCTTCAAGGTGATCAAAGTTCCTACAACTTGCCTTAAAATACCATTTAAATTGATCTGTTCTTCGGAGGCGAGATGCCTCAGAGCGGCTGCGGTCCTTCTCCTCCGTGTGGGACACGTGCTGTAGATCCACGCTTCGCTTCTCTGAAATCAGATATTTCTTGGCCTCGCCCGACTGTTCCTGAGAATAAACGGCGACAAAGAAAATGTTCATTTCTGAAAGAAGCAGCTTTGCAGAGACTGTAAATCAACGCCGGGGAAGGCAGAGCAAACGGGAACGTGTTCTCCCAACTGCTGGGCTGCAGTACGGAGACTTGGAGACCTGCGAGTCCTTCCTTTCATCGCTGCATGTCAACATGATATAAAACCTCATGTTTTATGTCGTCTACGAGACTGGAACGCCGCGTTGGCGAGCGCCGAGGTGTCAACATCACAATAAAGCTTCTGTCAATCAGGGTCACACCAGCGCTTTGGCTTTCTCAGCTGCAGAAGCACAGCTGGAGCAGGGCTGCAGCAGTCGATTCTGTTAGTAATCCAGTCTGCTATCGATTATTCCGGCGATTAATCGAGTAATCGGACAAGAACTACACCGCGCACACTGCGACTTTTGTTTTTTCCATCACTCTAACTTTATTGAAAAGGCTCCGTAACGTTCTTGTTCTGTTGAACCTGCTCAAAATAATATCACACTTAGATACGGAGTTAATTAAACTGGCTGCTTTTCCAATGTAACTAACTCAAGTTCAGGCTTTGACAAACTCACTATAGCGCTTTATTTTCTCTGGATTATTATTATAATTATATACAAAAACTTAGCTGAGTTGTGGAAACGTGCTAGCTAGCAGAATAGCCACCGCACTGATTAAAGTAGTGACTCAGCATTTCCACAGAGCTGTAAACAAAGCGTGTTAGCTAGCAGACTTCTCTCAGTCGTGATCACACTGATTTCTGCTAATTGCTGCTAATTATCGTTAGCTTAGCTTGCTGTGTCCGTTCCAATCTGCAGACTTTTAGCAGAGATGTTTACTTTGGAGGTGCTGCAGCAGCAGCAAGGTTGTGCTATCATGCTAAGCTAATTGCATCTTCCAGTAGACACGTTGTTCTACGTTTTCTTTTTAATGTTAAATTCTTTGCAATCTGCCCTCACGTGGATCTTCAGTGACGGATCAGCAGCCGAAGCAGCAACACAAATGAGGATCCGTGTGAAACACAGTGAGAAGTATAGCGGAGAGAATGTACTCATTTATTTATTTATAGAAGCTTTTTAGTAATCGAATTACTCGAATTATTCCATGAATCGTTTCAGCCCTAAGCTGGATCCAGTGTCTCGGCATGAACGCAGCGTCAGCGCGTGAGCGTGCACAACACCAGGACGTTGTGCACGCGTGGAAATCATTCCTCCGCCCGGCTATCACATGTCAGAATGCACGCAGCGCGACCCGTCCATCGATCACGTCATACTGGTGGCTAAATTGCTGGTGCGGCGCACCTGTCAAGCAGCGTTCTGGGGCTGCTCCTCATCCCACTCTATGAATATTGATTTTCATGTCCGCCTTTGAGCAGCGGACCACATGCTGCTGTCGGCGTACATCTCAAAGCTGAAGCATTTTTAATCCGCTCCCGTGTTGTTCGAGCCCCAAAACACTGACATGGCTGCAGTTGTAGCTGTAGCTCAATCAATCCTCAGGATTGATCGTTGGTGGATAAAAGAAGCCAGATATGCTTTGATTTTCTCCTTCCTTGCTTTTCGGAGCTGGACGAATAAACGGGGGGATGCTCCATGTCGCTGTATTTAGACGCCTGCTGTTCCTTTCAATTTGAAGCCGTTCATTAGCCCAGCAAACGGGACACTCGATTAGGTGTTTTGAAGTGGGGCGCTCTACTCTTTCACTTCATTTCCTCTTTAGCTTGCCAGTCGCGCCTCGAGCCTTTGTTGCTTTAATCAGGAAAGGCCCCGTCCTTTGTTTAAACATTTGTCTCCAGCGCTTTTCAGTCAGCAGCGTGGAAAAGCCCAAAGACGGATGGTGTTTTGAAGAGGGGGAAGTCAGTGGACATTGCTTAGAGTGGCGGAAGACCTGAGGACCATCTGGAGGACCCGGGACCTTTCAGGGCCTGATAGCTGAGGTCTGAACAGGCCTGAACGGTTTTAACCCTGTTCTGGTCAATCTAAATTGCCTTTTATGGCACCGAAATGTGTCGACAGTCGGAAAACCGGCATCTAGGGAGTCAGGGTATCACGTCAGTGGTGGCTCTGTCCCGTCAGGAACAGCAGAGCTCCGGCGCTCAGGCTGTGGTCGAAGCGGTTCCCGTCATAACCGCTGAAAACGCTCTTTGCTCTCGTCTTCTCTTTCCCCTCCACTGCGCAGTAGTTCAGAGCAGATGGCTCCACCACCTTTGTTGTTTCCGACTCGTTAGTCCCGACTTGTTGATGAAACGGAGCCTTTATGCTATACTGCTCAAGCAGAGGCGGAACTTCTGCGCTAAATGCAGCTCGGCTAACGTACGGACCGTATATTTTACGCTGCTCTTCACTGAATCACATCTGTGGTGCGTGCGTGAAGATGGACGACACGAGACGGAAGTCCAGATGTTTGTGGGGAGAGTTTCCACGTCATCTGGAGATATTAGCGCCCAGGAAGAGGAAGTGGTTCCTTCCTCACCTCTTTGAGAAGAACTCCATATCTGCGAAAAGCTGGTGTCGTCTTTAATCCGTACGGGTTCTAAAGATGGATGAAGTCTTTCCACTTCCTCCTCTTTGACAACGGCGGCGCCATGAAATGATGAGGTCATAGGAGGATTTCGAAGAACGCTCAGCGTCGCAGTTCTTTTCACATCTTCTAAAACACGAGTTAAAGCAGTGTTTTTCCTTCACACGGTTTAACGCTAATGCTAATTATTTATAATGAAGTTATCACAGTAATTTAAGACCCCACTTTTCCTCAGTTGAGGTATTCCTCTCTTGTCAATCTTCCAAGCTGATCAAAAGAAAAATATGAACATTTTAATATGTACATATGTTTTTGTTTTTTCAGGACCTCCTAAACCGTGTAACGGTTCTTTATGCTAACCTGTATTTCGGTGTTTGAATAGTTCGTATCCTGTTTCAACCGGCTCCTCCAGCGTTGCTGTCGGTTCCTGGTGGAGCTTCTGCCAGACTGTTGACACATCTTTCCAATCGTAACTCACAGCTCTCGTAGTGGAGATAATGGCTCATTCCTGCGTTAGCTAGGTCTCATCTGCGCGTCTCTTTAGCCAGAGCTAAAGACTTGACATTGCCCTTCTGCCCTTCTGAAACACTATTTAGTGGGGTTGTTCCGTGCTTTGCCCTGCAGAAGGGCCGGAGCCTCAGAAGGTCGGCTGCAGAGGTTAGCATGAAACAGGGGCGAGCTGTTGTACTCCTCATTCGGGTCAAGGAGGGTTAGAACGTGCAACGAGGAGATGAAATCAGATGCATAATTCTGTCACTGTGGTGTAAAATGAAATTTTGGGCCACTGACTCATCCTGGGAGGAAACAAACCATTTTTCCGTTTAGGGCGAGGAGACGCTGTTTACTCTATTAACCTTTCCTCTCCGTTGCACTCTTGACATTGAGCAAAGCGGAAGAGGCCGACTCTTCACTGGGCCTTTTGCTAATGAGGCAATTAAGTCCGTCCTGCCTTGGCTGAGCAAAGGGCCAAAGAGCAGCGCGCAAATCATCTGCAGTCTCAGCAAGCAGCATCATCTGAGCCGTCCTGCGGTCAGAATGCAGAACATCACTGTGGCGGCCGCCCGGTTGTTGTCAGCGCAAAAGTCTGCACAGCTGGAGATCACGCGGGAAAGAAAAACACGGGAATAAAAGCTTCTCTTTAGCTTTGCTCATAGCAGGCAGCCACTGTGTGATGCACCAGAAGGGCTCGAAGCTACAAATAGAAGCTAGTTTTTCACACTGGACACGCCTGATGGACTGCAGTCAGTCTCTGAGGTTATAACTTGTGTTATTACTACATTTGGACAGGCACGTGTTAGGGATATTTTGGAATTTAGAGCTTCCAGGAAAATGTGCATGTTAAATGTGCTGATAACCGCAGCAATTAAACGCAGCTTTGTTATCCAGTTTATTAAGTTTAGTGGCAATTAGCATGTGCATTCCTTAGAGCAGCCAGTGTGTCTTTAAAAAGGGCAGTAGTGGAGCCCGAGCTAATGTGTTTAAGGGATGCACAATTCTAACGAGTGATAACGGACGGCTTACGGCTGCTCAGAGGGGATTAGGGGACATAGCTGTCTGTCTTAAAGCTCAGGCTTAACCATCATACCTCCTCCTCCTCCTCCTCCTAATGAATCGTCAGTGTTTCCTGACAGGACGCACGAAAAAGACCGTCTCGGTCGGTGGGGAATGAAGACGCTCACTCATTAGCGGTGGAGAGGTGTGCTGAGCCAGGAGGAGATGTCCAGACGGGAGGCGTCAAAGTCGATCTTCCTCCACCTCCTCAGCAGTATTTGCTTGGGATCTCATTCGTAGCGAGGTTGATTTTGGTTTCCGCTGGTCCCTTGTGGGACATGAATACCTGGAGTGGAAGAACTGGCCAGTACTGGAGCTGACGGTGTTGAGTTACAGGACGTAACGGATGCGCTGTTTCAAGGGGGGGGTGCACAGCCAGCATCCAGCTTCACTTCTCACCTGCTGGTTCAAAAGCACGACAGGTCAGGACAGCTTTTGCTGAAACACTCACCAGGACACGGACTCCGAGCTCCAATTAGCTGATTCTAATCTGTCATTGGAGGAAAAGCGGTTTTAGAAACAAGTAAGCGTCTTCAGTGTGAGCGCTAGCTGACATAGCACAGCACTAGGGCTGGAACCATTGGTCGAATGATTCGAGTCATTCCATTACTAAAAAGCTTCGATAAAAATGATTTGTGTCCCAGCTTCGTTTAAATTGGGGCCACTATACTTCGCGCTGTGTTTGACACGGTTGGTCATTTCTGTTGCTCGCTGCAGAATTTACATTTTAAAAGCAGTCAGGTTCTGTTTGATATTATTTTGAGCAGGTTCAACAGAACAAGAACGTTACGGATGCTTTTCAATAAAGTTAGAGTGATGGAAAAAAAAAGTTGCAGCGTGTGCAATATATTTCTATCCGATGACTCGATTAATCCCCAGAATAATCGATAGAATACTCGATTACTAAGTAATGGATTGTTGCAGCCCTGCGCAGCGTTGTATGACAATAATAGAGGGATATTTGGTGGAAAGCTGGTGATCTGAATGCTTAAAACCACTGTTTTTGTTCTGATGTGTCAGGATAGAAAAAAGGCTTTGCAAGAGTTTGCCTTCCATCAGAAGCTCAGAAGATGTCTTTTCGGTGTCTTTTTCTCCGCTTAGTCGCAGTCTTTTTTCGTCTGCCAAGCAACATTTCAGTCAGTGCGGTCGGGAACAAGGACAAGATGAAGGTAAAAAAAAAAAGCCATGCAGAAGGTCCAGCAAGCACAGACAGACGCTGAAACGCCTCATGGTGGTGTTATTAGAAGGATATTAATCACTTGCTTACATACTGTTTGACCTTGTAGCATTTTTACAACTGTTTCAAACGAAGCTTCGTACACATCGGTTCTCTTCGCGAAGATGACGAAGCGAAGGAGCTATTAAAAGGAGAGGAGCAGTGTGAAAATCCTGCGTCAGGACAGTGATGTATAGAAATGAAACACTCAGTGGGGATGAGAGAGGCAGAGAGACGGAGCAGAGGCTGACTTTGGGCTGTGGATGTGTGGAACGGTGATAGAATTAACTGTGTTTGACTGTGACCCACTTCTTCCTCATTTCGCTTCTCCGCTGCACTTCTCAGCCAAATCTCCTGCATATGTAATTCTAAAATTGATTCCATGAAAGGCAGCGAGCGCGAGCGGCCGCTGCGGCTCCAGACAGTCAACTTGCACTTATTGGACATTGTGATAGATTATTTCACAGCGTCGTTAGCATGTCCGGCACATCGCCGCCTCTGAGAAGCCTCATTATTTTATATATTGATCTCCTGTACTTCCTCCTCAGCTCCACTCATCCTATTGTTTATTTATCACTCTGTTCCCGAGGTGCTCAAACTGAGGCCCGGGGGCCACATGTGGCCCGATGAACTATCGAATCCGGCCCGCAGAGCCTTCACAATCATTAATCCAAAAGCCAAATGAAGAGGGTTGTCAGCTTGATTGGTTAGAAAAAGGTTCAGACCCCCCCCTTCAGCTAGCATGCTAACATGTCCTCTCAAGAAGGCGGGGCCAAACATCATTGCCCAGGGTGATATTCGATCTGAAGGGAAAATTCCACACAGCCCAGATGTTCTCTTGATCACCGTCAGAAGGCAATAGAAGCATGACTGATGTCAGATCAAGTGAGCATTAATCCTGATATTCAGACCGCTGTCGCCATCCGCTCCCAGCTGCAGGTTGACTCCAAGCAATCGTCGCATCCACCCCTGCGGATGGTGCTGCAGGAAGAACAGCGCAGGCTCCGGAGCTGAGTCCATCGATCTGGGAGGATGGCCGTCCAGACATGACACCGTCCTCCCGCTGTGAGCCCTCTGTCTTTGTGAGCCGTCTCTTCCCCACTCAGGGATACGGCTCCCGAGGACCAGCATTTGATTAGCCCTAATGGAATTCCAGTAATCTGATTCCAGAAACATCTGTAATATGTTGCAGTTACTGTAAATCCAGGCTAATCAGATCACAGATTCAGACTTGGGTGACGTTGCTCAGAGCATCAACAGCAGCTAGAGTTCGAAGGCTTCCAGATTATCGAAAGAAACCTGACTTAGCAGAACTCTTTCACCACCCCAGTGTCGAGCCTTCCAAGGGTGGAGGGTGGGGCTGCTGGGGTGGGGGGGGCATGTGGGGGTTGGGTGATACGCTG
Source organism: Pao palembangensis (assembly GCA_015343265.1). NCBI lineage: Eukaryota > Metazoa > Chordata > Actinopteri > Tetraodontiformes > Tetraodontidae > Pao > Pao palembangensis. The sequence goes on along the minus strand of CM027091.1, from coordinate 879,918 downwards.
AGGTGGACTGTTAGCGAGGGATGACCCAGAGTCTTAGCGGGGGCTGCTGCTTTTGGGTCACAGTATTGTGTGTGTGTGTGTGTGGTGTGTGTGTGGTGTGTGGTGGTGGTGTTGGGGGGGGGGGTCTCTCTTTGATCCTGTCGCATTAGCCTGGACTGCAGTGGTAATGAAGCCAGGGTCCTTCCCCTCCCTCCGTATCTCCCTTCTGACTGTGTGTGTGTGTGTGTGTGTGTGCACTGTAAATATCCGCACCTGGAGTGTTTATATCCCAGTGATTAATTATAACTCATGTGGACACAAATAAATCACTCCTAGAGTGTGTATGTGTGCATCCCCAGATGCCTTTGGGTTAGTGTGTTTGTAGTGTGTGTTTGAGTGTGTATTTGAACTGTGTGGGTGTGTGTTGTGCATACACTCATAGGCTGAACATGCATCTTCCCAGGTGTGTGAATGTGAACATATTTCCAGGTATGTGCACAGTCGTTATGTAGGAATGTTGTCTACTTTGATAGATGAGTGTGTGTGTGTGTGTGTGTGTGTGTGTGTGTGTGTGTGTGTGTGTGTGTGTGTGTGTGGAAGCAGGCGATGCAGCATTGTGCAGCATCCATCATCTCCCCCCAGGCCCCTGGCGTCCCCCCAAGCCATGTCCCCGTCCTGGACTCCTTCTTGCCTGATCTGCTGCATCTTCTGGGACCAACTGCTAATCAGCAGCAGCCCTCTGTGGAAGGGCCCTCATCTGGAGGGGCCACTTTGGGTGGGTTGTGGCTGCAGCCACCTCCCCTACCCCCGACCTTGAGAAAGGTTGGAGGCGGGGCATCCGATGGGGGCAGAGGAGCAGGGCTGAGCTCTGTTTCCTGAGTCAGCAGCAGCCACTGCAGCTCCCACCCAGCAGATCCGGGTGGGAGGCGATGCCCACGCTGTTTTCAGGTTCGTGACTCAGCTCAGCGCGTGCACACGCACACGCGCACGCACGCACGCACGTGTCTCCTCCGGGGCTTCTGGTTTATTTACCGGGCAGCGCAAGAGCCACGTCTTCTCTTCAGAAGCGTCACCTCCTTCCAGAACTTCGGCGTTTCACGCTCTGCTGTTTTTCTGATGGTGGCGGTTGAAAAAGGGGAAGCGCTTCATCCTCACGTGTCCGTGCGCGCGCTGGCTGGCGGGCGTGCATCAGTCAGGCCTGCGTGACTTTACCCTGTACTGCTTACAATCCCGTTTCAGATTTCACATGGACGTGAGGGGTCGGAGCAACGTAGAGGTCGCAAATGTGCGCTCAGACGCAGACAGACCCACAAACGCACCAGGACCTTACGTAACTCTGCAGTCGCCGCATTTTAACATCATTTTTCCCACGAGCCACCTTGTTGTCGGAGGATTTGTTGCGTTAGCGCTTTTGACGCTTTTTTTTAGGGCAAATTTAGCACATAGCAAATAGCATATTATCCTAGCTATAGCGTATTATCCTAGCCATAGCGTATTATCCTAGCCATAGCTTATTATCCTAGCCATAGTGTATTATCCTAGCCATAGCGTATTATCCTAGCCATAGCGTATTATCCTAGCCATAGCTTATTATCCTAGCCATAGCGTATTATCCTAGCCATAGCGTATTATCCTAGCCATAGCTTATTATCCTAGCCATAGCATATTATCCTAGCCATAGCGTATTATCCTAGCCATAGCTTATTATCCTAGCCATAGCATATTATCCTAGCCATAGCATATTATCCTAGCCATAGTGTCCTATCCTACAAACAACATGCTGCTGTGGCGCAATGCGATGACGTCAGACTCAGATTTATAGTTATTTTATGCAACTTTGTGGATAAAATAAATAATTGACGGTAATCGCAAACATGAAAAATAATTGCGAATATGAAAAATAATTGCGACTGCCCTTTGTATTTTCATTTTTTTAATGATTAGTCTCATTTAAGGTAGAGGTCAAGGCCAGGTGATCACCCCATAATGTCACCACATGTCAGTGGCTCTGTCCTCCCAGTCAGGGTCTGGTTCCCTTCAAATGCCCGTAGACCCGTCCCAGTCACCTCGTATTCCCATCTGACCTCATCTTCCTATAAATCCAGCTCAAGGTCAACGTTGGCTTTTCATTCCCGCGACCTTGTCGACACCGACGTCCCGCTGAGCCTTATTTTTGCACCTGTATCACCTTTCACGCCGCCCCGACGGAAACATCCCGTCCTGTCCGAGGTGATCAATAATGCAGCCATGAGAAATATTACGCCATAATGGCGGGAATCATGGAGAACGTGCGCCAGCCAGGAATCAATAGCTCCAGTCAACGCCGGCTCGGCCCTTCCTGTTTCAGGGGCATCACTGTCGTCCGCGTGCGTGTATCCACAAACAGCAGACGGTGATTTCTGTGCCAGGCGAGGAACGTTACTAGCTAGATCAGCAGCTCAGCATCCACGGACTGTTATCGCAGCCTCTCACCATGAAGCAACAGCGGATAGCATATTTCAATCATTCTGTCACAGGAGGACTATAATCTGTTTCTTCTTGTGGCGTACGTCCTTCCACTTCTAACTAATCCTTATTATGCCTCAGAAGCGAAGGTCATTGTCAAAGCCGAGGGGTGATTAAGTTAATCCACTTGTTTTCTGAATCCGATTTACCTCATTTTCCAAACTGGGGAACAATGTTCCGGCACAAAGACATCAAGATGAGAGCGCTGCACGCATTAAGAAGGAAGGCTGGGACGCTGGAGAGGCTTCTATTATCTGCCGACATCATCTGCGTCCCATCCTGCACCCCGGTTCTGTCAGCGGATTGGATAATGACTGGATCCAACGCTATCTGCGCCAACGCAGAGCCAGAGTGAAAGTGAGAGGGGAGCACGCAAGTTGCTCGCGCTCTCTTATTAATGACACCTTCCCAAAGGCTGAGCACAGCCCTGCTGAGCAGGAGCCTCGTGCAGCAGGCAGACTTTGTTAGCAGACCGCTAACGACCGTTGGGCTCGGACAGATGCTGCTCAGGAGTTTGTGCTGTGCAGGTTTGCGCGCACACGTAGTCTGACGTTGCTGCTTCAAGGACAAACTCGTCTGCAAATAAAAGGTCTTTATTTCTTTAGAAGCTTATTATGAAACATGTGGAGACGCTTCTTTTATGAAGTGCTAACAACCTCTTGCAATTCTTTTGTTGTCAGATTTTACATTTTGCAACTTGTAAATTAGCTGTTAGTTTTGAGCAAACTTATAACCAGAGGGACTCAAACATGGAGCCATAGTTAAACTAGCGTCATCCTCACCAAAGGAGCACCAAATGGCTGAAGTCATGTTGTTAGCTCGCCACAAACTCACAACAATTCAACAATTTTTGCTAATGTTTTTATATTATTTATAAACCAATTTTCAGTAAAAATATATGAGTTGAATAATTAACCTTTCAACTTCCAAACAATGCTCTGAAATCGTAAATTGATTAAATGTTGGCAAAATCGCTATGTTGAGAAACATATGTTGAGAAACATCGCTATTTCGATGTTGGTCACCAGAGTGTGTCGTCTAGTGGGAAAACCTGAGAATTGCAGAAAAAAAAACGAAAAAAAAAAAGGTTTAATACAATTTCTTCCAAGTTTGGCGGGCCGGATTAAACACCTTATCGGGCCGCTTGTGGCCCGCAGGCCGCAGTTTGCCCATACTTGGCCTAGCATGTGTTCATGGCTCTGTTACGCTGCATGGTGGTGTTTGACAAACATTTTATAGGTTTATGCAGTGTTAAAGCAACAAATATGAGTCACAGCAGAGTGTTTCCTGTGTGTGTGTGTGTGTGTGTGTGTGTGTGTGTGTGTGTGTGTGTGTGAGAAGAATGCCTCTCCAGCCCAAACCGGCCTGAACTGCTGCGTGAGTTCACCAAACCCTTTGGGCTGCAGCTGCAGCATTTTGATCATGAGGCCTGGCTCAAATATCAGGCGAGAGAGAGACTTGTGGAAGACAGACCATGAAGTGACGAGTCCAGATGAGAGGAAGGGATGAAGCTGAGGAGGTACAGATGTTTAGGAGACCCTGCTGTGGGTGTCTCAGTTAGGCATCATAAAAAAAGCCTCATGCACAATTAAAAACACCTCCCATTAAGTCAAGGCTGTAATTATGGTGGTGCAGCAAGTGTGTGTGTGTGTGTGTGTGTGTGTGTGTGTTACCCTTCTCTTTCCTCGGTGCTTTGTAAATGAAGGTGTGACTGACCCAGAATGAGATGGCTGTAGCGCGTCTGCGAGGCAGCCTGTTATTTGGCTCTTAGGCGTGTGTTTCCAACATGATGCTGATGTTTTTAGTTGCCCTAAATAGAGCAAATCTTCTCCTCCAAAACACCCTCAGCTTTCAGTCGTTACCTTCCTGTCGGGTCAAACGCGTGTGTGACTCCGACGCTCTAGACAGCAACGAAATCAGCGCTAATTTACTGGCTTCTAGATTCAGAAACGCAGAAAGAATACGTTTCTATAAATAGTCACCCAGAAGAGCTGTTGACAATCTATGGGCCCTGAAAATGATGAAGGTGCTCAAATTTAGACACATCACACAAGCTTCTGGCAATATTAGTCAAAGTCGAAGCGTTAGAGGAATAAAAGATTTTTCCTGTGAGTCAAAACTGGGATCTGGTAAAAGTCCGAGTTGCTAAAAGAATCGCTGAGGCCTTTGTGGAGGTTTGTGGTGTTTGCTGTCACTGGGCGGAAGCTCAGGTGTTCAGGTGGATCCTGAACACCTGTTCCCACGAGTTCAGGTGTGGAACCTCCAAGAGCTCCTGAATAAAAGAGCCTTTTAATCTCCTCCGCTCTTCCAGCTCATCCGGTTCTGTTCTGAGTTTGTTGTTGCAGCCATTCTGCGTGTGTGTGTGTGTATGTGTGTGTGTGTGTGGGTGGCTGAAGGGCCTTTGAACTGGAACTGACTAATCAGTCCCAACCTGTACGAGTCACACATCTAAATACTGAATCTGCACCAACTCTGGAGGATGAAGGGCAACCCTGCATCCTCAGAATTAAAGGAAGTCACACTAAACATCATTAAAGGACCAAAGTGAGTCCCACAGACTTGAAAGTGGGACCAGTTTTCTTGCTTTGTTGTTTTCTGATCGTCTGTGATGGCGAAGCCAGAAAGGAATGGTGGCCGGCGTGGGAGTGGATCCTTATCTCCAGAGTTCCCAGGACGTAGTCAGACGGAGAAACAGCCCCGCACTCGTGTGACACAATAGATAGATAGATAGAAATCCTATAGATCCTGGTCAAATCCAGCTAAAGCTTGAGTGGATGAGCAGCCAGAGGAGGGTGGAGAAGTGATGGGGCGGGCCACCAGATGCTAACGCCCCGTCGAGGATCCGGGGGGGGTCTGCGGTGTTGCATGTTGGACTTCTGGACCCGCTTGAACAGCAACAGTCTCGGCTCCAGCTGGCTCTTGAAGCTACTGAAGTTAGCTTAAGCTTTGTCCGTCCCTGGGGGGCCCAGGGGGCCTGCTCGTTGGCCACAGTTGACGGATGGCCTGTTAGCATCAGCCCAGCGTCCCTGGAGCTGATTAAAACACGGGCGATGGCTGTTATTTACTGCACGACGCAGGCGTGCGCCCGTGCACGTGTGCTCTGCTCGATGAACATGCGCATGTGCTTCAAGGACTCGGGGCCCCCACAGGCTTTGGAGCTGACAATCCTCTGATTCCCCCATGATCTGGCCTTGTGATGGATCACAAAGGGGACGGTTGGGGGGGGGCGTGATGGGATGGGGGCCAACATGGCTGTCATTTTTTGTGCCAGATGTGTCCCCTCTTTAGCCTTGGTGAACGTCTGCTTGAAGGTTGAAGGCAGCTGATATAAACTGCACTGTATACTGAGTGTGTGTGTGTGTGTGTGTGTGTGTGTGTGTGGGCGTGTGTGTGTGCGACTGATGGCCTGTCACTGATAGTGGCCCCGGCACGAAGCCAAGGTCACGGTCCTCTCGTGGCTTCACGTGCGGCTCTCGCAGATCCGCTGTCAGCCAATCAGACTGGGAGGAAACAGAGGAGAGAGAAAAGTCAAGGAAGAGGCGTTAGCGAGCCAGGCTAACAGCGCTAAGTGATTCCGTCTTTACAGTGAGCCCGTTTCTGTCTAAACACAGGGATCAGAACGGTGCAAAAGGCTCCTCGGCAGCGAAGAAGGGATCACGCTTAGAAACTGTGATTTCCTCCCGTCCAGCGGGGGTGGGGGTGGTGGTGGGGGGGAGGCTGTTGGCAGACGTTCAAGCCGCACCACAGCAGCTCTTGATGGCTTCCCTTGTTCCTGTGTACATTTAAAGAGTTGTTAGCGTGTCCGTAAAAGGCTGCTTGGCTGAGAGGCTCTCCAGTGAGTCACCACCTCCAGCAGCAGCAGCAGCAGCATCCGCTCACCTTCCTCCATCATCCCACCAACAGCCCTTAAAAGGTGGACTCATCTCCAGGACGACCATAAACAGCAGCCCAGCTCTGCTTTTAGGTCAAGTCGTAAGAGTTTAACCTTCAAATCAGTGTTCTGGACCGGGAATTTCCTGCAGCTGACTTGAACAATGCCCTTTCCGCCGCGCCGCGGCTGATTTTCTAAGCTAACATCTGTAGTTCTTGCCAGTGTTTTCGAGTCAGGAAAAGCTCTCCTGAAGCCTTTCAGGTAGACTGACGTTCCTGCCTTCGTTTCATCTCTTTCATGTTTGGCTCTGCCAGAGCTCAGGTGTCAGCTCTCCCAGAAATCACAGGATAATTCTGTGATTAGGAAAAGAGACAACCTTGAAAAAGAGGGAAACTAATGGCCCTGTAGGTAGACTTTCTGGATCTGATCGTCACCCGATGGTTCCCTGGCAGAAGTTCCTGTTCCATGAACTTTTTCCGTAAATCTAATTTGATGCCTCTGCTTTATCCTCCGCCGCATCCGGTTTGTTCTGTACGCCAAGAAAGTGCCAAGCTCTTTTATGCTCCGCGTCAGGAGAACTCCATATTTCTAACGGAGACGGGAATTAGCGGTGCGCTATCGCGGCGCAGCGGAGTCTCTCAGGTGTTTAGGAATCTGGGAGCAGGCGGCTTGGAGAGGGGAAGAAAGCTAAACAGTGAAGGAGCACGCTCCGCCCCACGCCTCCGTCTCTGCTCTGTGTCACATCCCAGCTTTTTCCGCCTTCCTGTCTCCTTCTCTCATCCCCCCATCAATCCCCTCCTCGCCCTGCTTGGTCCCTCCGTCTTTGTTCCCAGAGCGTCAGGACGTCAGCAGCGGCCGTGAAAGACGCTGGGTCCCGCTCATGCCTGTATAAGGCCAGAGGAGCGTGCACAGGCGCGCTTGTGCACGTCTGAAGCAGCAGCTCGTTAGGGTGGAGGAAAACCCCCACTACACACAGCTGTTGGAGGGTGCAGATTTTGCTAAGGTCGGCCCGCGCGCGTGTGTGTGTGTGTGGGGTGGGGGGTGGTCTGGTGTGTGACGATGGAGTGTGTGGGTGCGGGCTGACGTGTGCTGCGCAGCCACGGGGGCTGAAGGGCTGCTGCTCTCTCGGCTAATCCAAACAAAGCTCGGACGGAGCCACGGAGGAACGTCTGCGGCGCCGCGCGTGGCGAGGCGGGCGCACGCTGCCTCTTCTGCCGCGCGTGGCCATACCCTCACCTGATCAGCCATGTTTTTCTGTCCGTCTGTGTGATTCATCCCAGTTTCGTCTGGTAAAAATGAAATCCAAAATGGGAGTTTTCTTCCTGGCGGTTTAACCTTCGGAGATTTTTGTTCCATTCCAGTGACATTTGCACAACACATTCCTCATCGGGCTGTTTCCCACAGACCTCTGACAGCTGAACTCCCTGCTTGGAAACCTGATTTCTTTTCCTTTTGCGCTTTTCCAGATGTGTAAAGACTAGCTTCGAACCTGATTACATCAGCTAAAGGGACATTTTAACGACTGTTGAAGAAGTCTGCCCCCACACAGCCACAGGTTTGATCTAAACCTGGAACAGCTGAGCAGAGTTTTGTTATGTGTGTGTAGCAAACTGTTCCCACAAGGTTTGGGACACATTCTGCCTGGAATGTCTGGCAAATCCCAAACAGAACATAAGCGGCCTGGTAAAGATCCCGACTGTCACTTCAGAAACAGAATTACTACTCTGCTTATAAATTTGTAAAAAAAAAAGCCTTTTATAAGTCAAAAACGTTCAACCTTTTATGCTGATCATCGCTGGTACTAACATCTTTTACAGGGAAACGCAAGCGACAGTTTTGCTTCCTGTCTCGGAGCCGTGGCTTCTGCTTCTCCTCTGTAATTTGACGCTCTGGCAAACATTTGAGGTTTGAGAAACCAGATCTTTTCTTTCATTCTGAATGGACGTCAGGCTGTTTGGCGACATTATTCAGACCTTTCTGAGGGGCAGAGCTAGCTGTCAGATGAGAAAACATCCACGTCCATAGGGCAGTCGCAAGTATGGCAATATTCACAATCCCGATTATGAAAAATGATTTCTTTTATCCACAAAGTTGCATAAAATAACTATGAATCTGAGTCTGATGTCGTCATATTGCGCCAGCAGCATGCAGCGTTACCACATGTTGTTTACCTCTCGTCTTCATCAGATGGGCAGCGAGCTATGGCTAGGATAATATGCTATGGCTAGGATAATGTGCTGTGGCTAGGATAATATGATATGGCTAGGATAACATGCTGTTGCTGGGATAATATTCTATGGCTAGGATTATATGCTATGGCTAGGATAATATCCTATGGCTAGGATTATATGCTATGGCTAGGATAATATGCTGTGGCTAGGATAATATGCTATGGCTAGGATAATATGCTATGGCTAGGATAGCATGCTATGGCTAGGATAATATGATATGGCTAGGATAATATGCTGTGGCTAGGATAATATGCTATGGCTAGGATAATGTGCTGTGGCTAGGATAATATGATATGGCTAGGATAACATGCTATTGCTGGGATAATATTCTATGGCTAGGATTATATGCTATGGCTAGGATAATATCCTATGGCTAGGATTATATGCTATGGCTAGGATAATATGCTGTGGCTAGGATAATATGCTATGGCTAGGATAATATGCTATGGCTAGGATAGCATGCTATGGCTAGGATAATATGATATGGCTAGGAAAATGTGCTGTGGCTAGGATAATATGCTGTGGCTAGGATAATATGCTATGGCTAGGATAATATGCTATGGCTAGGATAAAATGCTGTGGTTAGGATAATATGCTGTGGCTAGGATAATATGCTATGGCTAGGATAATATGCTATGGCTAGGATTATATGCTAGGGCTAGGACAATATGCTGTGGCTAGGATAATATGCTGTGGCTAGGATAATAACAGCATGGAGGAAGGGGAGGTTCTGGGTCCAAAGCCTCGTACCACGGCTCCGCTGTGGGTGCGTTCTGGTTTTTATCCTAACGGTAAAGGAGAGCCCAGTAATGTGGAGGAAGACATCTGGAAAATTGTTGTAAAAAAGTTCCAGTCAAAAGCGCTAACGCAACAAATGTGAACCAGCGTCTCCAGACCACCACCCACAGCAACACGCCCACTAGTTCTGATGCTCAACCAGTCAGTAAATCGGTCTGGTTCATTCAGGTGGACAGGACAGCATGTGTGTTATTAAAGCTCATTAGCTATGATAGAAGAAAAATAGACAATATATTTGTCAATCGCAATTATTTTTCTGACAATTAATCGTGTGTGAAATTCCTAACGGTGACAGCCCTTAATGACGTCCATAATGCATGAACCCCCCCACATCCTGCTTTCGCTTCCAGCCAAAACTAACGCAGCCTTTTCACAGGCAGCCAATTAAAAGCCAGTGACATTCACTCGTGCCAGATACGTGCACAGTGACATTAAAAGTGAAGCCTGCTAAAACCAGGTGACATTACTGCAGCAGCTCTTTGCTGGGGCGTTGGGCGGCCATCTTTAATCCACCGCGCTCAAAGAGCGCAGCCCCGTCTGAGGATCTCAGCAGCAACCAGGAGCCTTCAAACGCCATTAGGCGTTTTTCTCAGCGGCTGAGATGATCTGTACTGTACCGGGGGAGGATGAGGGGGGGAATGCTGCCCGTGCTCAGAATCCAAATCCCCCTAACCACGGAAATGTGAGATGCATTTGTGGTCAAATGCTGGGAAGAAGCATCCTGCCGTGTAACCTTAAGCCTGACTCGTGCATGACAAAGGAATATTACACAGCCATGAGAATATATTAGCCTTTCAGCGCATGCTAAGAGAAAGGGGAGCCCCCACCCACCCCCACCGCCACCCTTTGCTCGTGACGCGAGTCCCACACCCTCCTCCACTTTGTATCCGGCTGTAGCGGAGGACATCTCAGGGACGAGGGACACTCAGGCTTGAAGGTCGCGCTGTGGACTCTGCAGCACATTGCTGAGGGCAGCGTTATTCTCTTACTCTGCTGCACGTGCTTGTTTGCAAATCTGCTAGGTAGGCATGGGAACCTGTGTGTGTGTGTGTGTGTGTGTGTGTGTGTGTGTGTGTGCTAGTTAATTAGGTATGGATGATGCTAGCGAGCGTATAGGAAAGGATAGAGGGCATGGCGGTGATGCACTGGACCTCGCTGAAGGCTGAATTCTTCTGCTCATTAAACAGAACAGGAGCGCTCGTCTTCATCGCTCTCCCACACGCAGCCTTCATCAGGAACATCTGCGTCATTATCAGGTCAAGTCAAGACCTTCACGAAGGGGCCAGCCAGGTGCTGCAGGAAACTAACCCCCCAGATGAGGATTAGAGGTTCTGTAAATTGGTCCAACTAGAGATGGATGATGAAGCTCCAAATGATGTTTGGCCCCACCTTCTTGAGAGGACATGTTAGCATGCTAGCTGAAGGGGGGGTCTGAACCTTTTCAAACTAATCAGGCTGACAACCCTCTTCATTTGGCTTCTGGAGGAATGATTGTGAAGGCTCTGCGGGCCGGATTAAAGAGTTCATCGAGCCACATGTGGCCCCCAGGCCTCAGTTTGCCCACCTGTGGCGTAGATAGTTGCCATCCAGTCATGTGTTCTCCTGTTGAGTCTTTAAATATCACTTTCTTTGTGGTGAGTGAAGTCAGACGACTGGTTTCACATCTGTTTCACGTCTCCAGCTGGAACACTGGTCCGGCCTTGAAGAGGCGAGGCACCACGTCGGCCAGATGTTGCTGTAGAGAAGTAACTTCACGAACCATAAAAATCAAACATCTTAAAATGTGTCTTTTTTTTTTTTTTTTACTGAAACACTATTGTGGTGGCTGTGACTCCGCCTCTCATCCTAGTTTAACCAGTCAGTTTCTCCTCACTAAATGGTCCATTTATCATCTTTAGCCCATTAGAACCAGTCCATTTAAGACAGAGTTGAAGTTTTTTCAGTGATGTGAGGTGACATGTAGTTGTGTGTGTGTGTGTGTGTGTGTGTGTGTGTGTTCGTTTGTGTTTCCCAATAGAGCAGGAGACAGAAAGGTCACATGGTGTCTCTGGTCCAGTCAGATGTCAGTGTAGAGTTAAAACTGGCCAACTGTATTTGGCCATCCTGGAATGTAGCTGGGTTCCAGTTCTTTAAATCCATGCTGTTAAAAATGTGAGTGTGCACGTGTTGTGAGCTGCCTGAACCTTTCAGCGGTCAGCGGCTGATTTTAACCTTTGCGTGGGCTCTAAAATGCCAGCGAGCCAAACATCTTTCATTAAGCTCAAGCCCGGAGCTCCTTACATCAGCAGAACCTGCAAACGGAGCATTTGGAGAAGAAGAATGAAAACCCTCAGCAACGCTGCCTCCTCCGTTAGCTCCTGCTGCCTGCCTGCACGTCTTCTTCCTGCACCTTGTTCTTTTTTTAATTAGGAAAGGAAAACTGCCTGAGGACTCATGCATAAGGGACAAAGCACTTAGCATGTCTGGCCTCAACAAAGATTCTACATTCTGCTTCCTAAAATAAATCCACTTATTGCTCACTCCTGGCTGTGCCTTCTCATGCCTAACTGAAGCATCGTGTTGATTAGCTTTAGCTTCCTGATGCTGTGGACTACCCAAGCTTGAGCGCTAGGACCAAATTCAAATGAAAGGACTGGGGGACATGAATTTGCATAATACACACACCGAGGAAGAGGAGGAGGAGCTCCAAGGTAGAGCCGCCGATGAAGTCACAGAGTACTCAACACCCCCACCCCCCACCAACTCAGTGCTGTATCCTCAGATACTCCTCATGCACATTCATCTTAATGTTTAATTCACTTGAAAGTTGAGCACAGTGCCTGTTTTCCTTTCCCTCCGCTCCCTCCGCTCCCACTCCCACTTTGCCCGCTTCCCCGTGGCGATGTCACAGGGGATTAAGTCAGGCAGGCCAGGGGACTCGTTTGTGATTCATCTGGAGGGAGGCTGGAAGCTGGTTGTGGTACCCACAGGGCAGGCAGCCAGCAGACTACCCCCACCCCCACCCCCACCCCCCTCGCTTCCATGTACGCCAGCAGGAAGCTGAACACGGTGTAATGGGCCTATTAGCGATGACGTAGCGGGAGATTTGGTGTCACGTCCCAGAACGACGTCAGCACAGCCCGCGTCACGACGAATATCATTAAACTTGTATGAGGGGCTGTTGTTTCAAAAAGCACATTTATTAGCTCCGCTGCCAGTTCGCATCCATCATCATCATCATCATCACCATCGTCGTCATCGTGCGTGATAATGTTTTTACCCCCGAATGAGTTTCGGGTTAAAATGTACTTTTCCATCCACAGTCTCTCCCCGATAAACAGCTGAAAACCATCCTTCCAGCTGATTTTGGAAAACAAAAACCCCAAACAATTCAAAAAGTTCTGCCTGCTGGATAATCCTCATGCAATATTTAGTAGTTTAGAACTTTAGGGCTGCCAAGATGGAAGAGGAAACCTTACGGATCCAAACCGTTTCCGGCTTTTAATCAAACGCAAGCAAACGTTTCTGTTCGCCTGTTCGGTCGCCTTGTCTTTAGGTTCTTAGGCGTGGTCATGTGACTGTAGGAGATCAGTCCGCTGGCGTTAATCGTCGTGCTCAAGTCTGGTTTTTCATTTTATGTTATTTGGCTCGTTGGCTAGCCGAGTCTGCTTGTAAGGAAGATGAGTTTGCTGTCAAAGACACAAACAGTCTGCAGGATAACGACGCACGTCACCGCGCTGCTGTCAAGGCAACCAACAGAGCACCTCAGTCTGGCGGCGCTCGTCTTCTTTTAACCGCTACTTTAATGAACCCGTGTCTCGTCTCTGTCTTTAGCACGCCGTTTAGCACCAACATTAACCCCCCGTTGGCCAAAGCAGCTGTGGATGAAGCGTCAGGGCCGTAGAAATGTGCACGAGCTTGTGCACAGGCGGACGAGCTGCGACTCATCCCTCGCATGCGCAACATGACTGAGATGTCAGGGGGACAGAGCCGCTGCACGTGCACAGAGCTGGGAGACGGCCCAAAGTCTCCCACCGTAGTCTGGAGAGTCCATGGAAACAGGCCACCAGTCAGCCAGCCAGCCAGCCAGCCAGCCAGCCAGCCAGCCAGTCCTACTGAGACAAACAGGGACACATACCTACACCAAGCAGTCCAGCAGCCCGTTAACAGCAGCCGTCCTCCTCCAGCTGCTGACGCACGTGCACGCAGTGACATGACCTCCAGCGGGGGAGTCATGCTGCCCGGGTGAGCACGTGAAGCGCTTGCACGTTTGTGTGCTTGTTTGGGCTGTTTCTCCGTTTTCAGCCGACACTCGCTGTAATGTCTGTGGACACAGAGATGCACGCGGCGCCTCAGAGGCCGGGCAAACAAAGTCACGTCCTGTAAGTGGTTGGGATTTAGCCTGGACGTGCACACTGCACATGCATCCCTCACAGGCTCTAACCAGCAGCAGAGCCTCTTCCTTCGTTACGTCCACCTCCAGAGCCCCTCCCTGCAGCAACGGCTGCCATGGAAACCCCAGCTAACCACTGAAGTTGGCAGTTCTGGATAAAGTCTCCTGTGCCAAAGTCCTGCGCTCGGCCCCTCCCACTGAGCCACGCCCGCTCTTTACAGACTGCAGGTTATTACCTGTGTGCGTGTCTTTATTCCAGACTGACTCTCCGATTCCTGGTTTCTGAAAACTGGAAGCTCGGTAGAGGCTGCAGTTTTAACTGTGATTGAGCGACGAGCAGCAGAACTGATACACAGCAGAGGTGGGCAAACTGAGGCCCAGGGGCCACATGTGGCCCGATGAGCTATTGAATCCGGCCCGCAGAGCCTCCACAATTCCTCCAGAAGCCAAATGAAGAGGGTTGTCAGCTTGATTGGTTAGAAAAAGGTCCAGACCCCCCCTTCAGCTAGCATGCTAACATGTCCTCTCAAGAAGGTGGGGCCAAACATCATGTGGAGCTTCATCATCCATCTCTAGTTGGACCAATTTACAGGCTCTTCTAAATATTTCCTCAGTCAATAGTCCATCAAGCAGGATTTTTAGCCAACCTCTGATCCTCATCTGGGGGGTTAGCTTCTTGCACCACCTGGCCGGCCCCTTCATCAAGATCTGCAACCCAGTGTGGCCCTTCAGGCTAAAGAATTGCCCGCCCCTGATATACAGTATTTATACTTTGAATGGCGCGTCGATGCTCCGCGTTCGCCCTCATCTATACTATGTGCTTGATGAATAATTCTTGCTCTTGCGGTTTGCCCTCGTTTCCTTTGGCACATCCGTTAAGAGTTTCCACGCCGATGTCCCACTTTGTAGCGTCTCGGCTGCTCAAACAGAAACTCTTCAAGATGACAGGAAGTTCGCTCTTTTCGGCTGAACCCAATTTCATGAATTGTGCCTCTTGAAATTGTTGCTTTCTTATTCTGCCGGCAGGAATGTAGGCTGAGGAGGACGGAGAAGCCTCTGCAGGGGCAGCGTGGGCCAATCACAGGCGACCCTTTGACCCGTGCTCCTCCCGTGTGTCTCCGCAAGCACATGTCCGTCTTCTCTGGGCTGAAATAAGCTGCCTGGCTGCAGAGAGTGCCGCGCCTCATTTTAATCAGGCTTGGGGGAGTGAAATATGGGCCTGGTGAGCGGGCGGTACCGACCTCCATTCATCTGGTTTCAATCTTCTCTCCACCCTCGGTTGCGGAGGCTGTGGGCATTCCATTTCTAGACCTTTGGGAAGAGGGGGGGTGGGGAAGTGCTGAGCAGCACAAAGGGCAGGTTTATTTGTTTGAGGGAGCGTGCCTGTGTGTGCACAGGGACTCACAAGCTCTGGTTATGATTAAAAATCTGTAGCCAGCGCGGTCCTTCACACTGATGCGCGTGCTTTCAGTGCGGCTGGAACGGCCTGTTCCACGACCATTACTGTAAATAAAGTTACACAATGTCGTTTGAATTTGTGGTTGCAAGAGAATTCATCATCCTGCCCCAGCAGACCACACCTTCAGGTGCACAGCTGCCAAAGCAGATGTGGCTAAATGGCTGCTAGCGCCGTGTCCCATCATGGAAGGACAGACTGTCTCGTTGTCCGTTGCTGCAGGAATAATCAGCTGTAACAGCATCATACCTTCATTTATAAACAAGTTATAACTAATAAATAAGCGCCCTTGTGTGGACCGTTGGACTGGCGCGTGAGGCGCTACAGTGTGTTAGCGCTGTGTTAAGCTAGCGCTGGGAATGTAGGAAGGGAGTGTGCCTCCCGTCTGTTTTCAATTAGCCAACGCAATGCAGAAAGCAGAGGCTGCTCCGCTGTATTCGCTTCCTATTCTCATGTGGCGCTGGCGCAGAAAATTAGCAGGACTTGACTTGAGACAGTAACCTGAGGGGACTAAACGATGGAGATCCGTCCCAGGAAGAGGATATGAGGAGCTCCTAGCGAGGATATTGCCCCGCTGAACACGGGCTTCTACTATTTAAACTCTCAGCGTGTTCCTAAAGCTTAACTTTAGTGCTGCTCCAAATATAGCACCAGCTCTAGGCTTGTTTCGCTCCTTTTTCCCCTGTTGGTCACGTGCATGCTAACTTAGCCATATCATCCTCTGTGGCTTTTATTGTCTCCCCACAAGCTGTTAAAGGCTTCTTTGAAACCCAGCCGCAGCTGCATTTACGCTGGATGGTATCAGACGTTTCCAACAATCTGGCACTTTTTCTGAAGCCTCCGTATCACAGAGCCTGGGCGACAGTGGTACATTCCACTTCCTGTGGTCATGCGCCTCCTCAGCTCTAGTTTCAACCTAATGGGCATAAAAAAAAAAACTGCAGATTGCAGCAAAACCAGCTTGGCAGCAAAAAAAGCTTATTACATATTGATCCGCTGAGGTCAGTGTCCATGTCGAGCCACTCCAACAATATCAGGGAAGTTCTTTCGCAGTCTTGCCAGGCGCAAAGTGAGATTAGACGACATAAATAACCAGGAAAGGTGCCCACGGTCACATGTGCCAAGGAAGAGGAGGAAAAAAGACTGTTTATCTGTGCGCTGTGGGCACTTTGGCTGCTTAATTCATATCAGGCCCAGCTGTTCCAGCTCCAGCCGTGGAGGGTGTGGCTGATATGAGGTGGTTCCACCCCGGCAGGAGAGCTTGAAGTTGATCAAAGTCTGAAACGAGTTTCAGCAAAAGGTTCCTGCTTATTGCTCATCTTTCCGCGTCAAAGGATCCCAATCTGTCTGCTCGTACGGAACGCTGGTCCTGCTGCCGCGTGAGCGCCAGCACTCCCCCGCAAAAGAAACCTTATTATTTATGATTATTAGAATTATTATATGATGTGATGAGAGAGAAGTTCCCTCCATATCTTCGGTCTCTCTTGTCCGCGTCATTCTTTCCACTTGGCTGCGTATTTTTAGAAAGCCAGTTCGGGCGGAAGGAATTCATCATCTGACTGCGTTACCTTAACTTTACGCTCGCTCGTGTACTGCCCCCGTTGAGGATTTGGATTGGGAAGACAAATTCTTGTCGATATTGAAGAGTCTGAGAGTGGAGCAGACTTCCCATTTATTCCCGTATACTTTTGTTTAGAGCGTAGCTTTTTGCCTGTTTGCAGCATGGTGGACGGCTCCACCCGCGTCTGCTCCGACCAGATGCTCTGCTGATAAGATGTGTATAGCCCTGTAAGCAGGTTTTACTGGCTGTCCCTCCCTGGAGGACTGCTGTAATTAGCTTTTTTTTCCCTCCATCCTTCCCCTGCGTCCTTATTTTGTAGAAGGAAAAGGCAGAAAGCTTCAGGGGAATTAAAAGCACTTGTTGTGAAACTAATTTTGGATCTATTTTGGGAAACTGACAGCGGGACGGTATCCCCGTCGCACGACGTGACAGCAGCGACGGGGCCATGAAAGGGATGCTAATGAAGGCAATATGAGCGCCACAAGGTGAACATTTACCACGGGGCCTTACATTATTCAGCCCCCTGCGCTATTTCATCTTCCCTTTCCCATTCCCAGCGCCGCTCGCTCTCTTTCCCCGTCTGAGTTCACTAATGGCTTCAAGGGTTGATCTTTATTCCATTTATTTATTTGTTTATTTATCAGAACCCTCCACAAGTCTACACGGCCCTCAACAAGGATGGATGGATAGATGGATAGAGAGAGAGAGACGGTCGCTGGGTGTAAGACGAGGAGGATTATGGGATTTGATCCGTTCCAAGAGCCAGCCTCCAGTCAGACTTGGGCAGAAAGAAGCCTTTTTGGTTTGCACAGCGGCGGTATATTCATGAGTGGGAGCTTGAGCGCAGCGTTCCACGCGGCCAACATGTGTTTTAGCGGGACATGCTAACCCGGTGCGTTTGAGGATGCTGGCGCTTGTGATTAAAAAGTAGGCTGTGGCTGGAGGAATCAGCATCTGCGTGAACACGGGAGAGCTTTCAAACACGAGAGGCAGCCTCTGATGTGCTGCTGCAGCCCAAGGTTCAGGTTGTCGCCACTTCGCCTGCTTTGAAATCCTTTCGACGCTAATCGGGAGCGATGGACCACCTAACTGTGAAAGTCAGGCCTGTGTTACTGCTATTTTTATTTATTTTTTTTGGCATTTGAATACAATTGCTGTAGCCTTGGTAGCAAATCTTTCTGTTCCTAAGCAACTCGGCAAAAACCTCATTTTAGCAGCGGTGAGAATGGAGACGTTGTGTTGATTGGCAGATTGAGCGGCGTGCATTAAAGCCCGATAATTAGGGCAATTTGTATGAAAGTGCAAACTATAACCCCCCCTGCTGCTTCTCAGTCTGTCTTGATTGATTGTAAGATGCTTTTTCGTGGCACAGTCGGGAGAGTTTAGCCTGCTGCTCTGAGCGCGCGTTTGAGCACGTTTGCCGGACAGCAGATGGATCTAAAAGCCGGAGTTTGCCTCTGTCAAACAGTGGAAGTGTCTTTGAGACAGGCCATGTGCTTATGTAAACAGGGGTGCACGTATCCAGTCCAATCCAGGCCTCAAGGGCACCACTGAAGCCGGGTTTTGTGTCCTACCAGGCAGAAACAGCAAAGTGGGACCCCAGGATGGAGACCTCGTCTACCAGTAGGATAGAAAACCCGGCTTGAGTCAAGCCTCCGAGGACTGGATTGGACTGGATACCTGCGCCCCTGTTTATAAAGTCTACCACACACACACACACACACACACACACACACACACACCAAACATGCTGTGTGTAGAAGATGCCCGGACATGGATTGTTTTTGTGAAAATGAAGCCGACCTGAAACAGTGTAGCTGCTAACCTGCGTCGAATCCCGCTCCGCTAATCTTTCCCCACGCTGCTGACTTACAGTAGGCCCTTAAAATAAGCACTGCACCATCCCTCCGCCCCTCCCTCGACCTGTTTTTCTCTGTCCTCTCACTCCACCCGCCCTCTGTCCCTCCCTGTCCCCTTCCCGTCTCTGATCTGCCGTGTCGGAGCAGCAGAGGTCAAAAGCTCAGTCTATCCGAGGTGCTGACGGCGGCGATGCGGGACTTGACTTTGGGCAGCGTGAAAGATCCAGGCCTGTCTCGTTTGTCTGTCTGTCCGTCTCAGCGGCCACACTATAATAAGATTGCAGGACTCTGAACGGCAGATTTACTGGAGCACAACTCCCCCTAGGGCCTTGTCATAGAAAAGGGTTCCTCTGCATTTCAGCCCAGCCTCTCTCTCTCTGCCTCTCTCTCTGTCTCTCTTTTGTTCATTCCCATCATCCCTCCTCATCCTTTCTCTCTCCCCAAACCTCTTGTGTCAGTGCTGGCCTTGTTTTGTTAATTATGGTTTGCGTCTTTCTTTTCCGGGTTTAAAGATTGAACGCTGAGCCAAACAGTGGAGAAAAGCCCCAGTGAAGGACAGAAGGCCGGAAAAAGCAAGAGCCACATCAGGAGCGCTCTCCACATTGGTGCCTCCCTCAGGACGGTCATGCTAGCAAGGCCTTTCTCACATCTGTGTGGAATCTCACAGGCATGCTCTTGCCCACAGTCGTGAGCTGGAATCCAAATTCTGTTGCTTGTTTTTTTTTTTTTTTTTAATCATCGTTCCATCCAGGACGTCACGAAATAAACTGGCAGTGAGACGATTCTGTCATGTCTCTCAGCTAATGTTGACACAAACGATGGGCTCTTGCTGTCCAACCATCCCAGCTGTGTACACTTGGTGGTGACCGGAGCCAAACCACACGCAGAAGCGACAAGCTCCCCAGCAACCCCCGAGGTGCCGCCGAGGCTTTGCTCTCCCTCGCTCTTCCGCATATTGAGAGGGTTGACCGGTAGCCTCGACTCACTCCCAGCGAGACGGAGTTAACCTTTGCTAGTGTTTAAAGACGTTCAGAATGAAACAGAGTAGCAGAAGAACCGGCTAGCTTTGAAAGTGAGTCGGAAGCTTACAAGAAAAGAAGGAATAAACCCTGCACACGTTACCAGGAGCTGGTTTAAAAGTTTCTGAGGGAGTTTTATGAAGAGCAGTGGCAGATACAGAGACGCGAGCACATTTTGCTAGCACTGACCACCATAAGCTCCGCCCAGTCGACGGCGGTTCCACTCGCTCCGACAAGACTGATGAATCTGCAAGTGCTGCATTAAGAAGTTCTAAGCCTGGAAACCTTCCTGGCCCAGAAGGTCCTCAGTAAGCAGGGTCCTACGCTATCTGCTGACTAATGGTGGACCAAGAGAGCAGAAGGACCTCAGCAATCTGCCAGAGGAGCTTGGAGAGCTGGACATGAGACCCTCTCTCTGTGGACGCTGCAGGGAAACCATGCGACTTCTCCAAAGACAGGAGACTTTTCGACGGACTCAGAGACGCTCTGACAAACCTCGGAAAAGCGCTGAAATGGCCCAGCTGACGTCACCCGTGAGGGTGGAGCTGTTTGTGTGGGACCAGCTCCTCAGCGCTGCCTTTTGATTGGCCCAGAGATCACTGGTGGGACAGGGTGTCGGCTCTGCTGAGGGCGGACTGGGGAGACACCGGTGAGCGCTGGAACGCTGCCTGGCTACATTTGGCCTCCTGAGGAACGTTTGACAGCTTGCGGTTTTGTCTGCGGAGCATTCCTTTCCCGACTGTGCGGCTGGAATCAGCAGCGTGCAGACATAACATCTCCGGTGTTGTTTGCTGAGACCACAGCGCCGTCTTTATTTATTCAGCCAAGGAGGAACGATTGAACCCTCGAGCTTTTTAGCGGCGCGTTAATGAAAAGAAGATGTAACAATATTTACACAGCCGTACATTCCAGCGTACATCTGCTGCTTGGATAACTTGATTTTAAGCATTCAGAAAGCCCTCAGCGCTATTTGCTTCTTTTCCAATTAAATTAAATGCAGGTAGTTAATTTAAACGCTGAGGAGCCAAAAACATCAACTGTGTTTGTGTGATTGAGCTTAGCAGAGCTTCAGCCTCCATACCGAAGGGAGGGGAGGTCAGAAGCTTTAGCGAGCACACACTCACACACTCACACACTCACACACAAACACCATCCGCACGTCGAGCCTCCAGCAAAACCCTCCTGATGCCTTCGGCTAATTCCACTCAAGCCCACCGGGCTGTCGAGCGTCCTCCAATAAATTAGCCTGACTGCACTCCCACTGAGACCCAGGCCCCGACCGCCTGGGTGATTCGCCTGTGCCCACACACACACACACTCACACACTGATGATGACTGATGATGACTTTTTCACTCCGATCTTCACTGTGGCACGGGGCCTTCAGGGTCGGTTCTCAGAACTGCTGTGAGCTCAAATAAAGAAAAAAAAAAAGAGTTGAGAATTTGAGAATTTGAATACACACGAAGTCGCCTTCGCCATCTGTGCTGGGTGTGAAAGCATGAACCCCTGCTGCTTTCAGCACTTTGGGTTTCTTATTTGGATCTTGAGTGATCCTGCTGTTGTTAATGTCCGTTAGTAGCTTATGTCTGGTTAGCGCTAGCGAGATGATGACAACGTCACCAACAGCTGCTCACAGATGTGACTGTATGTCAGAGGATGAAAGAGGGAGAGAAAAGTGTGTTTTCGTTAACGCGACTGTCTTCAGAGTCGGACCGAGGTCTCAGCCTCCATCAGTCGCTGATTGACTTTCTGGGTCATACCTCTCGCTGCGTCTTCCTGTCTCGATTTTCCCTGTTTGCCGTTGTCATGGTAATAGCAGCCTGATCTGACATGGCTCTGCCTCTCTCCTCTTCCTCCTCAGTTGTGCTCAGCCTGCTGGCAGCGGATGCTCAGATCGAGATGAAGAAAGTGGTCGGGGACAACGCCACCTTGCCCTGCCACCATCAGTTCCCCACGTCCGAGTCGCTTGACATCGAGTGGCTGCTGCAGAAACCAAACTCCAAACAGAAAGTGGTGAGACACGATGTCTTTGTCCGACTGATTCCTCCCCTCCCCACCTCTCCGCAGCCGGGATTACCAAGGCTTCAAACTAAAACAATCCCTTTGAAATGATCATTTCAGCCAGTCTTGGCAGTGATGACACTCTAATCCATCCTTAAATGGTTATTTTTAAAGGTGGATTACCTTTTCCCAGGAGCGCGAGATCGTTTCTATCCTCCTCTGAAGGTGAAAGAAGACCTGCGTCTTTATCCTGTTAACACGAACATGAAGACAAGAACTAGCTAAACACATGTTGACAGCTTTGAGTCTTGCACTTACAGGTTCTGTGGGAAGCTGATTTATCACACAACATTTCTATTCTTCTGCCTTCTTCCTCTCTCTCTGTCTCTCTCTCGCTGCCTCTCCCCACATGCAACTATTAACTTCACACTTTAATTCAATTCTCAAAGTTCCACTTCAAGAAGGAATATTGCTGCAGCTCCTTTTGCGTTGCGCTGTGAGACCGTGATTTTCGTTGTTTCAGAACAGCCGGTGCTGATGCGCTAATGCTGACGTTAGCTAAACGAAGACATTTGCATCTACGTTACTGTCAGGCTAAACAGCCTGTGCTGCGGAGCTTCAGCCCTCCGCAGCACAGGCTTGTCCACAGCCTCCAAAGACACCTGGGTTTGTTTCCGTTAGCTTTGCCTCTCCTCCCTGCCTCTGTCTGATCAGAGATACAGCATGAATCTCAGCAGGTTGTATCACAGCAAAGACACTTTTCTTTGTTGGGATGGAGGCTGTTGTTTGATCAGCGTTGTTACTGACGTGTGAGGAAGGAGAGGACTGAAACAGAGGGCGCATGAAAGAAAGAAAGAAGACAAGGGACCTTTGAGAAAGCAGACAGCTTTGCAATGAATGTTTAACTAGACGATAACACAGATGGCAGCAGTAATTAAAGTCAGAGTAAAGTTTGGATAAGAAACAGTCTGTCTGTGGGTCTGACTGTCTCTCTGTCTGTCTGTCTTTCTGTGGGTCTGTGTCTGTGAGTCTGTCTGTCTGTCTGTCTGTCTGTGGGTCTGACTGTCTCTCTGTCTGTCTGTCTTTCTGTGGGTCTGTGTCTGTGAGTCTGTCTGTCTGTCTGTCTGTGGGTCTGACTGTCTCTCTGTCTGTCTGTCTGTCTTTCTGTGGGTCTGTCTGTGAGTCTGACTCTCTGTCTGTCTGTCTATGAGTCTGACTGTCTGTCTGTGAGTCTGTCTGTGAGTCTGACTGACTGTCTATCAGTCTGACTGTCTGACTGTCTGTCTATCAGTCTGACCGGTCGATCGTGAGTTTGACCGTCTGTCTGCTGGCTGCGGGTCTGGACTCTGTCTGTCTGTGAGTCTGACTGTCTGACTGTCTGTCTGACTGTGAGTCTGTCTGTCTGTGAGTCTGACTGTCTGACTGTGTCTGACTGTGAGTCTGTCTGACTGTCTGTCTGTCTGTGGGTCTGACTGTCTGTCTGTCTGTGGGTCTGTCTGTCTGTCTGTCTGTGAGTCTGACTGTCTGACTGTGTCTGACTGTCTGTCTGTCTGTGGGTCTGTCAAGTCAAACTCTGAGTAGAGGACTCGCCCCTTTCAAGTGGGGAATTGACAGGAAATCAGTGCAGCCGTTTCTTTTAATTGCGTTTTTGTATTGTTTGTTTTTCTGCCTGTATTTCAGAGCAGAGGTGTGATGACACCACCGGTGGTTCCAACCACCATCTGTAGCCTGCAGCATCGTCATATATGTGCGTTTGCATTCAGATTCACGTTTGCTTTGTTGATGGTTTGTGTGTGCTGGTCTGTGCGTGTGTGTGTGTGTGTGTGTGTGTGTGTGTGTGTGTAAATGGGCGCTCGTCACCTGTGATCACAGCAGGTGCCCCCGTTTGGTTGGTACTGATGTGCTGTGGCACCAGCATTTAGCAGCCCCCATCTGCAGGCCCTCACTGGCCCTGAGTAGCTGGCTACTGTGACAGCCGTGTGTGTGTGTGTGTGTGTGTGTGTGTGTGTGTGTGTGTGTGTGTGTGTGTGTGTGTGTTATTTTTCAGTAAATTAAAAAAAGTTCATCTGAATTCTTTTTGTGCATTTCATTCATTTCTTTATTAATAGATTTCGAACCAACTCTTATTTCCTACCATTTGTTAAAATTGAACTCACCATAACCTGTGACAGGTTAACTCCCCAAAAACTGTGTTCAGAGCTTTTGGTTTTATGATGAATTTGTTCCTGTTTATCTCTGATTTTGACAAATAGGCAAATCTTTAAACAAAAGAGGTAAATTCAAAGATAGCACTTTAAATGAGCCGGCGTATCTTTATTAATACAGCTGGCATTTACGTTGCTGCAATTATTTTATCAAAATTTTCAGTTAATAACAATCGTTGTTCTTGTTCTCCACAGGGAAAAAAGGGCTCAAAATACATCTGAAAATGTCATTATTAAGAACTTGATTTTGATTTTATTTGGAAAATCAGATTCAAATTTGACAGAATTTTTCTGGTTGCTCAAAGTGACATAAGAGCTGCCGACACCGGCTCACGAGCTTTCATTTAATGCTGTTCAGTAAGAGCTGCTTGTTAATGACGGTTCTGTTTCGCGCTCCACTGTGACAGTTAGACGCAGATGTGTCGGAGCTGCACATCAGCAGGTTTAAATATGAATGGAAAGCTGCAGCTCAAAATGAATGATTTACATCAGGTTGGTGTAAAATGAGGATACTTTCAGCCCTCTGGTGAATTCCCAGCTTCAGCATGGCTGAATATTTGCAGACGTCTCTGTAGGACAGAGGTGGGCAGACGGAGGCCCGGGGGCGAAACTGCTAGCATGCTAACTGCTAACATGTCCTCTCAAGAAGGTGGGGCCAAACATCATGTGGAGCTTCATCATCCATCTCTAGTTGGACCAGTTTACAGGCGCTTTTCTCTGTCACTAGTCCATCAAGCAGGACTTTCAGCTAACCTGACCCTCATGGGGGGGGTTGGTTTCCTGATGAACGATTTACTGCTCTGACTATGTTTTGCTCTTTATGCAGCTCATCACCTTCTTCGGGGAGCGGGTGTACACCAACGAGGCCATGGGCAGCGAGGCCAGCCGACTGTCCTTCGCCGGGGAGTACCTGAGCGGGGACGCCTCCCTGCTGATCAGCGACCTGCTGCTGACCGACTCTGGGGAATATTCCTGCAAAGTCAAAAGTGGCGGGAAGATCACCTGGAACCGGGTCAACCTCATTGTGCTGGGTGAGCCTCATCCACGAGGAGGTTTAGTTCCGACGAGGCCCAGACCCATTTACACCAACACACACACGCACACACAGACATAATGAGTGGATCATTAGCCTAGCGCACTTCCTCCGTCACGCTGCCTGATCTAATGATTCACTTCAAATCAGACACTGTGATTTGATTTCGCTCAGGCTTCATTTGGATCGCTTTGATGATGAGGTGAGACCAGAAACATACGAGTCGCTAGAGGAACACGGAGCTGATTGATTAAGTCGGCCTCGGAGATGCACCGACAGGCCTCACGATACAAGATCAAACAGCCGCAGAAGCAGCTCCGCCAGCTGAGAACGGGAGAATCGTTGTCCCAGAGAGAGACGGATGCGATAATTAGCATCACAGTTCAAATCTTTCCTTTTATTCTCTGCAACCTCTCTTTTCTTTAATGTCTGCTTGATTGATTCCAATGCTAGGACTCTCCAGGCTCTAAACTGGGACAGAAGTGGGAGAGAAACGGTGCACACCAAGCGGAGAGAGTCTGACTGAAGCTTCAGCTTAAATCAGTGCAGCACAGCTGACAGCAGAAGCTGTGACCACAGAAGCTGCGAAAACTTCATCAGCATCTTCATCATCATCAATATGAGCAGCAGCGCAGCTTCAGAGGAGGACTATTATTGGGAGTTTTATCTGTGGCTTTAGTCTTATTTTAGCAGAGAAAAGCCTCTTTGAGCCCAGCGGAGGGTTTGTTGCACATTTTCTCCTCCTGTTTCTACCTGATATTTTGGTCTTTTCATTTGTCTGATGTACAGATGGTCATAAATGGCTAATCCCAGGGTTCATATGCTTCTCTGCCAATAAATCTCAAATAGCTAACCAACTCTGAAGGAGAGACAGCAATAAAACAGTCGGGCCATCACCAAGCTCAGGTGGGAGGAGCGAGATGGTTTCAGTGTCAGGAAAGCAGGCGATTCATTAAAACATCACAGGAGATTAGTTCAGGCTGCGGTTAATGGTTCTACTGGAACCGCCTGCTAATCCTCTCTCTCTCCTCTTCTCTGTGTGACTTGTAGTGCCTCATTTTAACTGTTTGCTAACCGATTTTTGGTGAGACTTTGCTGACAAAGCGCCTTTTGCGTCTTTGTTTTCTTGCTGACAGCTTGGCAGTAGAACTGGTGCGGCGTGAGTGTGTGAGCGTGTGCGTGAGTGTGTGTGCGTGCACCCAGTGTTGGTGTGGCAACACGCAGCGACGCCTGAACGCCTGTTGGTGTTTAAACGCTGGCGCCTGATGTATTTATCGGTGTGCTGTGAGTCTGCCGGGTGTGATTCTGCTGCAGGATCAGTTGGGTCTGAGCAGCGGAGAGATGCACGTCACAGCTGTACTACCCTGCCCCCAGCTGCTGGACTATGACCACGACCTTTGACCTGTGCAGAACCCATGACCACAGGCAGCGACAATCCATTCCCGAGGGGCCTTTTTTGTCCATTTCTTTTTATTTTCGTAACAGTTTGCGCTTTGCTGCTCTGAGCCTCCAGCTCCTGCAGTTTGCTGCTCACGTAACACTACTGATGGACATGGTGGCGCTAATTAACACTGGCATTATTAGTGTCCACTGGTGGGATTGTGCACAGGAGGTTGTGACACGGAGCCCAGACTCTGAACGAGGCCTCCTGCACAGACAGATATCATCTCTGTTTTTAATAAATAATTCCTGCCACATCAGGAAACTTCTGTGCAGACACGACTGCTGCGTTTGGGTTGACGGTGTCTGATTCCCATCTGCTTCTCCAGTGAAACCCTCCAAGCCCAGGTGCTGGATGGATGGCAAACTGTTGGAGGGCAGCGACGTCAAGCTGAGCTGCAAGTCCAGCGATGGTTCCGATCCCATCCACTACAAGTGGGAGCGAGTCCTGGACAAAGGCAAGAGTCTGGGAAAACTGCCCAACCTGGCCCTGATCGGTAAGGAACCAGTCCAGATGCTGTCAGCAGCAGCCGAGTCCTTCGTAGCCCAGCACCTCTACCAACTCCCTGGGGGGCCAGTCTCTCCTTTCTCACCCGCGATTGTGCGCGACCAGACGAAAACCTTCAAATTAATGGTCTCCACCCAACAACACCTGTTCGCACTAATTAGTTTGGTAACACGGAGCAGCCAATATTGACGGCTCTGCCGAAAGGTAACGTCACAAGGGTGTCATTAGCGAACATCTCACGGCATCTTTCCAGACTTCCAGGAACAAAAAAAAAAACAAAAATTGAAGGTTGAAGTAAAATCTGATGATCTGCTGAATCCTTCAGATCGCCTTTCATCTGCTCAGGCTGCAGAGGAGGGGTGGGAAGGAGGTGGGCTCAAATAAATCTCCAGCTAACAACAATCAAAGCAAAGCAGCCCAATCGCATCCGAGTTAATGGCTTTCATCTCCCATCCAAACCTTTTTTTTTTCCCTCACAGATCTGAAGAACCCAGAAATTGTGACTCTGAGGAACCTGACCATGGACAGCGCAGGCGTCTACAGGTGCACAGCGAGCAACGACGTGGGGGAGGAGAACTGCACCATTGAGGTCACCATGCAATGTGAGATTTGCCCCTTTTTTCCAGGAATCCATTTCCTCCTCCTCCACCTGCCTTTCCATCTACGAGTTATCCCCGGTGAAAGACGTGTGGACTCAACAAGGGTGGAGGGGAGAAGAACGCGCCGTCACTCTTCACCTCCTTTCTTTCCCATCCACAGACGTGCGGGAGGTGGGCATGGTCGCAGGGGTGGTGGTGGGCATTTCCCTCGCCGTCCTCATCGTCATCCTCATCATCTGGCTCGTCTTTCGGAAGAAAGAGAAAAAGAAGTATGAGGAGGAGGAGACTCCCAATGAGATCAGGTAGACCAGTGCTTCCCAAGGAGTGGTCTGCGGACCGCCAGTGGTCCGCGGGCGACCCCTAGCGGTCCGCGAGGTGACACGTCACAAATCACATTTCAAAATGTAAAATTTCAGTATTTCAAACTCAGTGTAAAATCAGCGTTTCTTGAGCAACCAAGATTTAAAGAATTGACTTTATTGTATATTTCCTGATGCAGCTGTCACACCAGCACCTGATGGGTACTTAGTTTTGGGGTCTATTTAGACTCAGGTGGCCCACGAGTGTTTATTTATGGGTTCAGTGGTCCGTGGCCTGGGAAAGGTCGAGGAACACTGAGGTCGACCCTTCGGTGCTTCCGCTTCTCCCGCGCAAACCCAAAAGGAGTTTAACTTTAAACCAAAGTTAGATCTCTCTGTGTTTAACTTTAATGGTTGAGGGGCTGTTTGCTAACGTCCAGATTGCCCAAAAATGGAAATACAACATTCCAAAGTGTCCAGACGCAGAAGGTTCCACCTGGAGCTTTGATATTAGCATGAGTGGAGCAGCGTTTAGCTCACTTCCTGTCTTCCTGTTTCGCTAACCGCAGCCAAGAAACTGCATTGAAAATATTTTGATGTCGGGGAATAAAGTAACATTTTGGAGAATGTTCACATTTGGGATTTATGCTTGACCTTTAAAATGTGGCAGTAAAAATCCCGGATCAGCAGTCGGCTCCCGCCGCTGCTTTTGATTCATAACTCCCCTCAGCACAGATTAAATTAGACTTTGGGGATAAATGGGACTTCAAATGTTTATTTCAAGTCCCATTTAATTCCAATAATTATTTATGTCTGTAAGTTTGCTCCAGTTTGGGGATGTAAAGTGACCAGACTGGAATCAGCCGCTTTATTTTTTCGGAATCGTGACTGGAGCGATTTTTTATTTTTTGGAGTAAATCCGAACCCTAACCCTGCAGCTCCCAGGGTCTCCAGTGAAGCTGAGCACAGTTTAGTGGTCTGACTGGAAGTAGATTCCTTCTTACTTCACGTGTTGGCTGCAAACGTTTCTTTTCTGTTCTGACCTCAGGGAGGACGCGGAGGCCCCCAAAGCCAAGCTGGTGAAGCCCAACTCCCTGTCGTCGTCCCGTTCTGGCAGCTCTCGCTCTGGGGCCTCCTCCACCCAGTCCATGGTGCACAACAGCGCCCAGCGCGGGCCCCGCCCCCGCCCTCCGGCCGTAGCAGCCCTCAAGGAGAACGGCCAGCCCCCCGGCTTCCCTCAGTCGCCTCCATCCTACACCTCGGTGGTGCCCCCCAAAACCCCGGAGCCCCCTGTCACTCCCAAATACACCTCCAGGAACGTGTCTGGGCCCACACCTCCCACCCTCATGGTCCCTGCCCAGACCAAGGCCTTTCAGACTGTGTAGGACTGGAAGGCAGACGCGTGAGGACCCGCCCCCAAATCCCAGACCTACACCCACCCCCACCCGACAGACTCCGAAGAGATGCAAATAGTTAAAAGAGCGTACGTAAAAGAATCGATATAATCAGTCCACAGGTACGTTTAACGAATGCCTGCATAACGAAGGATATTACCCACATTTAGATAGCTGGACTGTGAGGTTTCCTTGAAGACGTTTCGCCCTCTCTGCAGACGGCTTCTTCAGGACATTACGATACGCCTGCCCCCATAACGACGTAACACCAACCAAAATAAGAGAAGCTGCAGCAGAGTTTGTGTCTCGTGGCTGAAGGCAGATCTTTTCCTGTTCTTTTGACTTTGGGAGGAACTGGAACCAGCATGTGCATCAAAGTGGAAGGACCCCCTCCCCCCCCACGCACACACACACACACACACACACACACACACACACACACACACACACACACCTTCCCCCAGCCAAGCTTTTATTTATTTACCAAATCAAAGACTTAAGGCATGCAGTAGGAGGAGGAGAGGGAGGGAAGATAGGTGGAGACAAGCCAGCATTCCTTCAGCCAATCCCTACACACGGAACAACAGAGAGGCTTCCAAAGCTAATCCTCTGGACGGACATGAACGTGTCTGTTTCCGGGCCCTGGACGGATGGAACCAGCACCCGTCAGTGAGCGCTGCCCCCTCCTCCTCCTCCTCCTCCTCTTACGTCCAGGAACTGAATATCTTCTCTTAATAACTAAACAGCTCTTATTAGGCTCATAGCGACTGAGTTCTAACTGTAGGGATAAGCATCTACTAGACCAGCTGGACTCTCTTCATTCCCGTGTCTCCTGTGTGACGGAGCGACAGAGAGCTTTTCATCCGAGCGAGGTGCCGCCGGTCCTTAGAAAGGCGCCTTTAAGCTTACGTTTCAGGTGTTTGTACTGTTCGTTTTCCCAACTGAAACCAAAACGTGTCGCCATGAATGTGTGAAACTGAGAATGCCCTTTTCCTTCAGCTCTGAGGTGAATCCGAACCGAGCCTTTATTTGGTCTCCATCTGTCGACCGCGTCTGAACGAAAGGTGGGCAGCAGGATGCTCTAGACCAGGGCTGGGCAGTTCTTCAGCCTGAGGGGCCACATTGGGGCCGGGCAGGTGGTGCAGGAAACTAACCCCCCAGATGAGGATCAGAGGTTCTGTAAATGGGTCCGACTAGAGATGGATGATGGAGCTCCAAATGATGTTTGGCCCCACCTTCTTGAGAGGACATGTTAGCATGCTAGCTGAAGGGGGGGTCTGAACCTTTTTCTAACCAATCAAGCTGACGACCTCAATTTGGCTTTTGGAGTAATGATTTGGGGGTTCTGCGGGCCGGATTCAATAGTTCATCGGGCCACATGTGGCCCCCAGGCCTCAGTTTGCCCACCTCTGCTATAGACTGAAATCCTACAGGGTGCATGGCGTCGCCACCATCCCTCTCCTGGTTCGCCGACTCCTGCCAAGCTGATTGGTGGAGCCGGTGCCATGCAGCTGTCGCATCTGCACACAAGCCCACTGCATTTTCATTGAAAGTATCCCAGAGAAATGAGCAAGTAGCCTATCTAGTGTGCCTTTGCAGCCCCCCTTCCCTGCGGTGTTTGGGTTCTTCTGCCCTTAGCGACAGCACGCCGGTGGTTAAGTCCCTGTTCACGTCCAGCTCTGAAGGCCGACCGTAGCAAACGCTCCGCAGACTCGCAGGAGGAATTCTCCAGGAGAGAGAGAGAGAGAGAGAGAGAGAGAGAGAGAGAGAGAGCTATCCCGATGTCAGGGGACAGCGCGCTGTACATTCTGTAATCAGTAGTCTTGTTTTATATTGTACATACAGGTAGACACACACACACACACAAAATGTCATTTATGTTGACAAGGAAGGAGATCTGAGTCAGGATCCAAAGTTAATCCAAGCCACGTCTTCTTTTTCTTCTCTTTGTTTCTTTGTTTTTTTTTCTCATAAATTGGGATTCTTTTACTTTCATCTGGATTGGCCCTCCTCAGCGAGCTGGCAGCTGCTTTGTCTCGGTACAGTAACACAAGTGCGTTATTGATCCGTCCGTCCTCAGACGCGCTATGATTGGATTTTCCGACTCTGGCCAGCAGGGGGTGCTGAAGCGTATCTTTGGAATAAATGAACTGCAGATGTAATCTGGGGGCCACGTATTTCTCTGTGTCGCTGCTGTTTTTCAGAAGCCCTCACACGTCCAGTGAGTTGCCCACAGCAGGGTTAATATGTGAAATATCTAATCTGATATAAATCCATCCTCACTTTCACAGCTGCTGGCCAAACTCCCCCCAACGACCTTGTCAACCGGTACCTCTGCCAGGTCGGTCTTTTATCTTTGGAAACAGACGAGTCGTTTTCCCACAAAATATGCTCAGAATATCTATGATCAGGTGATACTGACCCTCCTGACCCCGGCCGCCACGCTGGAGCCCCGCGGCAGAACGCCGTCGCATCCGTGGGCTTTGTGCTATTAACAGAGCACAGCTGTTTTTATTTGAATCCGTCCACAGCCTTTACTCTCAGGAAGAAAAAAAAGAAGTAACACATTTACAATTTAAATCGCAATTGAAATTGAAATCCGGCTACGGGTTTAGAGGAACTTCAGAGGAATATTTCGGCGCTCCCCGCTGAGAGGCTGCCTCTCAAAGGTCGGAATCCAGACCTCTGGAAGCTTTCAAAACCAGCTCGTGTCTGAAAGTGCTGATGGTTTGTCTTCGCTTGTGCTTGTGTTTGCAGGGGCGGCGTCTTGAAACAAAACCCCTTCATTATTCATCAAACACTGGCAGCTTGGGAGGCCGCTTTCAGACGCCCGCTCTGCTCTTCCTGTCTCCCAGAGTCGGCCGCTCTCGACCCTGGGTCGCACTGCTAGCATGTCAACGCACACCAAACGCTTCCGCTGTTGTATATACTGACATGAAGCTTGTTGTAGCGAGCGCAGGCGTGTGCCTCGTGCTCAGTGGGACTCACAGGAGCCGTCCTTCCCTTCTGTTCCTTCAGAATCAGAGCGTCGGACTGGATGTCGAGAGGGTTTGACAACGAACGATGGAGCCCAGGATGCTACATGTAGCACAGAAAGTCAGCCCGGGGACACACAGGCTGAAGAACACACACACACACACACACGCGCGAGCGCGCAGAACAAAGAGCCCGCTCTGCATGTTACACGTTTGGAAGGCAGATTGAAGGGTTGGAGGAGAGCGGGAGCAGGACTGATCCGGAGCCAGAGCTGCTGGGCTTGTTTCGTGGAAAGTCCCCCCACTCTCAGATAAATGTAGCAGGTAGAGGACTGGATGCAAGTCTTCCAGCTGTTCAAACCTTGTATTTTTTTTTTTATTTGCATTCCAGCAAACTGAAGACTCAGGTGGCAGATTCCCTCGCTTATCACCCCCTTTGTGCTGCGTCCCTCCGCTCCTTCTTCAGAAGCTTTTCCCAACAAATGAAATTGAAGGCGCTTTTGTCAGTTCTGGAGGAGGAAAATCTGAACCCGCCGCACCTCCCCTGGCATCTCCACGCAGCACCCCCACTCGTTTTATTGGCTCTTTCACTTCTTCTGCTGTGTATGCTCGTGACGTGGGCACGTAGCGACAGCGTTTTACGTTCTAGGGCGTGAAAACGTGGTTCTTGGTTGGGGCCGTGCTCGGACTCGGTGGTTCGGCCTCGGGGGAACGTGATGAGGAGGCGCCTTCGTCCTCCCGGAGAGCAAAGACACCTGCATGTCAAAGATGATTGAGCAGACAACTGGGAATGCTTTGCTTCGATGTAACATAATAGTATCGACGAAAAAAACAAACATGTTTTAAAAAAAACAAAAAAACAATAAAGAAAAAAAAATATCCGCGATTGTAAATATATTCACAGGAGATTTTTATGAAGCTTTATTTTTGTCTTCTTCATTTGAAATGTATCCTCCATGTATCCTGCACTTTTTCGTGTGCTGTTCTTATCACCGGTCTGGTTGTTTGGACGTCCGGGGGACTCGGATTCAGCGTCGCTCCAAAGGAAACATGAGACACTTTTGTTTTCTGTACCTCTTCATTTTTCAGCCGCGATTTTCTCGTTGGTTTTTTTAAAACGTTTCTTTTTTTCTTCTTGGTTTGACAAAAACAATCCATGTAAATATCACAAGTTTTAAAAATGTATATTTTTACGACTTTTGAGTTAGTACTCTTTCATTTGCAAATAAAATATTCAATGACAGCTTACCTGACTTTAGTTTGTAGCTTTATTTCCCATATCAAAAATGTGGGTTAAGTAGCTTTTGTAATCAGAACCGTCGCTTTGAAATTTCCTGCTTCTTCACTTCCTGTTTTGCTTTCTACAAACAGCAGCAGCTAGCGTGCTAGCAGGCTAGCAGGCTAATGAGAAAGCAGCTTTTGTAGCTGCTGGGAGGCTGCAGAACTCACAGGAACTGATGTTTTAGTCTTTGGCTCAGTAAGACAAAAGCTGAAGCACCTTAAACCGCTGAAACGGAGAATTTAAAAGTTTGTGAACTACGGGAGCACCGCAACTATTAGAATATCATCCCAACTGACTAAGCTAATGTTAAAAAGCTTTTTAACGCAGAAGAGTTAGAGCAGGCCAAGAACCTCAGGGTCTGATGAGCAGAAGGAAGCAGGAAGAGCTCTGAAAGTCCCTGATGTGGTTGTTCCTGTTTCTTCTGCACCTTCTTCTACAGCATCTCCTCTAACGCGCTTGGATGCAGCACTTTCCTGTATCCAAGCGCATTAGAGGTGGGATTAAAGGTGTCACGATGACATGACTGATGGTGGTGCAGAGATGCTGCCAGGCGGTAAGAATTTCCAGCCTTTCCAGGACCGTCCTGACTGAATGCTGCCATATCTGAGGAAACCTTCTTTGCAGGTTAACTCCAGTAATGCTCCAGTGAGGCGCCGCTTTGCTCTTATTTATCTGAAAAGGTGATGCTGTTGGCCAGGGGCCTCCCTCTTAGCGTTATTCCTCTCCGAGCGTCAGTCAGCCTGACCCCTGACCCCTGACCTCCCAGCCAGTTTAACCATCGGTGAACCCATCCTTCCTGGGAGTGACGTTATCCCAAAGATGTGGCGTGCCCGTGGGCTGTGTATGTGGGAAGAGGAGATGCCCAAGAATCAGCTGTGGGCGATGATGGAATTACCAGTTTGTTCCCTGACATCTGCCTGGTTGGGAGTTGGCTGCCGTCTGCTTTCTAAATTTACATCTTTTCAAAATGCAACATCCATGTGTAGCATGATCAGATTTTCAAGGCCGGATCACATTTCTCTGCTCCCTCATCATGCACTCGTGCCCATCGTTCCACACCGTTAATCATGTGTGAAGACACGCGCACACATCAACACATGCACGTCTGTAGAGGCTTGAGTCAAGATAGATAGATTTTTAATAGCATGACGTGTTCCTTTCCTTACACTGCCCTCTGGTGGACATTTTTAGCCACAACCCCAATCTGGGTGCAGCGGGGCACCATTTCCGTCATAACTATGAAAAAAAAAAAAAAAAAAAAAAAGGACGTTTCATTAATTAAGTTGAAACTAATCTGGAAAGTAGGGGCCGTGGCAGCGCCCCGCAGAGCAGGGCCAATCCGCTCTTTTGCGTCTCTGCACAGACTCCTTCTGGGGACTGAACGCGGCTCTGTGACCCACATGCACACCGGCGAGGTTCTCTCTGCGACAACTGCGCTAATTATAGTGCTGCCCCAACTTCAATTAGAGAAGTTAATAGCGTGCTATTTTTGAAAGCCGTTCGCTGCTGCATCACGCTGTTAAAAGTTGAGTTGAACACTAATGACCGAAATGTGGCAAAATGATCCATTTTCGGTGGATTCTAACTGCCAGGATTAGAACCGACAGCCTCGATGATGATTCATGCAACTTCCACGCTGGTTATAAATGTGAATAATTAAGAGAAAGTGCTGAAGCCGGAAGACTGCAGAGATTTCCAGAGCTGTTATGACGAAGGCCAATCGATACCAACAGAACAGTTTCATCTGAAAATGCAGCTTTGACCAGCATCTAACTGGGAAATGAAACCTTCACTGGTGTATTTTATTTGGCAAAGATTACCTGACACAATGTAAAAGAAATGACAACATCAGGGTGTAGAGAAGCAGCCTGACCCAGTTTTCACCTCCAGAATGTCTCATTTGTTCTCTCTGCACTAATGTAGCGTTCCAAAAATGTGTGTGTGTGTGTGTGTGTGTGTGTGTGTGAGAGCCCATCCTGGAGGAGCCTTTTGAGGACAGCGCCTCTCCTTGCTTGTGCATCTGCAGGTGAAGCGTGCAGCGGCTGTCCCTGCCTGTCTTTGAGGGACATGGCCTTTGGACACCTCATCCCTCAGCTGAGGCTGGAGGAGCCTGCGGAGGAGGGCTCGTCCAGGAGCAGCACCTTCCGCCCCTTCCACTCCGGACACCTGCAGCGAGGGAAGCCCAGGTCCTGCGGGCTCGGAAGGCAACGCAAGTAAGATTTAGAGCGGTTTAGGCCTCCAGCAAGGATGGCGGGTTAAGAACGCACAAGGAGATTATCGCGGGTGGTGTGTGCAGGATTAAGTTTTTGGTGTCAAGGAAGCTACACGCTAGCGGCTCCGCTGACATTTGCTGTGGTGTAATAAAAAATAAACCATAGTAATCCTGTTTAAGAGTGCAAATTCAGCCCTCCTCTTCCTCGCTGTTTCCGATCATCAGACAGGCGCCGTGACGACGGGACTAAAGCGGCTGTCAAAGCTACACTGAAGCTCTCAGAACCTAACAGCAGCTGACGGCGTTTGTGTGTGCGTTCAGTAGAAGAAGAACAACAGCCTCGTAAAAGGTTTTAGGATTGTTAGCATCATCAAGCCGAGCACCTTGAGGTCGGCGAAGGTCAGGAGGTTCAAAGGTCAGAGCAGGGAGTCGAGCTTTGACTGTTCTAACGTGGCGGTACCAGCCCGTTAGCCGCCGCGTTAGCAAGGCTGCATCCTTGCCGGCTCTGTCCCGATTCTATCTTTTGAATTTGCGGGTGGAAATAACGTGAACCAGTTGTGTCAGAGACAGATTCCACAACTCTGTGATCAGGGCTGGAAGACCGGGGGGCAAATGGCTGAGGAAGAGCGTCTGTGTCTGGGGGAGAGAGTCAGGCGCGCGAGTGCGACTGCTGATCAGATCAGAACGTCAGGGCTTTTCAGCTGCTGCAGGTTCAGTCAGCATGATGATGAAAGCGCTCATGAGGAATCCATCTTTGTTCCACACTTCCTGCCTCTGCAGCCACCGGCGCAGCTATTTCAGGTGTTTCGCTAACAATAACGATGATGATGATGATGATGATGATGATCAGCGAGGCGCCGAAGGCCTGGCAGTGACAGCTGGAACCACAGATTGTCAGAAGGAAACTGGAAAAGTTTCATATCCTGTTTCAGAGCCGCAGGGGAGCATCTGCACCACCCGCAGGTCTGAGGTCAGTGTGTGTGTGTGTGTGTGTGTGTGTGTGTGTGTGTGTGTGTGCGCTAATGAGACGTTCCCATCATCAGAGACATGATCTTTTCTTTTATCCCTGATAAACCTTCTAAAGCAGCTCTGTGACAGTCCACAAACAGGTGGAGATCAAAGCGGTGACGTTCTGCTTTGATCTCGGGCTATTGTGGCCCGAGGAGCTGTGGTTGAAGGGAGATGGATCTCCACACGTTGACTTCAGGGCTGGATTTTCATCATGCTGGCTGGACGCTGCTGGGAAGCTTCAGGAAACTGATCTGAAAGCTCCAAACTTCAAAGCAGACACTTTGAAGTCGCACATGGATTTCTGAGCTGATTATGAGACAGTTTTGGTGGCGTTTATTATTTTAAATGAGGCGGCTGATTTGCCAACCGCTGACCCTCTCCTGAAGGTCACATTCGGCCAAACTTTTGCGCTATTATTTGTCTCAAAGTAAATATCTTTAATCTATTTAAAAAGAAAAACAGCGGTAAAAACCTCCTGCTTGGCTAGGCCGTTTGCTCCGTCACTTCCCAGCATTCCGCAGGAAATAATCAGAGCGGCTGCTGGGTTTTAATCTCCTGTGTGGGGTAACTGTATTCAGATAATCCAAACAATGAAAGTCTTAATCCCTCCGAAATACTCGGAACACACACACCTGTTGCAGACGGAGGGATTAGGGAAAGTAGCTGTTTCCGGGATGATGCTGCACAAGTTTGTTCATTGTTTGACGGCGTAAACAGCGTGAACGCTTCTCAGCTCCGCACCCACCCAAAGGCCCCCCACCAGCTAGCAGCCACCGCCCGCCGTCCTGGCCAAAGACAAAGCAGAGTGGCTAACGGGGGTGGCTAACGGCTCAGTGAGGCCGTTTCCGCTCCTCTGATTTAACAGGCTGGTTCTAGACCAGTAAAAACAGAGACAGCGTCTCCGCCCTCGGCCCCCCTCATTGCTGCCCTGACCTCCACACACGGTTTTTCTCCTGGGTGACAGAAACATTCGGCACGACCGTCACAAAGAACCATCTGTGACTCTGAAAGCCGATTTGTCCTTTAGAACTTTATTGGTTTTATTATAAAGCCCTCCTGATTCTGACGACATTTTTACCGGTTGGTAAAGGGGGAAAAAATAGATGCAATGCGACTTAGTGACCACGTGGTGACGCTATAGTATCACAATTACTCGATCAGAAAGCATCTGAATTCCCTGGAACACAGTCCTACAGAGACGTGTGTGTGTGTGTGTGTGTGTGTGTGTGTGTGTGTGTCTGTGTGTGTGTGTGTGTGTGTGTGTGTGAGAGAGAGAGAGAGAGAGAGAGAACAGACAGAGTTCTTCCAATAACGTGTGAGTGACTGAAGCTGGTGAATTGATCTTTGGTCATCGCTGATTCAGCAGTCAGGACACTGACTGCCTGACTGACTGACTGACGACTGACGACTGACAACTGACTGACTGACTGACTGACTGACGACTGACTGACTGCCTGGCTGACTGACTGACTGACTGACTGACTGATGAGAGAATGATGGAGAGAAAACATTGTTTTAAATGTTTCACAAATGTATACCTAAAAAAAAGAAAGAGAAGCTAAAATACTATGGTTGGCGTCCGTATTCAGAGCTTCAGGACTTGTTGTGATGTTCCTGCATCTTTGTTGGTGATTCGATGTGACGGTTCCTCAGAGAACGTTGGCCTCCCTCCTTCAGAAAAGGAGGAAGAACCTGGAGAGGAGTGAGAAATCTGAGGAAAAGGGTGACGACAGTGTGGCCGAAGGAGATCAACACCCTCTATCAGGTGTCACAGCTCCTTTCACGCATCTGAAGGCAGTGAAGCACTAAAGTGTGGATGTGACACACACACACACACACACACACACAGGCACATTTAGGACATTGTTGCTACGGCACCTTTCCTGCTTGATGAGTCTGTACTTATAATTAAAGTGTCCTGAGGGCCGACTACTCCACACAGAGGATAAGCTGTGTGGAGCTCGTCCCCACCCGGACAGCAGCGTTAGCTTGAGCTAGCATCAGAACAGCAGCCGTTTGTGAAGGGACCTCATCTAGGCTTCAGCCTGGTCCTGGCAGCTGCTGCTTGGTGGTGTGTTGGCCAGTTCTGTGTGTGTGTGTGTGTGTGTGTGTGTGTGTGTGTGTGTGTGTGTGTGTGTGTGTGTGTGTGTGTGTGTGTGTGTGTGTGTGCGCGCGTGTGTGCTGATTAGTCCAGCCTCCGTTTCTCCAGCTCTTAATGTGTCAGGTCTTTTCCACAGAAAAATAAAGGCTATGGTGTAGATGCTGTCAGCATGAAGAGAGAGAGAGAGAGAGAGAGAGATAATGAAATAGAGAGGGAGAGAGAGGGGAGAGAGAGAGAGGGAGAGAGAGGTGATGTGCTTTTAGGGGGATTCTCATCCTTGTTCATCCTGTCCTCTTTCCCTGCTGCTTTATGACAGAATGCTGAAAATAGACCATCTCCAGGGAACCTTCCAATCACGTCTGCTGTAGTGTTACACGCGTGCGCGCACGTGCACACACACTGTACATCACATTCTTTCAGGGGAGAAAAGGATTTGCATGAGCATCATAGCTCAAGTGTGACTCACTGGGTGATAAACGTTTACTCGTGGAACTAATTCTGCATCCGCGCTCTCCACCTCCGTCACCTGGACCACTCGTCTCCTTCACGGTCATTCGGTTCGTGAAGAAAACTCTCTCTCTCTCTCTCCCTCTCTCTCTCCCTGTTCTCTCTGTTCTGACATTGAACATTGTTAATACAAATTCCTGTGTAGATAAATGTCAGCTGCCTCATTCACTGACTTGGGCCCTGAAAAGGGGCGGAGCCTTCTTCGTGCTGGTCATATCCGAAGGTGTTCAAAGACTTGAAATTAGAGAAAGTCATCTGCAGCACGGGGCCAGTGATTGCTTGAGCAAGAGCAGAATCTGGAAGAGGAGAATGAGCTGAGACTCAGGGAGGGAGGGAGGGAGGGAGAGAGAGAGAGAGAGAGAGAGAGAGGGGGTTGTGGAGGACTGGCTTCTGAGCAGGAGCGAGTAGCAGGACTGGTGGAAAAGGAAGGAGTCTCCTCTCTCTGCTGGTTGGGAATTTAAAGTGTCTTCAGATTGGAGGATTCCCTGCGGGTGGAGCGTTGCCCCCCCACCCCCGTCCGTCTCCTGCGAGGCAGGACTTGGTGGTTGCGAGCGAGAGGCTGACGGAGCGGATGAGCAAGGACATTTGTTTGTTTGACAGATGGCACAGGAGGAATGATCTCTGACTCCGGAGCGCTCCTCTGCGCTGAGGTAACGCACGCCAACTGCTGCCTCCACACAGAGGCTGCATGCTCACACACACACACACACACACACTCATCCTGCTGCACCGTATGTCCCCAATGTGCTTGAATGCATGCGGAATAATGTCCATGAAAGTGTGAGACGTGGGTTCACAGGCAGCACCAGGAGGGATGGTAGGACAGGAAGTGTGTGTAGCTCAGCCACCACCTCATCAGCACCAACTCCGTGTGTGTGTGTGTGATTTAACGTGGTACGAGCAGCTGTGATTGAGGTCTTCACTGACCTTGGTTTGTGTGGGGAACCCAGAGTGAAGGATGCTAACCTCACTTCTCCGGGAGGCACTTTTCCTCTGGGTCTGCCCCCACCTTCAGCCGTCGGGTGGTGCTTCTCCCTGCACACATGCAGGGATGCAACAGAGGCGGCTGCCGTGTTGCAGCATTGTGGCTGATACCCAGATGCTGCTTGCAGAGGTTCTGTTTGTGGAGAACTGGTAGTAAATCAGCCAGAAGTGAAGCTTGGCGTGTGTGTGTGTGTGTGTGTGTGTGTGTGGGGGGGGGGGGGGGGCTTTAGAGACTTTTCTGACATGTGGTGAAACAGACGGTCGCAGAGGGTACGCGCGTTTCCAGAAAAGGCTCTCCTGAAGTGGCTAAAGGCTCTAATCTGCGTAGGCTGTTGCTCCGAGTCTGGATGAAAATCTCCTGATTTGCTGGTGCGGTGCCAGCCCTTCCTGCATCACACACACGCTGGGACACAATGCAGCCGCCGCAGCTGGACGCGCATTGTTGCTTTTCCCTGGAAAAATACGAGAGTCTCTGAAATATCACGCGGGATTTTTATTTTTTTATTTTCTTTCAATGCAGGGAAGTTTGCTTCAGAAACAATAGAGGAGGGAGCAACTCTTGGCCCGGCTTCCCTCAGCCCGTCCCTGGTCCCTGGCCCCTGGTCCCTGGCCCCTGGTCGCTGGTCCCTGGTCTCTGGTCCTTGGTCTCTAATCTCTGGGCTCTGGCCCCTGGTCTCTGGTCTCTGGTCCCTGGTCCCTGGTCTCTGGCCCCTGGTCTCTAATCTCTGGTCTCTGGTCTCTGGTCCCTGGTCCCTGGTCCCTGGTCTCTGGCCCCTGGTCTCTGGTCCTTGGTCTCTGGCCCCTGATCTCTGGTCCCTAGTCTTTGGTCCCTGGTCTCTAATCTCTGGTCTTTGGTCCCTGGTCTCTAATCTCTGGCCCCTGGTCCCTGGTCTCTGGTCTCTGTTCTCTGGTCTCTGGTCTTTGTTCCCTGGTCTCTGGTCTCTGGTTCTCTGTTCTCTGTCTCTCAGTGCTCTAGTGCTGTTCACAATTCCCTGATGATTACAATTCCTGGTCTCTCTGGTCCCTGATCTCACAGTGCTCTAGTGCTTTGTTCCACAATTCTCTAAGTACTATGGTTTTCACAGTGCAGTACAAACCTGCAATTCACAATTCTGGTGCCAATTCCACAATTCACAGACCACAGATGCTGTGCAAGTGCAGTGCTCTGTTACTGCAGTCATACAGTGCAGTGCTTTGTTCCTGATTCACATTACAGGTCACAATTCCTGGTCTCTGGTGCAATTATACAGTGCAGTGCCTTGTCTCTGGGCTCTAGCACAGTCTTACCAGTCACAATTAACAGTGTGGTCACAGTGCTCTGTCTCTGGTGTGAATTACAGTGCATACAATCACTCTGGCCCCTGGTCTCTGGTCTTTGTTCCCTGGTCCTGGTCTCACGGTCCTGGTCCCTGGTCTCTCCTGGTCCCTGATTCCTGGTCTCCTGGTCCCTGGTCTCTAATGTCACAGTCTCTGGTCTCTGGTCCCTGGTCACTGTAATCTCTGGGCTCCTGGCCCTGGTCTCTGATCCCTGGTCTCTCTGGTCCCTGGTCTGAGGATTTGGTCCCTAGTCTCTCTAATCCTCTGGTCTTTGGTCCCTGGTCTCACGGTCCCTGGTCTCTGGTCTCTGGTTTCCAGTCCTGGTCTTTGTTCCCTGGTCTCGTCTGATACTCTGGTCCCTGGTCTCTGGTCTCTGGTCACTGGTCTCTGGTCTCTGGTCTCTTGTCTCTAATCTTTGGTCTCTAGTCTCGTTGGTCTCTAATCCTCTGGGCTCCTGGCTGGTCTCTAGTCCTGGTCTTTGGTCCCATCTCTAATCTCTGGTCCCTGGTATCTGGTCCTTGGTCTCTAATCTCTGGGCTCTGGTCTCTGGTCCTTGGTCTCTAATCTCTGGGCTCTGGCCCCTCGTCCCTGGTCTCTAATCTCTAGGGTCTGGCCCCTGGTCTCCTGGTCCTGGTCTTTGGTCCTGGTCTCTAATCTCTGGTCTCTGGTCGCATTCTTTAATCTCTGGGCTCTGGCCCCTGGTCTCTGGTCCCTGGTCTCTGTTCTCTGGTCTCTGGTCTCTGGCCCCTGGTCCCTGGTCTCTGGTCTCTGTTCTCTGGTCTCTGGTCTCTGGTCTTTGTCTCTGGTCTTTGTTCCCTGGTCTCCTGGTTTCTGGTCCCTGGTCCCTGGTCCTAGTCTCCTGGTCCCTGGTCCTAGTCCCTAGTCTCTATTCTCTGGTCTTTGTTCCCTGGTCCCCGTCTCTGGTCCCTGGCCCCTGGCCCCTGGTCCCTGGTCTCTGGTCCCTGGTCTCTAATGTCTGGTCTCTGGTCTCTGGTCCCTGGTCTGTAATCTCTGGGCTCTCGCCCCTGGTCCTCTCGTCCTGGTCTCACCGTCCCTGGTCCTGGTATTTTGGGTCCCTGAGTCTAATCTGAGGTCTTTGGTCCCTGGTCTCTGGTCCCTGGTCTCTGGTCCCTGGTCTCTGGTCTCTGGTTTCCGGTCTCTGTTCTCTGGTCTCTTGTCTCTGGTTTCTGGTCCCTGGTCCCTGGTCTCTGGTCTTTGGTCTTTGGTCTTTAATCTCTGGGTTCTGACACCTTGTGTCTGGTCCCTGGTTTCCGGTCCTGGTCTCTGGTCTCTGTTCTCTGGTCTCTTGTCTCTGGTTTCTGGTCCCTGGTCCCTGGCCCCTGGTCCCTGGTCTCTGGTCTCTGTTCTCTGGTCTCGGGTCTCTGGTCTCTGGTCTCTGGTTTCTGGTCCCTGGTCTCTGGTCTCTGGTCTTTGGACTTTGGTCTCTGGTCTCTTGTCCCTGGTCTCTAATTTCTGTTCTCTGGCCCCTGGACTCTGGTCCTTGGTCTTTAATCTCTGGTCTCTGCAGCACCTGGTCTCTGTCTCTGGTCCTGGTCTCTAATCTCCTGGTCTCTAGTCTCTGGTCCTTGGTCTCCTAATCTCTGGGCTCCTGGCCTGGTCTTTCCTGGTCTAGTCTCTGGTACAGCTGGTCCCTGGTCTCCCTGGTCTCTGGTCCCTGGTCTCTAATGTCTGGTCTCTGAACTAAATTCCTGGTCACACCTGTAATCTCTGGGCTCTGGCACGGTCTCTAGTCCCTAGTCTCTGGTCACAGTCCTGGTATTTGGTCCCTAGTCTCTAATCTCTGGTCTTTGGTCCCCTTTCTCTAATCTCTGGGCTCTGGCCCCTGGTCTTTGTTCCCTGGTCCCTGGTCTCTGGTCCCTGGCCCCTGGTCCCTGGTCCCTGGTCTCTGGTCCCTGGTCTCTAATGTCTGGTCTCTGGTCTCTGATCCCTGGTCTCTGGTCCCTGGTCCTAGTATTTGGTCCTGGTCTCCTGGTCTCTTGTCTCTAGTCTCTCTAGTTTCTGGTCTCTGGTCTTTGGTCTCTGGTCCCTGGTCCCTGGTATTTGGTCCCTGGTCTCTAATCTCTGTTCTCTGGTCCCTGGTCTCTGGTCTCTGGTCTTTGGTCTCACAGTCTCTGGTCTCTTGTCTCTGGTCTCTGGTTTCTGGTCTCTGGTCTTTGGTCTTTGGTCTCTGGTCTCTGGTCTCTAATCTCTGGTCTCTAGTCCTCTGGTCCTTAGTCTCCTAATCTCTGACTCCTGGCCCCTGGTCTCTGGTCCCCTGGTCTCTGGCCTCTGGTTTCCCGGTCCCTGGTCTTTGGTCCCTGGTCTCTGTCTCTCTGTTCCTCTGGTCCCACGGTCTCCTGGTCTCTGGTCTTTGGTCTGAATGATTACCTCTTGTCTAGTCTCGGGTCTCTGGTCTCTGGTCTTTGTTCCCTGGTCTCTGGGTCTCCTGGTTTCTGGCCTGAGGTCTCTCGGCCTTGAGTGCTTTAATCTCTGGGCTCCTGGCCCCTGGTCTCGAGTCCCGGGTCTCTGGCCTCTAGTTTCCAGTCCCTGGTCTTTGGTCCTAAGTCTCTAATCTCTGGCCCCTGGTCCCTAGTGTGCAGTCTCTGTTCTCTGGTCTGGGTC
The DNA here is from genome assembly GCA_015343265.1 of Pao palembangensis. Classification (NCBI taxonomy): domain Eukaryota; kingdom Metazoa; phylum Chordata; class Actinopteri; order Tetraodontiformes; family Tetraodontidae; genus Pao; species Pao palembangensis. The sequence goes on along the minus strand of CM027091.1, from coordinate 835,777 downwards.
TTCTCTGGTCTCTGGTCTCTGGTTTTCTGTTCCTGGTCTCTGGTCTCTGGTCTTTGGACTTTGGTCTCTGGTCTCTTGTCCCTGGTCTCTGGTTTCTGGTTTCTGGTCCCTGGTCTTTGTTCCCTGTTCTCTAATCTCTGTTCTCTGGCCCCTGGACTCTGGTCCTTGGTCTTTAATCTCTGGGCTCTGGCACCTGGTCTCTGGTCTCTGGTCTCTGGTCCCTGGTCTCTAATCTCTGGTCTCTGGTCTCTGGTCCTTGGTCTTTAATCTGGGCTCAGCCCCTGGTCTTTGGTCCCTGGTCTTTGGTCCCTGGTCTCTGTTCTGGTCTCGGGTCTCTAGGGTCTCTGGTCTTTGTTCCTGGTCTCTTGTCTATGGTTTTCTGGTCCCTGGTGGTCTCCTAGTCTCTGGTCTTTGGTCTTTGGTCTTTAATCTCAGGCTCCTGACTTCCCCACCTGGTCTCTGGTCCTGGTCTCTGGTCCCTTGTCTTTGTTCCTGGTCTCTATCTCTGGTCTCTGGCTGGTCTCCTAATCTCTGGTCTCTATTTCAGGTCTCTCTGGCACCTGTTCTCTGTGTGAAAGTCTTTAATCTCTGGGTTCTGGCCCTGGTCTCTGGTCCCTGGTATTATCTGGTCTCTAATCTCTGGTTTCTACAGTACTCTTGTCTCTGGTTTCTGGTCCCTGGTCTCTGGTTACGGTCTTTTGGTCCTGGTCTCTAATCTCTGGGGTCTGGTCCCTGGTCTCTGGTCCCTGGTCTTTGGTCCCTGGTCTCTAATCTCTGGTCTTTGGTCCCTGGTCTCTAAACTCTGACACCTGGTCTCTGGTCCCTGGTCTCTGGTCCCTTACTCTTTGTTCCCTGGTCTCCTAATCTCTGTTCTCCTCAAGCCCCTGGTCTCCTGGTCCTTGGTCTTTAATCTCTGGGTTCTGGCCCCTGGTCTCTGGTCCCTGGTATCTGGTCTCTGGTCTCTGGTCTCTCGTTTCTGGTCTCTGGTCTTTGGTCTCTGGTCTCTGGTCCCTGGTCCTAGTCTCTGGTCTCTGGTCTCTGCTTCTGGTCCCTGGTCTCTGGTCTTTGTTCCCTGGTCTCTAATCTCTGGTTTCTGGTCTCTTGTCTCTGGTTTCTGGCCAATGGTCTCTGGTCTCTGGTCCCTGGTCTCTAATCTCTGGTCACTGGTCTCTGGTCCTTGGTCTCTAATCTCTGGGCTCTGGCCCCTGGTCTCTGGTCCCTGGTCTTTGGTCCCTGGTCTCTAATCTCTGGTCTCTGGTCTCTGGTCCTTGGTCTCTAATCAGGCTCCTGGCCCCTGGTCCCTGGTCTCTAATCTCTGGGGTCTGGCCTGGTCTCATAGTCCCTAGTCTTTGGTCCCTGGTCTCTGTCCCTCTGGTCTCTGGTCTCTGGTCCTTGGTCTTTTAATCTCTGGGCTCTGGCCCTGGTCTCTAGTCCCTTGTCTTTGCCTGGTGTCTAATCTCTGTCCTCTGGCCCCTGGTCTCTCCTGGTCCTTGGTCTTTAATCTCTAGGTTCTGGCCCCTGGTCTCTAGTCCCTGGTATAGTATCTGGTCTCACTGGTCTCTGGTCTCTGGCTTCTGGTCCCTGGTTTCTGGGCTCTGGTCTCTGGTCTTTGGTCTCTGGTCTTTTCTCTGTTCTCTGATCCTTGGTCTTTAATCTATGGGCTCTGGCCCCTGGTCCCTGGTCCCTGGTCTCTGGTCCCCGGTCTCTGGTCCCTGGTCTACTGTCTCTGGTTTCTGGTCTTTCTCTGGTCTCTGGTTTCTGGTCTCTCTGGACTCTGGAGCCTTGGTCTTTAATCTCTGGAGAATCTGGCCCTGGTCTCTAGTCCTGGTCTCTGGTCTCTGGTTTCCGGTCCCTGGTCTTTGTTCCCTGGTCTCTAATCTCTGTTCTTTGGCCCCTGGTCTCTGGTCTCTGGTTTCCGGTCCCTGGTCTTTGTTCCCTGGTCTCTAATCTCTGTTCTCTGGCTGGTCTCTAGTCCTGTGGTCTTTAATCTCTGGGGTTCCTGGCCCCTGGTCTGGGTCCCTGAGTATCCTGGTCTCGAGTCCCTGGTCTCTCTAATCTCAGGTCCCTGGTTTTTCCTGGTCTCTGTTCTCTGGTCCCTGAGGTCTCTGGTCTCTGGTTTCTGGTCCTGGTTTGGTCTCTGGTCCTGTTTTCCTGGTCTCCTCTAGTCTCTGGTCTCTGGTTTGTTCCTGTGGTCTTTGTTCCCTGGTCTCTGTCTCTGTTCTCTGGCTGGTCTCTGATCCTTAGTCTTTAATCTATGGGCTCTTGCCTGGTCCTAGTCTCTGGTCTCTCTAATCTCTGGCTTCCTGGTCTCTTGTCTCTAGTTTCTACGGTTTCTGGTCCCAGGGTCTCTGGTCCCTGGTCTTTGGTCTCTGGTCTCTGGTCTCTAATCTCTGGTCTCTTGTCTCTGGTCTCTGGTTTCCTGGTCCTGGTCTCTGGTCTCTGGTCTTTGGTCTCTGGTCTCTGGTCTCTTGTCTCTGGTCTCTGGTTTCTGGTCTCTGGTCTCACAGTCTCCTAGTCTCAATCCTGGTCTGTGGCTTGTGGTCCTGGTTTCTGGTCTCTGGTTTTAGATTACAGGTTACAGTCTCTGGTCCTGGACTCTGGTCTCTGGTCTGGTTTCTGGTCCCTGGTCTCTGGTCTCTGGTCTTTGGTCTCTGGTCTGGTCCTAGTCTCTGGTCTCTGCAAGCTGGTCCTGGTTTCTGGTCTCTGGTCCCTGTTTTCTGGGCTCTGGCCCCTGGTCTCTGGTCCCTGGTCTTTGGTCTCTTGTCTCTTGTCTCTGGTTTCTGGCCAATGGTCTCTGGTCTCTGGTCCCTGGTCTCTAATCTCTGGTCACTGGTCTCTGGTCCTTGGTCTCTAATCTCTGGGCTCTGGCCTGATCTCCCTAGTCCTGGTCTTTGGTCCCTGGTCTCTAATCTCTGGTTTGTGGTCGTTGGTCTCTAATCTCTGGGCTCTGGCCCCTGGTCCCTGGTCTCATCTCTGGGGTCTGGCCTGGTCCTCAAGTCCCTAGTCTTTGGTCTGGTCTCCTAATCTCTGGTCTGTTCCTTGGTATTTAATCTCTGGGCTCTGGCCTGGTCCCTGGTCTCTAATCTCTGGGTCTGGTCCCTGTCTCCTGGTCCTATTTATTTGGTCCCTGGTCTCTAATCTCTGGTCTTTGGTCCCTGGTCTCTAAACTCTGACACCTGGTCTCTGGTCCCTGGTCTCTGGTCCCTTGTCTTTGTTCCCTGGTCTCTAATCTCTGTTCTCTGGCCCTGGTCTCTGGTCCTTAGTCTTTCATCTCTGGGTTCTAGCCCTGGTCACTCTCCTGGTATCTGGTCTCTGGTCTCTGGTCTCTCGTTTCTGGTCTCTGGTCTTTGGTCTCTGGTCTCTGGTCCCTGGTCCCTGGTCTCTGGTCTCTGGTCTCTGGCTTCTGGTCCCTGGTCTCTGGTCTTTGTTCCCTGGTCTCTAATCTCTGGTTTTCTGGTCTCTTGGTCTCTGGTTTCTAGCCCAATGGGTCTCCTGGTCTCTGGTCCTGGTCTCTAATCTCTGGTCACTGGTCTCTGGTCCTTGGTCTCTAATCTCTGGGCTCTGGCCCCTGGTCTCTGGTCCCTGGTCTTTGGTCCCTGGTCTCTAATCTCTGGTCTCTGGTCCTTGGTCTCTAATCTGCAGGCTCCTGGCCCCTGGTCCCTAGTCTCTAATCTCTGGGGGTCCTGGCTGGGTCTCTAGTCCCTGGTCTTTGGTCCTGAGTCTCTATTCTCTGGTCTCTGGTCTCTGGTCCTTGGTCTTTAATCTCTGGGCTCTGGCCCCTGGTCTCTGGTCCCTGGTACTCTGGTCCCTGGTATTTGGTCCTGGTCTCTAATCCTGGTCTTTGGTCCCTGGTCTCACAATCTCTGGCCCCTGGTCCTGGTCTCTGGTCTCTGTTCTCTGGTCTCGGATCTCTGGTCTCTAGTCTTTGTTCCCTGGTCTCTTGTCTCTGGTTTCTGGTCCCTGGTCCTGAATTACCAATTCTTTGATCATTTGGTCTTTTAATGTCTGGGCCTGACACACAGTCTCTGGTCCCTGGTCTCTGGTCCCTTGTCACATTCCTGGTCTCTAATCTCATCCTCTGGCTGGTCTCTGGTCCTTGGTCTTTAATCTCTGGGTTCTGGCCCCTGGTCTCTGGTCCCTGTTATCTAGTATCTGAGTCTCTCTAGTCTCTGGCTTCTAGTCCCTAATTTTCTAGGCTCCTGGTCTCTAGTCTTTGGTCTCGGTCTTTGTTCCTGAATCATCTCTAATCTCTGTCCTCTGGCCCTGGTCTCAAGGGTCCTTGGTCTTTAATCTCTGGGTTTCTGGCCTGGTCTCTGGTCTAATTTATACTTGGTATCTGGTCTCTGGTCTCTGGTCTCTGGCTTCTGGTCCCTGGTTTCTGGGCTCTGGTCTTTGGTCTCTGGTCTTTTCTCTGTTCTCTGATCCTTGGTCTTTAATCTATGGGCTCCTGGCCCTGGTCCTGGTCCCTGGTCTCTGGTCCCAGGTCTCTGGTCCTGGTCTCACAATCTCTGGTTTCACTGGAGTCTTTTCTCTGGTCTCTGGTTTCTGGTCTCTGGACTCTGGAGGCCTTGAAGGTCTTTAATCTCTAGAGCAGCCTGGTCTCTGGTCCTAGTCTCTGGTCTCTGGTTTCCGATTCTGATAACTTTGTTCCTGGTCTCTAATCCTGTTCTTTGGCCCCTGGTCTCTGGTCTCTGGTTTCCGGTCCCTGGTCTTTGTTCCCTGGTCTCTAGTCTCTGTTCTCTGGCCCCTGGTCTCTAGTCCTTGGTCTTTAATCTCTGGGTTCTGGCCCCTGGTCTCTGGTCCCTGGTATCTGGTCTCTGGTCCCTGGTCTCTAATCTCAGGTCCCTGGTTTCTGGTCTCTGTTCTCTGGTCCCTGGTCTCTGGTCTCTGGTTTCTGGTCCCTGGTTTCTGGTCTCTGGTCCCTGTTTTCTGGTCTCTGGTCTCTGGTCTCTGGTTTCTGGTCCCTGGTCTTTGTTCCCTGGTCTCTAATCTCTGTTCTCTGGCCCCTGGTCTCTGATCCTTGGTCTTTAATCTATGGGCTCTTGCCCCTGGTCCCTGGTCTCTGGTCTCTAATCTCTGGCTTCTGGTCTCTTGTCTCCTAGTTTCCTGGTTTCTAGTCCCAGGGTCTGGTCCCTGGTCTTTACAGTCTCTAGTCTCTGGTCTCTAATCTCTGGTCTCTTGTCTCTGGTCTCGTTTCTGGTCCCTGGTCTCTGGTCTCTGGTCTTTGGTCTCTGGTCTCTGGTCTCTTGTCTCTGGTCTCTGGTTTCTGGTCTCTGGTCTCTGGTCTCTGGTCCCTGGTCTCTGGTCTCTGGCTTGTGGTCCCTGGTTTCTGGTCTCTGGTTTCTGGTCCCTGGTCCCTAGTCTCTGGTCCCTGGACTCTGGTCTCTGGTCTCTGGTTTCTGGTCCCTGGTCTCTGGTCTCTGGTCTTTGGTCTCTGGTCCCTGGTCCCTGGTCCCTGGTCTCTGGCTTCTGGTCCCTGGTTTCTGGTCTCTGGTCCCTGGCGCCACAGGCTCTGGCCCTGGTCTCTGGTCCCTGGTCTTTGGTCTCTTGTCTCTTGTCTCTGGTTTCTGTTGGCTGGTCAGTCTCTGGTCTCTGTTCACTAGTCTCTGTCTCTGGTCACTGGTCTCTGGTCCTTGATCTCCTAATCTCTGGGCTCTGACCCTGGTCTCTGCGTACAAGTCCTTTGGTCCCTAGTCTCTAATCTGGTTTGTGGTCGTTGGTCTCTAATCTCTGGGCTCTGGCCCCTGGTCCCTGGTCTCTAATCTCTGGGGTCTGGCCCCTGGTCTCTGGTCCCTGGTCTTTGGTCCTGGTCTCCCAATCTCTGGTCTGTTCCTTGGTATTTAATCTCCTGGGCTCTGGCCCCTGGTCCTGGTCTCTAATCTCTGAGTGCGGTCCCTGGTCTCATGGTCCCTGGTATTTGGTCCCTGGTCTCTGGCTCTCTGGTCTTTGGTCCCTGTCTCTAAACTCTGACACCTGGTCTCCTGGTCCCACAGTCTCTGGTCCCTTGTCTTTGTTCCTGGTCTCTGTCTCTGGCTCCTCTCTGGCCCCTGGTCTCTGGTCCTTGGTCTTTAATCTCTGGGTTCTGGCCCCTGGTCTCCTGGTCCTGGTATACAGTCCTCTGGTCTCTGGTCTCTCATTTCTGATGCACAGGTCTTTGGTCTCTGGTCTCCTGAGGTCCTGGTCCTGGTCTCTGGTCTCTGGTCTCTGGCTTCTGGTCCTGGTCTCTGGTCTTTGTTCCCTGGTCTCTAATCTCTGGTTTCTGGTCTCTTGTCTCTGGTTTCTGGCCAATGGTCTCTGGTCTCTGGTCCCTGGTCTCACAATCTCTGGTCACTGGTCTCTGGTCCTTGGTCCTCTAATCTCTGGGCTCTGGCCCCTGGTCTCAGTCCCTGGTCTTTGGTCCTGGTCTCCTAATCTCTGGTCTCTGGTCTCTGGTCCTTGGTCTCTAATCACCTGGGCTCCTGGCCTGGTCCCTGGTCTCTAATCTCTGGGGTCTGGCCCCTGGTCTCTGGTCCCTGGTCTTTGGTCCCTGGTCTCTATTCTCTGGTCTCTGGTCTCTGGTCCTTGGTGCACAATCTCTCTGGGCTCCTGGCACAGTCTCTAGTCCCTGGTCTCGGTCCTGAGTATTTGGTCCTGGTCTCCTAATCTCTGGTCTCTTTGGTCCTGGTCTCTAATCTCTGGCCCCTGGTCTGATGTCTGGTCTCTGTTCTCTGGTCTCGGATCTCTGGTCTCTAGTCTTTGTTCCCTGGTCTCTTGTCTCTGGTTTCTGGTCCCTGGTCCCTGGTCTCTGGTCTTTGGTCTTTGGTCTTTAATGTCTGGGCTCTGACGCCTGGTCTCTGGTCCCTGGTCTCTGGTCCCTTGTCTTTGTTCCCTGGTCTCTAATCTCTGTCCTCTGGCCCCTGGTCTCTGGTCCTTGGTCTTTAATCTCTGGGTTCTGGCCCCTGGTCTCTGGTCCCTGGTATCTGGTATCTGGTCTCTGGTCTCTGGCTTCTGGTCCCTGGTTTCTGGGCTCTGGTCTCTGGTCTTTGGTCTCTGGTCTTTTCTCTGGTTTCTGGTCTTTTCTCTGGTCTCTGGTTTCTGGTCTCTGGACTCTGGGCCTTGGTCCCTGGTCTCTGGTCCCCGGTCTCTGGTCCCTGGTCTCTAATCTCTGGTTTGCAGTTACTTTCTCTGGTCTCTGGTTTCTGGTCTCTGGACTCTGGGCCTTGGTCTTTAATCTCTGGGCTCTGGCCCCTGGTCTCTGGTCCTACCTGGTTTCCGGTCCCTGGTCTTTGTTCCTGGTCTCTAAATCTCTGTTCTTTGGCCCCTGGTCTCTGGTCTCACAGTTTCAGTCCTAGTCTTTGTTCCCTGGTCTCTAATCTCTGTTCTCAGCCCCTGGTCTCTAAGTCTGAGTCTTTAATCTCTCTGGGTTCTGGCCTGGTCTCTGGTCCTGAGTATCTGGTCTCTGGTCCCTGAGTCTCTAATCTCAGGTCCCTGGTTTCTAGTCTCTGTTCTCCCTGTTCCTGGTCTCTGGTCTCTGGTTTCGTTACAGTTCTGGTCTCTAGTCCCTGTTTCCACAATTCCTCGATGCCCTGGTTTCTGGTCCCTGGTCTTTGTTCCCTGAGTCTCTAATGCCTGTTCTCTGGCCCAGTCTCTGATCCTTGGTCTTTAATCTATAGGCTCTTACAACTGGTCCTAGTCTCTGGTCTCTGGTCTCTAATCCTCTGGCTTCTGGTCTCTTGTCTCTAGTTTCTGGTTTCTGGTCCCTGGTCCCTGGTCTCTGGTCCCTGGTCTTTGGTCTCTGGTCTCTAATCTCTGGTCTCTTGTCTCTGGTCTCTGGTTTCTGGTCCCTGGTCTCTGAGTCTCTCAGTGCGGTCTCTGGTCTCCCTGGTCTCTTGTCTCTGGTCTCTGGTTTCCTAGTCCTCTGGTCTCTGGTCTCTGGTCTCACAGTGCTCTGGCTTCACCAAATTCCCTGGTTTCTGGTCTCTGGTTTCTGTTCCCTGGTCCCTAGTCTCTGGTCCTGGACTCCTGGTCTCTGGTCTCTGGTTTGGGTCCTGGTCTCTAGTCTCCTGGTCTCTGGTCTTTGGTCTCTGGTCTCTGGTCCCTGGTCCTGGTGCCTGGTCTCTGCTTCTAAAGGGTCCCTGGTTTTCTGGTCTCGGTTTCTGGTCCCTGGTCCTAGTCTCCTGGTCCCTGGACTCTGGTCTCTCTAGTTTCCTGGTCCCTGGTCTCTGGTCTCTGGTCTTTGGTCTCTGGTCTCTGGTCCCTGGTCCCTGGTCTCTGGCTTCTGGTCCCTGGTTTCTGGTCTCTGGTCCCTGTTTTCTGGGCTCTGGCCCCTGGTCTCTGGTCCCTGGTCTTTGGTCCCTGGTCTCTAATCTCTGGTCTCTAATCTCTGGTCTCTGGTCTCTGGTCTTTGTTCCCTGGTCTCTGGTCTCTGTTTTCTGGGCTCTGGCCCCTGGTCTCTGGTCCCTGATCTTTGGTGCTTGGTCTCTAATCTCTGGTCTCTAATCTCTGGTCTCTGGTCTCTGGCCCCTGGTCCCTGGCCCCTTGTCTCTGTCTGCCAGGCTGGGAGGACACGATTGTCCCAGCCCGAGTCCTGGAATCCTGTCTGATAAGTCAGTATTGTTGATGAGCTGATCTGACATGGAGTGGTGGTCGGGGGGTAGGGCGACGCTCCTCTCCCAGAGCAGCAGAAATTCCAGTCACGATGCGCTGTGGCCTGTGATAGCCCTGCTGACAGCAGGTGACCCGGAAATTTGTTTGGTGTGTTGCTGTGGAGAGATTCCCAGCTGGAGCGGCGGTTGCGAGGCAGCGCTGACACGTGATGACGCTGCAGGCTGTTTTCAAGCATTTCGCAACCAACCAAGTGACTTTTGAGCCCGCTGGTAGTTTCGTCTCCACCTTCGCAGCAGAGGCTGATGTGGTTGGCTCCGCCTGCATTTGCAGGGTGGCAGGCGTTCTTGGACGCCGGGCCCAGGCAGCGCTCTTCGCCATTACCTGACGCTGACCTGTGAGCGCGGGCAGGGCGCTGGCACACCTCGGTCACATTTTTCTTTGATTACCCATCTGCATTACGTCTGAGTGCATGGAGTTCTTGGTAGCCAAGAAGTCCATGTGTGCTTTTTCACTCCTAAAGATTGAAAAGGCTCCTCCGCTAAACCACAGCTAGCTCAGCTGCTAACTAAGAAGGTTTCACGCTCCTTATTTTAATTACCAATAATAAGAGGACACAATGTCTTTGTAGCTGTCCTCGAGCCATGTGATCTGCAGGGCAGTTTGGGTTTGCACAGGCTGTTTGTAGTTTGTTAGAATGAGTGGCTTTCTGTTCTGCCAAGACTGAACAGATTCTTATGTCACAAGAAGCGGATGGGGTCAGTCGTGCATGCACACGCAGCGACCTGCTTGCACAAACCAGGAAGTTTAATGGCTGGTTTAAGGCTCAAATTCTTATCAGGAGCAGGAAGCTGATCCCTACCCAGCTAGGGACACGCAGTTGTTGGGGCCTTGGCAGTCCTGCTGGTTATAGAGTGGTCAGCAGGCGTGCAGGAATGCCCAGGTGTCGCGCTGATGCACGAGAGTCTGACTTCTCCAGGCATGTGCCACAAATGCTAAAGTGGGGATTCTGAAAATATTTAGATGTGACAAGACAGTCAAGACAGCTGAGAATCCGTGAAATCTGCTGCGAATCGGTGCGGTGACTCGGGGACTCGCTCCAGGCTTTGTTGGGTGTAAATACGCGTTCCATCCACCTGCGATCGGATCATTGTGCACGCTTTTACCACAATGCAGCAGCCTCGTCATGCAGAGGAGTCTGCAGGTGCACGGATCAAGCCCTGGCATTTTGGCGTGTGTATTTTTAGCAGCCATTGACCGCGCTCGGAATGAAGATGAATGCTCCAGGGGTGCGCCCCTGCTCTCCAGGCCTCGCGAAACTCACCGTGGCGCCACGCTAAGGATGCTGGGGCCTCGCGTCTCCCAGCAGAGTAGCTGACTTACAGTCAACACTCTTCCGCCACTTTTCTCCTCCAGATGTGTGACGACCCTCGTTCTCTATGGGTTCTCCTTTTTGCTCCTGCAGGTGGTTGGTGGGCGGAGCTGGAGGGTGATTGCTGCATTTGCGGCCTCGGGAAGGAGTCTTTAAAAAGGGAAGCCATTTTGGTGAGTTTCTCTCTCTTCTCTCCTCAGCTCTCCTCTGCATTCAGCTCTCCATGGGGTTGGTGTTTGGCAGCCAACGAAGACCCTGAAGTATAATATGTTGGGTTGTTATTTGTGTTTGTTGTGCTGGGTTTGTTGGTTTATTAAATATTCTTTAAGTACCCTCCTTGTGGCCTCCTCCTTGTTGTTGCCTCATTGACCAGCAGGTAACAAATGGGGGGGCACCGTCCGGTTGGCCATGAGGAAAATGGTAAGGAGTGTTGCATATAAGCTTTGATTTGGTTGTGGTGAGTTGTTAGTATTTGGGCTGGAGGCTGTATGTGTGTTTGGACCCATTTCCCATTAGGCATAAGCAATGAGGGCACCAGTTGTCCCATTGACTCTTTGTTTAGTTTGTTTTTGTGCTGCGTGGATTTAGAGCATTTTGTAAGGTGCACTCCAGGACTGTCAAGGTGACTTCCAGTGTGCTGGGTGCAGTCATTGAGTTTGTGTAATTTATCCCGCCACTAAGCCTGCATGAAGACTAGGCCTTAGTAGGTCAGTTAAAATTGGCTGAGCAGTTAGGGTTGGAACTGGGTTCAAACTTTGTCTGCCTGTATCATTTAATTGGGTTATGTGATAAATGCTGGGGTTGAAAATGGCTTCAGTGGAATTTGTTCAGTCTCCATCTGAGACTCTGTTGAAATGTTACAAAAAAGAGCAGTTGTTAGAAGTTGCTAGATACTATCAACTACAGGTTCCAGATAACGTACGCAAGGATGTACTGTTAAACATGTTGAAAACTGCCCTGCGGGATAAGAGAAAATGTTACCTGTATATTATGAAATTAAACTGTTATCACTAGTGTTGATTTGCTGGGTGGATGTTGTATCATGCAAATAAGATGGCAAAAACTCATCTTGAGTCATCCCAAAGGAAGATGAAACGTCTGTATGATCGTCGGGTGGAGAGACGTGAATTTAGTCCAGGAGGACCAGGTTATGGCCCTTATTACCATTCAGGCTAAATTCTCTGGGCCATACACAGAAGTGGCCCGTAAAAAGTGTCGAGTTAAACTATCTAGTGAAACTCCTGACAGGAGGAAGTCTGTACAGTTGTGTCATTTAAACTTGTTAAAACCTTATTTTGCGCGTGATAATATGGCAGACTCTATTGTTTCTCCTGTGGCTGTTGTGACTCCCATAAGGGATAGCAATCCTCCAATTTGTGAGAGACAGGGTGTGTACACCTGATGATAGGATTTTGCAAGAGGCGTCTAAAAAATTCTGAGTCTCTCGCCAAGTTAAATACACTGTTACAGCACTTGCCAGAATCTAGAAGAAAGGATTTGGTAAGCCTGATCAATGAGTTTACCTCCCTTTGTGAGATGCCATCATGTGCCAGCTCATTGAACACTTGACATTGATGTAGACAACCGCTCCTGTTAAGAGCAGCGTTTTTATCGCATGTCTCCGGATACGAGGAGAAACTGGGAAGCAGAGGTTCAGTATATGTTGCAAAATAATATTGCTGAGCCCTCCTCGTCTAGCTGGGCATCCCCATGTGTCTTGGTGAAGAAACCAGATTTGTCTGTTAGGCCTTGTACTGACTTTCGTAAAGTGAATTCACTAACCAAGCCTGACTCTTTTCCTCTTCCTCGTATGGAAGATTGTGTGGATCAAGTGGGGTCGGCCAAGTTTGTTAGTAAGTTTGATCTCCTTAAAGGTTGTTATTGGCAGGTCCCTCACCCCAGGCTAAATAGCTTCGCCCCAGCCTCTACCGGACTTTATTCATATACGGTAATGCCTTTTGGGTTGCGTAATGCCCCCGCTACTTTCCAGCGCTTGATGAACAAAGTAGTTTCGGGTTTAGCTGGATGTGCTGTGTATTTGGATGATGTTGTGATCTATAGTGGCTCTTGGGAGCATCTGCAGCATTCGAGGCTCTGTTTGGCGCTTGTCCTGAGCTAATCTGACTGTATCAACTTGGCTAAGTGTGAGTTTGCCAGGCAACAGTATTCTGGGGAAGGTGGTTGGTCAAGGTCAGGTTAGACCCTGTTAGAACAGGTGTTAGCTATTGATCAGTTTCCTGTGCTGACCACCAAGAAAGATCTTTCCGTTTTCTGGGTATGGTGGGTTACTATCGAGGGTTTTGTAGAAACTTTTCTACAATAGTGGCACCTCTCACTTCCCTGCTCAGTCCAAAAGTTAAATTTAGTTGGTCCCAGGAGTGTCGGAGAGCATTTGAATCTGTAAAATCACTGTTGTGCTCAGCTCCTGTATTGATGGCTCCACAATTGACAAAGCCATTTAAGTTGTTTGTGGATGCCAGTAAAGTAGGCGCTGGTGCTGTGTTGATGCAGGCTGATGCAGATGGGGTCAACTGCCCGGTGAGTTTCTTTTCCAAAAAGTTTAATTCGCATGAATTGAATTATTCCATTGTGGAAAAGGAAGCGTTGGCGCTCATTTTGGCATTAAAACATTTTGAAGTTTATGTCGGCAGTGGAAACCTTCCTTTGGTGGTATATACTGATCATAATCCACTGACATTTCTTCATTCTCTGCAGAACCCAAACCAAAGCCTGATGCGCTGGTGTCTTTTTCTGCAGCCCTTTCATTTGCAGATCCACCATGTGAAAGGAGTTGATAATATTATGGCTGATGCCATGTCACGAGCTATTCCCGAAGAGTAATGTGTTCTTTGTAAATCTCTCTGCTCCGTTATCTTTATTCTTCTCTTAAATATGCTTCCTAGGTACCAAAGTTGCTGAGGGGAGTAAAGAAGTCGGGTCGTTGGATAAGAGGAGGTGAACATTGCATTAAACGGGAGTTATGGGTTCCTATTGAGGTCCCCATCTTAAGGGGGGGGTGTGACGACCCTCGTTCTCTGTGGGTTCTCCTTTTTGCTCCTGCAGGTGGTTGGTGGGCGGAGCTGGAGGGTGATTGCTGCATTTGCGGCCTCGGGGAGGAGTCTTTAAAAAGGGAAGCCATTTTGGTGGTTTCTCTCTCTTCTCTCCTCGGCTCTCTCCTCTGCATTCGGCTCTCTCCATGGGGTTGGTGTTTCGGCAACCAACCGGAGCCTAGTACTTAATATGTTGGGTTGTTATTTGTGTTTGTTGTGTTGGGTTTATTGATTTATTAAATATTCTTTAAGTAACCTCTGTGTGGCCTCCCTCCTTGTTGCCTGCATTGAGCCAGCAGGTAACAGATGTGACGTTTGTGGACGTCACATCTCTGTGCGGCTTGTTCCGTCCTTCTGTGCTCTCTTCTGGTGTTTATCGCCTCTGACGGAGGGAGGCGGAGATCGGCGCAGCTTTTTTTTTGGTTTGTTTGTTTTTTCCAGTAGAATTTGTAGCTGTGTTGCTAAATTCAAGCTGTTTCCTTGGAGACTGACCCTCGTTTGGATGCGCGGACAGTCAGTCAGGACTGATTGTCTGTTGTTTTTCACGCTCTGTGGTGGTTTTAATCTTGCTGTGAACTCAATACCTGCAGCCATCTGCAGCCAGTGGGCTGTTTACGTGCACGCGCTCCGTGTGCCACCGTTCAGGCTCCAAAGAGTGAACACGCTTCAGCATCGGGGCTCGGCCTGTTAAAAAGGGACCCCTGGACTAATAAAGATGCTGTATTAACTTTCCCCCAGTGCCTAATCTCCTGGCTAATCAGTAATAAAAGACCAGCGCTCAGTGGGTTAGCATAGTTTACGTGTTTGAATGAGATTAACACACCTCACTTAACACACTTTATGAACAGACACGCTGAGTTTTATTCATTTTCTTAGTGTTACACATGTGGTACCTGCTTAGCTAGATGCTAATTTAAGAGCTCTTTTGCCTGGGCTGTTTGGAATGTAGCAGTTATGAACTCAGCTGGAAATGTTATCATTTATTTAAATATTTCACACTCAGTTTAGCTCTGAATTATCATCAGCAAAGGCTTCAGAACAGATTCCACTTATTATTTGTGCATTTCTAAAACTACCTCATTATCAAAAAGTGGATGGATCAGGCTTCATTTTGACAAGTAAAGACACTGAGTTTAGCCCAGTTATGTTCATACCTTTAGAGAAGCTATTTCAGTCTTTTTGCCGCTGAACAAACATTTTTTTTTTTTCAGTTTGGACTCTGTGCTTGAGATTCTAAGGTTCAGACATCATTAGCTAATGCAGGGAGTCAGCTGTGGGGCACCTTTGGGAATTTAAGCAGCTGGTATTTAAAAGTAACTTCCGCCAGAAGACACAAAACAGAGGACAGAAACAGCGCATGCTAAAATTAGCAGCTGCCACCTCGCATGTACGATGGGAGTGTTCACTGAAGGTCCACGGAAGCAGCGTTTGTCTGCACAAGCTGCCAGAATCCCCTTTAATAATGGGAATTTGCAAGCACTGGGGATTTAAACAGAAGAAGGTTGAAGGAGACCTCGGCCACAAATGACTGCCTGCTCAGCACGGAGTCCACGCTAGCAGCAGCGCTGAAGATGCCTTTTCTGTAGTGTCTAGAGATGAAGATAGGTGGGAATAACAATGGCAATGAAAAGGGGATAAAAAAAAGGAGAGCCAGACTGTTAACCATCAACACTGAAAATCAATGTTCATGAGTAAATGATCAAATCAACCATATAATTCTTCATTTAATGCACAGCCTCATGCCTTGACCCAGTTAGCATCCCAGCTCTGTCTGCCGATGGTCAATATCATATATAACTAATGTGCATTTCCTCATATACGAAATCTGGCAAACAGAACCTTAACATTTCCCAAAATAGAGTTGTCGTTTTCCCTTTCTGCTAAATGTTGAAGGTGTGGAAATCGTTTCAGACACAAATCTAAGCGCCACATGTCCTGGCCAGACTGAGTGAGGAGGCCAATGTGAAGGTAACCTCATAACAAGATTTTACTTTTACAAGCTTAATGAGATCAATGTGGCAACAATCAGATTATCAATACTGTCACAATTTGTAACATTTATATTTCCGCTAATTTTTAATCAGTCTTGATTATTAAACTGAATTTAGAAAAAAGTTGGTTTTATCTACTAAATGTCATTTATTCTGTCCAAACCCAAATTCAGTTAAAGAGAAAATGCAAAAAACTGGTCAGTGATTTAAAACATGTTATCAGTTGACTTGACATTTCAATTCTTGCATATTTTTGAGCCATTTATAGTCTGGATATATGAACAATCTACAGGATATTTAACTGATGTCCGTCTATTTATCTGACACTTGTAGAAAATCCATTTAAGTTTTTATTGATTCAGATACAAAGTTAAAAAGCCTTTAAAAGGAAAAAAAAAGATGTACAGCTGTGAAAAGACAGTGGTGGGCTGCCAGGGCCTGCAATTTTGACGCAATTAAAAATAATAATAATAATAATAGTTATTATTATTATTATTCATATTATTATTATTTTTTATCACTATCAGTATTTTCTGAAAGTTGTTTTAGCCATCATTTGTTGAAGGTAGGGGGCCTTCACAAGCATTTCTGCAGGCCCTGAAGCAAAAAAGCCTCCATTTATTTATTTATTTATGTATTATTTACGCCAAGGTGGGTGACGTCAGCATAGTCACACCATTTGATTGGATAGCCAGTGAGCGTACTGGAAACAGCTAGCTAACAGCTTCTGTAGCGTGCTGCACGAGCAAAAACATTGTTGTTCTGATTTAATAGCTCTTGTGTCAACCCACAATGGCTGAAGAGGGAGAAGAAATGGATTTATGTGAAGATTTATTGCAAAATCCAATTTTGTGACACCGTTGAGCAAGAAAAGAGCCGATACGAGGAAATCTACGAGGCTACCGAGCGCACCGCAGGCGCTCCGAGCATGAGCCAGGCTCGACTTTGGCGTCCATGGCACTAGACAACATTTCTTTATGGAACTGCACGGACAATCTGTACGACAGAGTACTTGAATAGGCTGAACGTTTGTGGTGAGTAAAATGTTGCTATTTTCCTAGGAGAATGGTGGTCAAAGCGCTGAAAAAGTATATTGTCAACAGAAGCCAAAGCATTGATATAATTTTTTTAATTACCTTTTTTGTATTTCTTATTAGGGCTGAAACGATTATTCGAATAATTCGATAAAAATGATTTGTCACGAAGCTTTGTTTAAATTCGATCCCCTATGCAGCGCACTGTGTTTAGCTCGGATCGTCATTTCTGTTGCTGCTTCGGCTGCTGATCTGTCACTGAAGATCGATGTGAGGTGCGGATTGCAAAGAATTTAACATTAAAAAGAAAATAAAACGTAGAGCAACGTGTCTACTGGAAGATGCAGTTAGCTTAGCACAACGCTGCTGCTGCAGCACCTCCGAAGGAAACATCCGGTCTCTACTAAAAGTCCGTAGATCGGACCGGAAACAGCAAGCTAAGCTAACGATAATTAGCAGCAATTAGCAGAAATCAGTGTGATCATGACTGAGAGGAGTCTGCTAGCTAACACGCTTTGTTTACAGCTCTGTGGAAACGCTGAGTCACTACTTTAATCAGTGCGGTGGCTAATCTGCTAGCTAGCACGTTTCCCCAACTCAGCTAAGTTTATGCCTAAAATAATTATAATAATAATCTTCAGAAAATAAAGAGCTGTAGTGAGTTTGTTAAAGCCTGAACTTCAGTTAGTTAAATTGTAAAAATCATTTTAACTCTGCATCTGCTTGATATTATTTTGAGCAGGTTCAACAGAACAATAACGTTACGGAGGCTTTTTAATAAAATTAGAACGAGTTAAAAAAAAAAAAAAGTCGCAGTGTGCGCAGTATATTTCTTATCTGATTATTCGCCAGAATAATCGATAGGATACCCGATTGCTAAAATCGATTGCTGCAGTCATATTTCTTATTAAATGCTTTTTTTTCTCCTAATATTGCAGTTTTATGAGGTTATTATTGATGCTTTTAAATGTGTGTCGCATCTGTAGGTGCAGTAGAAAGAGACTTGTGTACCCCCTTTACCCCAGTAACGACATTTTTTCTGGCTACACGAGTTATCCATCTGCCATGCAAAGGTTTTTTTATACTCCATTTCGGCATTATAAGATGGTTTTATAGCCATAAACTAGTTGTTGCGGGATGGATTGATTCAGACGGAGCACTACTGAAGCCGCCACTGTTAGCACATGATTAAGGGCCCTGCTGGGGGTCTTCCAGACCCTAGAAATGTGCCGTTTGCGTGCGTAGTGCCTGAATGGGAATCAGGAATAACCGGTACAACATTATCGAAGCTGGAAGTTCCCAACTTCTGCCTCTGTGGTGCTGTTGCAGATGGTTCTACGTTACTATTATCAACACTCTGAAATTATGCTGCCCATAGAAACGCTGCTAATTCCTCTTTCACACTTTAAACGAGTCGTTCACACCCTGAAAAAGGTACTTTTCAAAGGTACTTTCCAAACATGAAAAAGACATGGGGAAAGTAAGAAAAAACCTCTGGAGTGTGTGGCGACATGCTGTTCAGCAACATCATCTTCATCATCACCATCAGGGCAGAAATCACAGCTGTGAGTGTTTGACTTTGGTATTTTCCTGACCGGCGTCACCAAATCACCGGGCGTGAGCGCGTGTTGGATTTAGCAGGTGTCTCTGTGTTTTGTTGTTTGATTGATCACGTTGTGATGATCACTTTGCAGTCCTCGTGACGAACATTACTGTTATTAATGTAACACTACCAGCAGCTTCATAAGGCGACAAGTGAACCCGTCCACCCTCCATCAGTCTCGTTTTTCCAAGCGTTGGCAGAAAGTCGCAGCTGCGGTAATGACATGTTGCTCACATATGTCAGCGTGTGCGTGACTTTCACAGCTATCATCTTCAGCATGAATCATGAAACGACACACTGGCTGCACACTGTTTGTCTTCCTCTTACAAGAAGGAAAGATTGTTGCTCGGAGCTTTTCTGAAGCCCACGGCCTCACAAAGGTCGGCGATTGAGGAAGCGGCTGTCGGGGTAACGGCAAACGCCTCTCTGGAGTGTCTGCGGATGCCAAAGCTTCCTGGTACAGCTACCTGTCGCCCGCCTGTGCACGTGTGTGTGATGAAATCTGTGAATCTGATCAGAATTGGAAACCCCACGGCATGAATGTTCCGTTTGCTTGGACCTGCATTAATAATTCGTGACGTGTCCTCTGCTGTGGCGAGGTGACGTGTAACATCTATACTAACTCTGGTAGCGATGATTTGATTAACCTGTTGAGCAGTAATGATAAATAAGGAACTCTTTAATTCGTAACTCGGAACAGAGACGAGGCTGCTGCAGCTGCACTCGGGCCACGTACGGTTTCCTGTTCTCACTCTTTCAGCCATCAATACGGAGGCTTTTCAGGCCTCCAGCCAGGTTTGGGTGATCATATCCTTCCTCCACATGCCTCCAGCATGGGTGAAGCACATTTGGACCTGACCCATGCTGTCCTCTGCTCTCTGTCTGTCTGGACCTTCAGGTCCCACAGACCCTCAGCTCAGGCCAATGCCTGTAGCTAATGTGCTCCCTGTGGCTCCAGAGAGGCTAGGACTGCCATCTGCTGGTGTGGAGGGGTAGTGCAGTCACAGTGTAACGTTCCATGTAAACACCAAACCAGTTGCGTTTCCATCCTGCTCGCACTATTCCAGTGTTCTTAACTCGACTCTCGGCTCTTATCGGTTCACCATATTTATTTTCCATCTTCTCCTTTAATAGCCCTTTCTTCACTGCACATATCTGTAGTCCTAAACTCATCACCTGTCTGCTTAGGTGGGTCCTCGAGCCTGGAGCTTCCCTGATTGGCCACATCCAGCATTACTGTTACCCCGGGTTTCCACTGGATGCATTGTGTCCCCGTCCATCCGTCCAGATTTCTGCCGTCCAGCCGTTTATACTGGATGCGTCGGGATGGACGGCGAACGCCGCAACAATCTAGCACAATCCAGCGCGTGCCGGACGGGAAGTCGGGTGCGAAGATAAAAATAAAACATCTGAGAAACTGTCAAAATAAAAGGTCCTGTATTTAGAGCGATCTTTTTCAACAGGGCGCTAAAAACCGAAATCAGGTACGACCGCACCATTACATTACCATTTTGTAGTTTTTGAAAGGAGCCACAGAAGAAGACGCTCTTTGTTCCTAGAGGAGTAAATGTCCCCTTTCTTCAGTTGTTGGTGACTCTACCATGGGGAATTCTAGTAATGTTTCCTAAAATGTGTAATACAGCGACTGTTTCTTGTAAATTCTGGTTATTTACGTTATTTAATATTTTCAAAGATATTCCGCAAACAATACGTTAACAAACGAGATAAAATGGCCCAAGAAAAAGAGGATTCACACACGTAATAACATAAAAAAAGATGATTCACACATATAATAATGTAAAAAAACCATCGCTCTAAATATGGGAGCTTTTATTTTGACGAATTCCCCGCTGTTTTATTTTTTTCTTCGCACCCGACTTCCTGTGCCGTACGCGATGCCTTGTGCTAACTTGTTGCGGCGTGCTCCGTCCGTCCAAGATAGAAGCCATGCGGATTTTTTCGGAGGGTGATGGAGGCCCCCGGCCCTGCCGTGGGCGGAGCCGCAGCCAGTGGAAACTGACACATTGATTTGAACGGACTCTAACCAGGTCGGGCGGAGACACAGTGCCTGTGGTGGAAACGGGGGGTGAGCCTAGCCTGGTGATTTCTAGCACTGGATTCAGTCAGATGCAGAACAAGTGTGAATGTCGTTGATGAGTTAGAGAAACAATTAGGGATGAATGTTTGCGCCTCGACACATTTTAAACTGATATGACCAACCAACATGTTCTGAACTGGCGCCTGAGTGTGAGTCGGTGGTGAGGACCCTCTGATGCTGCTCTGGTCCAACAAACAAGGTGAGTTAGTCAACTTTTACCTGGTTAATTAAGTAGTGACTGAACATTAGTCTGAATTCTTTCTCTCCATTCGTACGGAGCTGCTGGATTAGTGGCTACAAATGTGACGAGCCAGAAACTGCCGCCGTCGCTGCTCCTTCCCCAGTTTGTCGCCTGGGTTTGTTTTTTGTTTTTATTTTTTATTTTCGTCTTCTTTGCGACTCCGATTGGCAGGCTGATGTTGTTGGAGCTGCAGGCTGTGCAGCATAGTCAAGGATGCGTTGACAGCCTGGTTGGATTGTGTTTTTCCCAGACCGCTGGGATGTCAGATGAGCAACCGTGTAAAATCTGTCTGTTCTGCTCGTCATGTAGCTGAATCACTCTGACCGGCAAACCCAGCAGTCACCAGTGAAGAGGAGCACTGCTGCATCCATTGTTAACATCAAAAAGAGGTTCACTGTGTGGTTATTTGCAACATGATAACTGGGTAATGTGTTCGACCTATTTCATTTTTTGGTCACGTACTGTTGAATGGCAACAACTAATACCTTTAAATTCACTTTTACTCAACAATTACGATGTTATAATGATTGAATTAAAATTATGTGGTATTACAGAAGAGTTTGGAATGCAGCCGCTAGTCTTCAGAACGGCGCCGGAGGCCGCGGCGAAGCCGATGCGGGGATCTATGAGCTGACATAAAGTTGCCCGGTCGGCAGTAACGTGCTGCTGTTGGAGTCGTTCATTAGTCAGCAACAGCACATAATAACCACGCCCTACAGTGGATTCCTCATCTGCTGGAGTCTCTCAGAGGTGCAGCTGTTTTTGGTTGACCTCTCGGGACCAAAGCACACCCTCAGATCACACTGGCTGATGATGACACGCTGGGTGGAAGGTACGTCCGTGTGGTCTCAGAAAAGCGATCAGAAACAAAGCGATAGCTCTGAATCAGAAACATTTAGAAATGTAGCGATCTGCTTGTTAAGCCCATTTTCCTGCTGCGTTTGTGCGAGTGAATAACGCTGATTGTAATCAGGATAACTGCAGATCTGTCTCTGGCTCAGCTGCTGGCCTTTTTTTGTCTTTTTTTCCATCAATAGCATCATTGTCGGAGTCCGCTGAGTCCGAGAAGTGAGTCGTTTCTGTGCGTTTTACGTGCCGCGTGCACAAGGACACACATTCTGAGAGGGAGGATGGAAATGCAGTTTAATCATCACACTCGCACAGACACGCTGCCCACACTGGCCCTGTGAGCCTGAAAGAGAAGCAGAAGTTCACTTCCAGTCTGTGCCATCAATCCGTGCACGCGGTCACATCCATCGTGCAAATCTCCAGCACGGCTTAGCTCCGAGGTGAAGGTGAGCTGCAGCAGGTTGTTGTGTGTATAGGATGTGCGTAACCTCGGCTCAGAGTACTAAACATGAATCTGGCTTTTACTGAAGATCCAACAGGTTCCACAGTTGGTTGTATGATGTTCACATTTATGCAGATGACACTTGCTTAATGTACCTGCTCTGTCCGTGCTAAAAAACAAAAAAAAAAAACAAAAAACCTTGGGTACGGTAAAGAAATTCATGTTATTTTTAATTATAAATGTTTATTGTCGATGTTCAGAAAGTTTATTTTTAGTTGATGAAGACATTTGCCCAATCCATGGTATTTAATACAGTATTACTGTGGAAAATTAGAATATTGTGTAAAAGTTGTTTCATTCAGGCAATCCAACATAAAAGGTGAAACCAATACTTTTTATAGACTCTTTACAGATGTAAGATTTTACTTTGAGGCCTGACATTTTTGTATTTAAAATTCTTTTTTTTTATTGATTTCAAGCAAGTTTTTGAATTTGAGGTTTTCTGAAGCTGCAAGTCCTAATCAGCAAAATCAAAACAAATAAAAGCTTGACATGTATTGATTTGCATACTGTTTGTCTATATAATATGTACATTTGACCTTTAAAGTTACAGAAATGCAGGCACTTTTTCAGGATATTCTAATTTTCAGAGAAGTACTGAATAAGACAGTAAAAGAACATCCAAGTGTGAACAGATCTAGTTGGATCATCCTCCAGTAGAATTTGTATAAATATAACGACAGCCCAGATTCGGGCTGTCGTCTGTCCAGTCTGTGTTGCAGAGGACGATGTGGATGGGCAGAGATGGACTTCTGGACGTTGTCCTCCTCTCCATCACAGAGTCAGGTGTCCCTTTAGAACCAGGAACAGAACCAGCGCAGGTCACTGGCTGCATCATCGGCACACCCAAAGATCTAAAGATCTCAGCCGCCTCAGAGAGTCTGTAGCTCTGCTACAGCGCTACAAATGAAGCTCAGGTTCGCAGGTCGACACACCTTCATCGTCACAACCCCCAGCATGAGGTGTGGTTTGTGTTAATGTCACACTCTAGAGGGAAACGCTGGGGCGCAGGAGCTCTGCTCCAGCCACTGAAGGGTTAAAGGAGGGAGGTTATTGTGCTGTGTGGTCAGACCCTGATAGGTCACAGCCTGGTGGTCCGCTCTCTCTCACCCTCTTCCTGCGCCTCAGCAGCCTCTCAGTCCTTTTGGGTTTCACAGAGCCAGCGCGGGTCCGAGCCGCAAGCGCAGATCTGAGCCGTCCACGAGGACCTGCTCCGTGTGGGACACGGGGAGGCGAAGGTAACCAGCACACGGTGCACTCTCTGCTTTTCACTGGGGGACAGATCCACGTGAGAGCGTGTGTTTGCTGTGGTTTCCTGCTTCGTGTCTGGCTTTGTTGGTTCCTGTCAGAGTCCAGCAGCTGCTGCTGCTGCGGCCGCCGCATCCGTGTGTCTGCTGGGGATCAGACTGTCCTAATGATGGCACAGAGGACTCTGTGTGTGTGTGTGTGTGTGTGTGTGTGTGTGTGTGTGTGTGTGTGTGTGTGTGTGTGTGTGTGTGTGTGTGTGTGTGTGTGTGTGTGTGTGTGTGTGTGTGTGTGTGTGTGTGATGAACAGCTGTTCTGAACGCATCAGTTCGGAATGAGCAGAAATCCTTGAGTCCATGCGCTTTAAGAGGAAATGAACAAACCTTCAAGCCCTGTGTGACAGTTTAAATGAGGTCCAGCAGGTTCTTTGAAACGGTTGAAATGAATCCTCGGCAGAGATCTGCACCCTGGTGGAATACGAGTCCACCTGCGTTGATCGGAGGTGGCCTGCTAGGCACGCTAACCGCAGCTTTGATCAATAGGTCACGCTCTTTTGGTCCTGACCTGCTCGTGTCAGCAAACGCTTACAGAAAGCCCTTTAGCGTAGCCGCTGAGCCGGGCCTCGGCCTCGGGGGAGTGACGGTTCCTGAAATCGTCCATTTGTTTTCACTTTTGCTCTCCCAACGCTGAGAAGGATCAGATGTGAAGCAGATTGGTGACATCTGTCCGTCCAGCAGCCGCCTCGCTGACGAATGTGTTTTGTATTTTGTCGTTTGCTGTCTGATCTCCGTTCTCTCTTGACACAGCAGGTGTCTTTTTAAGTATTTGTCTGACATTTTCCCTTCCTACTTTATGGATATGAGACATTTAAAGCAAAGGCAAACTGTAAAAAGTAACCGTGTTTAGCAGTTTGGATAAATGCACTTGATTGCAGAGTTGAGCCGGATAATTTCGCTCATCCCCGGAATGATTTTCATCAAAGGTTTGCATGAACATTGCGCCACGACGCTCTTATTTCCTCTTTTCTTTTCAACTACATTGATCTCTTTGCAGGCTGGGTTGATTAAAAAAAAAACCTCCAGCGGTCTCCGCTGCTCTCTGGGTGAATGAGACCACTTAGAATGCGGCTCACAGAGTTTCCGAGGGCCCGTTTCCACTGCTGCTGTGGCTGTCAGGCCTGGGAAAATGCCTCTGACCCACACAGGAAATGAGCCGTTGGTGGACAGACAGCCGAGCTGCAGGCGCTTCTTTTAGCGCTCAGCGTGAGCTTATCGGTTGTTCGCGTTCACAGCTGCAGATTCAGGATGCTGTCAGCATGTTAAGGATAATTTATTCAAAAGTGTTGGCGCGTGGTGCGTGCGCCCTTTAGAAGTGAAGATGATTTCAAATGAGTTGGAGTCGTCAGTGTCAGCAAGCACAAGGAGCGAAAACGTGTCAGCAAAGAAGAGTGAACTTTGGAGCTCTGAGCCAATCGCCGGGGATGTGGGCGTCCTTTGATTTAGAGTCTGTCCCAGTTTCACCGTCCGTGCTTAATTGAGGACTCATATCTGCTGAGCCCACCTGCTGGTTTTAGCTTGGTTTACACCTCCGGCAACAACACCAGCGCGCGTGCGTTATCTCTAAAATCTGGGTTTGATTTAGAGCAGAGGGGGGCAAACTACAGCCCGGGGGCTGCATGTGGTCCGATGAGCTATTTAATCCGGCCCGTAGCGCCTTCACAATAACCTATCCAAAAAGCTAAATTAAGAAGGTTGTCAGCTTGATTTATCAAATCTAAAACCTAACGTGGACCTTCAGGAAAAATAATTTCCCACCCCTGGATTAGAGGTTTGGACCCTGAGGGCTCATTCAGCCCTTGGATCAGTGGGGTGTCAGTAGCTGGGAGAACCTTCAGACCCACAGCTCTCATTTGCAGCAGCCTAGTGAGACACAGTCGGAAGGAACATCTCCTCGCCGCCTCCTTGACTGTCGCTGATGCTTCTAATCGTTGTCATGGATTCAAGGCAGAACCTCTTCAACACTGATTATGAGAATATGAGCTCCAACTGTGTTTGTTTGTGCCTGAGCAGTCCAATGCTCGGAACTACACATCACATGATGAAACATGCGGATGAGTCAAATTTTAACTGTGTAATCTGCAAATGCCTTCAGATTTCTCATTGATGGTTGGCCGTTAACACACCACCTTCTCCTGTCTGGTGTGCGCGCTAGGCTCCCACCGCAGGCACACGTATGTATTAGTCCACAGTGAACTCTGCTTGTTTTCACAGAAATGAAACCGCTATTTTTAGACAGCAGGGGTTTGAATAAGAAATGAAAGCTTGGGTTTTGATCGGTGTGGAGCGTCTCTACAGATGAGGACCAAAGAGAAGACGTGGTGGTACATAACTGCCTACCAGCACTCATTAAAGGAGGCGCTTCTGTTAGCTTGTGTGCTTTGGTTTTCCTAGAAACCAGTTTGGGCTCAGTGGTGGCCAGTTGTGTTACCAGTAATGTCAAATCACCACTGAGAAGGCTCTTCTGCTAACGTTGTGCTCAATCAAACAAGACTTTGTCTCTTTAATGGGGCCTCTGAAGAGTCTGTGCTGAATGAATGAGTGAGCTGCTGAGGACACTCCCACCGGGGGCGTGGAGTGAAACCGGTTGTGGTGTTTCGTGGAGGGTTGTGGGATTTGGTTTCTGCAGTGTGTGCAAATGACCACGTACTTATTAACGATGCTCTCCTTGTTTTTCTTGTACTTTAACCCAGCGGCCCCCAACCTTCTTTTGCGCCACGGACCGGTTTACTGTCGGGCAGCATTTTCAGGGACCGGCCGTTAAGGTGGGCAGATAAATGCAACAACAGAACGTGATATGACCGTCATGAAAACTGTGGCATTTTCTAAATATAGTAATAATCGTGCGTTAATAGCGAGCCATAGATGGATGTAACAAAGAGGATCTGGCAATTTTTCAAAATAAAACATTGTTCAGTTTCAGATAATAAATAAAAGAATGTAATGCAAGTTATTTATTCTTTCTGTGCAGTCCGGTACCAAATGACCCACGGACCGGTACCGGTCCGCGGGCCAGGGGTTGGGGACCGACGAGTAGGTCAGCAGCTTCTTCTTGTCCTGTTGGTCTGGATCACTCAGGCCTGCTTCCTCTTGGCTCTGCTGCCCGACAGCTACCATGTTAGCCCCACTGTCTCCAGCCTTCATCCTCCTGTCGTCAGACGTTACGCTGACGACCACAGTAAAAGAGAAGAAAGGAAAAACAGAGCTTTGATGCTCAGTCACCACGTGTCGGAGACCGCCGACGAACAGCTGTTACGTGCAGCGTCGCCCTCAGTATGATGGAAAACAGCGCTCGCCGCTTCAGCTGTAACAGCAAAGATTCTCGGCGGTGGGTCCATCTGGTGACTCCACGTACGCATGCCTGGATAAGTGCACGGGGACAGGGGGCAGGCCCCGAGCTGGTCGGACCATCGGGGTCCATCAGGACCACTGCTGTGCTTTTGTGTTGATGCAGTTTGCTTCTGCTGCACCTGAGGACCAACGTGATTACACAGCTGCGTTGTTTTCCTCTAAAACCGGGAACAACCGACTTGCAAGCTTGTAAAATTCAGAGCAGGATTCTTTCAAAATTATTCAGTTGGATGGATTACAGGCTTGACATCAGCGGAGCCCAGAGACACCAGTACCCCAGCTGGGGACGCTGGAATGTGTGAACAGGTAACAGGAACTGTTGTCTTGCTATGATTAATTCATAATGTTACACTCAGCTTTTAGGTCAGTGTGTGTGAGAGAGAGAGAGAGAATTATTCATAGTGTATTAATTAAAATGCAAAATCAGGAGAGGTGGAAAAAATGTGTATTGTATTGTTCAGACATGCCGTACTGCACGATGCTAAAATAATTACCATAAATGATTAATAACAATTAGCGCTAAGTATTAACTGTTGACGTTTGGAGCAAATACAGAGATGATGACGACAGGTCAAGTTGCGACGCGCTCTTGTTTAACAGAAATTATTGTTTAGAGCGTGACAAACGTCTTACATTGATGAAAAGTTGAGAAGAGTAATTATATATGTAAAATCTGCAGTGATGAAGAATCTTTGACCTGTATAACAGAAAGTCCTCTCACTGAGTGTCTGCTTCTCTTCCTCTTGCTGTAACCTGGGAACATGCAGATAACACACACACACACACACAGCTCACACATTCAGTTGTCAACATTTTTAAGCCGGCTTGATCCATCCTTCTGTGGTAAATGCTCATTCTTCTCTAGAGCTTGTAGAACCATATGTATGCGCATATCCAGTCCAATCCAGTCGTCATGGGCCTGCTTCAAGCCGGGTTTTGTATGCTACCAGGCAGAAGAGGCCTTCTCCGAGGGAAGTGGGAGCCCAGGTTGAAAGCGTCGTCTACCTGTAGGATAGAAAACCCGGTTTGAATCAGGCCCTTGAGGACTGGACTGGATTGGACTGGACGTGTGCGCCTCTGTTTAGAACATTTTGTTTCTTTGGTTGTTGTTTTTTTTCTGCCCCATTGACGCCATGAAACTTCTCACAGCTTCATTCTGTTTGTAGAAAACTCTTAAACCAATAGAATATCACTCAAATGAACACTTTATTCCAGTTAGCTACTATTTAACTGACATTCATTTGAGGCAATGTTTTAACAGTAACCCAGGCAGGATTTTATTTCATGTTCTTCTCCTTGACAAGTTCTGGATCACAAAAAGTCAGTATTTACATTTAGCTGTGTATAATCACGAGGGCTTATCGGCGTTTGAGGGGTTAACGTGGTCTTTTCGGCTCACACCAGCACCCAACCACACTGAATCAACACCGATTATTGAAGTTGCTGCTCAGTAACTGGACAGAAGATGGATGGAAGCAGAGCAGGCGTGCAGGATTTAAGGAGTCATGACGTCACGGAGGCTCGTTTGAGCCTAATTTCAGAGAGCTGAACGACACCGAGCAGTACCAATCAGTCCAGTAGGGGGCAGGCCTGTGAGGAATATGGCCCAAAATAAACACAATCATTAATGGTGAATGACTTTTAAATATGAAGCTAGCAGGAACAATAAAAGAGGGGTAGAGAGAGAGATGCCAATCATATAGCACAGGGGTGGGCAATTCTTTAGCCTGAAGGGCCACGCTGGGTTGTAGATCTTGATGAAGGGCCAACCAGGTGGTGCAGGAAGCTAACCCCCCAGATGAGGCTCAGAGGTTAGCTAAAATCCTGCTTGATGGACTATTGACTGAGGAAAATATTTAGAAGAGCCTGTAAATTGGTCCAACTAGAGATGGATGATGAAGCTCCAGATGATGTTTGGCCCCACCTTCTTGAGAGGACATGTTAGCATGCTAGCTGAAGGTGGGGTCTGAACCTTTTTCTAACCAATCAAGCTGACAACCCTCTTCATTTGGCTTCTGGAGGAATGATTGTGAAGGCTCTGCGGGCCGGGTGAAAGAGTTCACCGGGCCACATGCGGCCCCCGGGCCTCAGTTTGCCCACCTCTGCTTTAGCTAGCCCTGCAAAGCAAAGGTCCACAGGTTAAACACGGCTTCCACACGTATGCACTCTTTTCTAGCATCTGCTGGAAATCTGCACTACAGCAGGCTGAGCACGCAACTGTCGCAGCAGTGAAGAAACCTTTGAACAACTACCTTTGACCATTCTACTATAGCGACTTCATAAATATTTGAGCGCTAGATTTTCATGCAGAAGGTAATGTTTACGGTCTGCTTTATGGTGTGTCTGCTTTTCATCACAGCTCAGCTCATCTCTGAGGTTATTGCTTCTCAGTTTGCTCCTTTCTTTTCTCTCCTGTTTGTGTGACTCTTGCACGGCCGCGTCGGCCTCCGGTCCTTCCAGGTCGGTCGTGCTCGCTCCGGCCGCTGCCCTTTAACCCTCGCAGCAGTTTGCCGCAGAGGCTGCGATCGATCTTGCTCTTCAATTACCGTTGATTTTGTTTGTGCGACCTGATAAAGAGTTGAAAGGTCGTTGGTGCTCAGCGGCGTTTTTGAGGAAGGACGGCGTTGATCTAGTCAGGCTGATGCATGGTGGTGAGTAGGCACTGTTTGTCAGATAAGAATGTAGCTGTGTGAGTGTGTGTTCATCCCATTAGAAGTGCTGCCTGGTTATCACCTCGTCCATGATGACTGCTCGTTGATCTGTGTGTGTGTGTGTGTGTGTGTGTGTGTGTGTGTGTGTGCAGCTGCTTATCTTGGTCTTCATAACTCTCAGCCTTGCCTGTACGTTGCAATCCTATCCCACCTCCCTCTAACCTGTAGGCTTTAGCCGCGAGGAGACAGGAAAGCTGGACTCAGCCCGGGCAGACTGTGTGTTCCTCCGCCGCCGCCGCCGCCGCCGCCGCCGCATAATGAACGCGACGCGACACCAGGCAACCTCCCCAGCCTTTTCACAGCCTCAGCTCTGTTCTGGACCTGCGGTGCCTTCCTTTTTATGATTAGCAACTGCAGCTAAAGTCCTAGCTTTGGCAGCTTTGCCGGTAACCAGCGTGCGAGCAAATGTGTGTGCAGAGGAGAAGCAGCAGAGGAGTTGCGTTCCGCTCACTGACGGCCCTTATGCATCTTTAATCTGTTGCGCTCAGAACAGAAGCCCTTTCTGTTACCCAATCCGGCCTCCTCTGTCGTCCGTCCAGCTTGCCAGACAGAGTTTGCGGCTCTTCACAGTCTGTCAGCCAGCCAATGAACTGATCCGCATCAACCAGCAGCACAGCAGCAGTAGGACTTTGGCAGCCCCGAGATATCTGCTCCGAGGACTTCCTAGCCGGTCCGTCAATCCATTGACTGGTAGCTCAGGAGGACTTTAACACAAACAAGCCAAATTCAGGGAACTCTTTGGGGTTTGCAAAGACCGTCAAGATCCGGGATTTCAGCAGTCTTCCTCGGCTTGTATTAGCGGTTGGTGCTGCAGAACTGCTTGGTTTAGCTAAGGATCTGTAGTCAGGACCATGACTGACACTCTTAGACCGCCTTCCCTTCAGGTGAGTGTCCCAGACGCTCCTGCATACTCAGGTGGAGGAAGCAACGCGGTGTCGGGTGGATCCATGCGATCCAGTTCCTCAACTCCCACCCTCCGCCGCAAGCGCTTCAAGATGCGACGCATGAGGAACGTGCCTAGCGAGAAGGAGAGCGACAGGGGTCGGCTAAATGTAGGTCACCTTTCCGGCCGATCTCGCTCCTCCTCCAAAGAATACCTCCAGCTGCCCTCCATCGAGATCACGCCATCCAGCGACGAAGACGCCCCCTCCACCTGGTCTAGATGCTCCACGCCCAGTGCCTCTCCGCGGCGCAAGCGTTTCCTGTTGAGGAAGTGGCTGAAGGTCAGAGAGAAGAAGGAGCAGAGCAGTGAAAGCAGGTTGGTATGGGACCCTCCCCGTTCCCCCCCCACCCACACCTTCTCTAATCCCACCATCCAGGCTTCTGCTCTGCACTAATACCCGAGTTCCTTCCTGTTCACTTCAGGTATAGTCTGTTTTTGTTTTTCAGCTATCAGTTTAGTCCAGGGGTGGGCAATTCTTTAGCCTAAAGGGCCACGTTGGGTTGTAGATCTTGATGAAGGGGCCAGCCAGGTGGTGCAGGAAGCTAACCCCCCCACATGAGGATCAGAGGTTAACTAAAAGTCCTGCTTGATGGACTGTTGACTGAGAATATATTGTGAAGAGCTTGTTAATTGGTCTAACTAGAGATGGCTGATGAAGCTCCAGATGATGTCTGGCCCCACCTTCTTGAGAGGACATGTTAGCATGCTAGCTGAAGGGGGGGGTCTGAACCTTTTTCTAACCAATCAAGCTGGCAACCCTCTTCATTTGGCTTTTCAAAAAATTATTATGAGGGCCGGATTAAATAGTTCATCGGGCCACGTGTGGCCCCCGGGCCTCAGTTTGCCCACCTCTGGTTTAGTCAGTTAATAGTCAGTGATGACATCTGGGATACTTTTTTACCTTCAGTTTGACTTCAGTCTTTGTTTTAATTGTTGCTCACGAATTCTCTGCCTGTTGCTGTTAGTTCTGTTTTGAGCCGCTGGCCCACAGGGTTGGGGTTTTCTAGAAACGTGAATTGTAGCAGTGAAAGTTACGGAAAAGCTGCATGTAGTCGTGATGCAGTTTGAATTTATTTCATATTGTCAGCTGTGCAAAAGTGACAAGGCAGGTTTGGTTTGTGTAAGAGAGTTTTAATTCCCACACAAGTTGTCATTAATTTGTAAGAATGGCAAAGTTTGAGCAACCGAAGTCAGCAGGGTCTTGCTTTTTTGGTGGGGGGGCAGTTGGAGTATTAAAGTTTAACCACTGGTATCAGAAGAAGTGTTGGGCAGGTTCTGTAATCTGGTGTTCTTCTGATTGTTGCTTATTGACGTCTGAGACGAGGACTCGCCTTCGGGCCACTGAAGCGAAGTCGGTCCCGGAGATCCCAGACCTCCGTCCTCCTTGAGAGTCCTCCTGCTTGAACAGCTTGAATGGACACAGCAGCAGGGAAGGAGCTAACTCGCCACAGCTACCTCAGACCGGACCATACCCAGGCGAGAGATGCAACCAGAGCTTTGGGTCTCTGCACACTGTCATGATCCACTTCTGACATGAAAGCCTGCGCAGACCTTCTGTTAATGGCACCTCCGTGAGTCTCATTACGTTGCATTTTATTGAGCGTGTCTAACCGTGTCGAGCGTGATTCTGACTGACCTTTGCGATCTGAGGAGCGGAAACGGAAGAAGAGCGCTGGCTGCTTCCGCTCCTCGGAGATGTCACTGCTGACGAGTGGCAGCCCCAACGTGCGCCACTACTCATTTGCTCCTCGGTGTTTTTCTTCTGAAAGGAGTTCCATGTCTGCAGAGACACGCGTGCGTCATCCTGACAGTGTCCCCGAGTGTGAAATGCTGTGATTACCCAGCATGCGCACAGAGCTTCCCCCCCACCCACCCACCCCCCAGGCGTGATGTGGAAATGGATTTTCAAGGCAGCAAGGAAAGGACAAAAATCACTCAAACCGTATCCGGTTTGTGCGTTTAGTAACTTAATGTTACAAAATAATTTAGAGTTGGTAGGAGAAGCTGATCACAAATACATTTTAGATCAGAGATGATACTCACCAACTTGGTGTGTTGATCCAGTTAATCTTCAATAAAGCTGCAGGTTTTAAGTAAGCGTCGTATTAAATATTTAGCAAGTAATTAACCATTTAACTCGTAGAATGTTGTTGGTTAGCTGTGCAGGTTAGCGCTGGAAGTTCAACAGCAGGTATTGTTTCAAAAATCAAATCTATTATAGAAAGCCAATAGTTATGTTTCTGTACATAGAAAAGAATAGAAGTACTTTATTTATCCCAGACATGGGAAATGACTTTGTTACAGCAGCAAGATTAAAGTACTACAGCCAAATGTGCAGCATGGAAAATGAAGAGCTGAGAGCTGAGGTGTTGAACAGCGTTGTTGCTCTGGGCAGCAAAGATGTCCTGTGTCTGTCCTTGTGGCAGCGGAGCGGAATCAGTGTGCTTGAGAAGGAGCTGCTGCCTGTCCAGTGGCGGGTGGAGAGGCTGGTGAGGCTTGTCTAGGGTAGATAACGGTTTGTTCGCAGCTTCCCTGGTGTCCGGTTTGCAGCCAGTCACGGAACCGGCCTTTCTGATCAGGTTGTTCAGTCTGTTGGTGTTGCTGCTCCGACGCTGCTTCACCAGCAGACCAGAACATGGACACGGGGTTGAAACGTGCAGACATTTTAATCAAATGACATGAAAATGGATATGAAGCAATTTTCCAGGGGGAAAAACTACACTCCAGCTTCCCCCCAAATTCAAGATATGTGGATGGATGGGTGATGGTTGGATGGGTGGTTGAATGATGGATGGATGGATGGATGGGTGGGTGAAGGATGGATGGATGATGGTTGGATGGGTGGTTGAATGATGGATGGATGGGTGAATGATGGAAGGATGGATGATGGTTGGATGAGTGATGGATGATGGATGGGTGGATGATGGATGGATGATGGTTGGATGGGTGGTTGAATGATGGGTGGATGGATGGGTGGGTGGGTGAAGGATGGATGGATGATGGTTGGATGGGTGGTTGAATGATGGATGGATGGGTGAATGAAGGAAGGATGGATGATGGTTGGATGAGTGGTGGATGGGTGGATGATGGATGGGTGGATGATGGTTTGATGGGTGGATGGATGGGTGAATGATGGATGGGCGGATGGATGGATGCTGGATGGATGAATGGGTGGATGAATGGATGGGTGAATGATGGATGGATGGATGGATGGTGGCTGTATGGGTGAATGATGGATGGGTGGATGGTGGATGAATGGATGGATGGTGGGTGGATGGATGGGTGGATGGATGGATGGATGGTGAATGATGGATGGATGGGTGAATGATGGGTGGATGGATGATGGATGGGTGGATGGTGGATGGATGGATGGTGGGTGGATGGATGGGTGGATGGATGGATGGATGGATGGTGAATGATGGATGGATGGATGGATGGGTGAATGATGGGTGGATGGATGATGGATGGGTGGATGGTGGATGGATGGATGGTGGATGAATGGATGGATGGTGGGTGGATGGATGGGTAGATGGATGGATGGATGGTGAATGATGGATGGATGGATGGGTGAATGACGGGTGGATGGATGGGTGGATGGATTGTGAATGATGGATGGGTGGATGGATGGATGGATGGTGAATGATGGATGGATGGATGGTGAATGATGGATGGTGGATGGATGGATGGATGGTGAATGATGGATGGATGGTGAATGATGGATGGGTGGATGGATGGATGGATGGATGGTGAATGATGGATGGGTGGATGGATAGATGAATGGGTGGATGGTGGATGGATGGTGAATGATGGATGGATGATGGATGGTGAATGATGGATGGATGATGGATGGATGGTGAATGGATGAATGGGTGGATGGTGGATGGATGAATGGATGGATGGTAGATGGATGGATGGTGAATGATGGATGGGTGGATGGTGGATGGATGGATGGATGGTGAATGATGGATGGATGGATGGTGGGTGGATGGATGGTGAATGGTGGGTAGATGGATGGATGGATGGATGGTGAATGATGGATGGATGATGGATGGTGAATGATGGATGGATGGATGGTGGGTGGATGGATGGATGGTGAATGATGGATGGATGGATGGATGGTGGGTGGATGGATGGTGAATGGTGGGTAGATGGATGGATGGATGGTGAATGATGAATGGATGGATGATGAATGGATGCATGGATGGATGAATGGATGGATGGTGGATGGATGAATGGATGGATGGTGGATGGATGGTGGAAGGTGGATGGATGGATGGTGAATGATGGATGGGTGGATGGTGGATGGATGGATGGTGAATGATGGATGGATGGATGGTGGGTGGATGGATGGTGAATGGTGGGTAGATGGATGGATGGTGAATGGTGGGTAGATGGATGGATGGTGAATGGTGGGTAGATGGATGGATGGATGGATGGTGAATGATGGATGGATGATGGATGGTGAATGATTGATGATGATGGATGGATGGATGGTGAATGATGGATGGATGGATGGATGATGAATGGATGCATGGATGGATGAATGGATGGATGGTGGATGCATGGATGCATGGGTGGATGAATGGATGCATGGGTGGATGCATGGGTGGATGGATGGATGATGGATGGATGGGTGGATGCATGGGTGGATGGATGGATGGATGGTGGATGGATGAATGGATGGTGGATGGATGCATGGGTGGATGAATGGATGCATGGGTGGATGAATGGATGGATGGTGGATGCATGGATGGATGAATGGATGGATGGTGGATGGATGAATGGATTTAATGGATGGATGGATGGTGGATGGATGGATGGTGGATGGATGGATGGTGGATGGATGGATGGTGAATGATGGATGGTATGGTGGATGGATGGATGGTGAATGATGGATGGATGGATGGTGGGTGGATGGATGGTGAATGGTGGGTAGATGGATGGATGGATGGATGGTGAATGATGGATGGATGATGGATGGTGAATGATTTGATGATGGATGGATGGATGGTGAGTGATGGATGGATGGATGGATGATGAATGGATGCATGGATGGATGAATGGATGGATGGTGGATGGATGGATGCATGGGTGGATGAATGGATGCATGGGTGGATGAATGGATGGATGAATGGATTAAATGGTGGATGCATGGATGGATGATGGATGGTGGATGGATTAGATGGATGAATGGTGGATGAATGGATAATTGGATGGATACATGGTGGATGAATGGATGCATGGGTGGATAGATGGATGAATGGATGGATGATGGATGGTGGATGGATGAATGGATGCATGGGTGGATGAATGGATGCGCTGGGTGGATGAATGGATGCAATGGTGGATGAATGGATGGATGATGGATGGTGGATGGATGAATGGATGCATGGGTGGATGAATGGATGAATATGGATGCATGGGTGGATGAATGGATGCATGGGTGGATGAATGGATGAATGGATGGATGATGGATGGTGGATGGACAAATGGATGAATGGATGCATGGGTGGATGAATGGATGAATGGATGGATGATGGATGGTGGATGGACAAATGGATGAATGGATACATGAGTGGATGAATGGATGGATGAGATGAATGGATGAATGGATGGATGATGGATGGTGGATGGACAAATGGATGAATGGATGCATGGGTGGATGAATGGATGCATGGGTGGATGAATGGATGGATGGGTGGATGGTGGATGGATGGATGAGGTGAATGATGAATGGATGGATGGTGGGTGGATGGATGGTGAATGATGGGTGCAGATGGATGGATGGTGGAGAATGATGGATGGATGATGGATGGTGAATGATGGATGATGATGGATGGATGGATGGTGAATGATGGATGGATGGATGGATGATGAATGGATGCATGGATGGATGAATGGATGGATGGTGGATGGATGGATGGATGCCTGGGTGGATGAATGGATGCATGGGTGGATGAATGGATGCATGGGTGGATAGATGGATGGATGATGGATGGTGGATGGATGAATACACTGGGTACATCGGTGGATGAATGGATGAATGGATGGTGGATGGATGCATGGGTGGATGAATGGATGGATGATGGACGGTGGATGGATGAATGGATGCATGGGTGGATGAATGGATGGATGATGGATGGTGGATGGATGAATGGATGCATGGGTGGATGAATGGATGAATGGATGCATCGTTGGATGAATGGATGCATGGGTGGATGAATGGATGATGCATGGATGGATGATGGATGGTAGATGGATGAATGGATGCATGGGTGGATGAATGGATGCATGGGTGGATGAATGGATGCATGGGTGGATGAATGGATGAATGGATGCATGGGTGGATGAATGGATATGGGTGGATGAATGGATGGATGGGTGGATGGTGGATGGATGGATGGTGAATGATGGATGGATGGATGGTCAGGTGGATGGATGGTGAATGGTGGGTAGATGGATGGATGGATGGTGAATGATGGATGGATGATGGATGGTGAATGATGGATGGATGGATGGTGAATGATGGATGGATGGATGGATGATGAATGGATGCATGGATGGATGAATGGATGGATGGTGGATGGATGGATGCATGGGTGGATGAATGGATGCATGGGTGGATGAATGGATGGATGAATGGATGCATGGGTGGATGCATGGATGGATGATGGATGGTGGATGGATGAATGGATGAATGGGTGTTGGATGAATGGATGGTGGATGGATCATGGGTGGATGAATGGATCATGGGTGGATGAATGGATGAATGGATGGATGATGGATGGTGGATGGATGAATGGATGCATGGGTGGATGAATGGATGCATGGGTGGATGAATGGATCTGTGGTGGATGAATGGATGGATGATGGATGGTGGATGGATGAATGGATGCATGGAGTGGATGAATGGATGAATGGATTTATGGGTGGATGAATGGATGCATGGATGGTGAATGGATGAAATGGATGGATGATGGATGGTGGATGGACAAATGGATGAATATGGATGCATGGGTGGATGAATGGATGCATGGGTGGATGAATGGATGCATGGGTGGATGAATGGATGGATGGGTGGATGGTGGATGGATGGATGGTGAATGATGAATGTATGGATGGGTAGGTGGATGGATGGATGGATGGGTAGGTGGATGGATGAATGGATGGATGGGTAGGTGGATGGATGGTGAATGATGAATGATAGTGGATGGATGGATGGTACGAATGATGGATGGATGGATGGATGATGAATGGATGCAGATGGATGAAATGGATGAATGGTGGATGGATGGATGGATGCCTGGGTGGATGAATGGATGCATGGGTGGATGAATGGATCTAGGTGGATGAATGGATGGATGATGGATGGTGGATGGATGAATGGACCATCAGTGGATGAATGGATGAATGGATGGTGAATGGATGCATGGTGGATGAATGGATGAGATGATGGGCGGTGGATGGATGAATGGATGCATGGTGGATGAATGGATGGATGATGGATGGTGGATGGATGAATGGATGCATGGGTGGATGAATGGATGAATGGATGCATGGTGGATGAATGGATGCATAGGTGGTGAATAAGATGCATGGATGGATGATGGATGGTGGATGGATGAATATGGATGCATGGGTGGATGAATGGATGCATGGGTGGATGAATGGATGCATGGGTGGATGAATGGATGAATGGATGCATGGGTGGATGAATAGATGCATGGGTGGATGAATGGATGGATGGGTGAATGGTGGATGGATGGATGGTGGCCCTGATGGATGGATGGATGGTGGGTGGATGGATGGTGAATGGTGGGTAGATGGATGGATGGATGGTGAATGATGGATGGATGATGGATGATGAATGATGATGGATGGATGGTGGGTGGATGGATGGTGAATAATTGGGTGAATGGATGGATGGATGGTGAATGATGGATGGATGATGGATGGTGAATGATGATGGATGGATGGTGGGTGGATGGATGGTGAATGGTGGGTAGATGGATGGATGGATGGTGAATGATGCATGGATGGATAAAATGGATGGATGGTGGATGGATGGATGCATGGGTGGATGAATGGATGGGTGGATGAATGGATGAATGGATGGATGATGAGGATGGTGGATGGATGAATATTGGATGCATGGGTGGATGAATAAGATCATGGGTGGATGAATGGATGAATGGTGGATGGGTGGATGGTGGATGGTGGTGGTGAATGATGGATGGATGGATGGTGGGTGATGGATGGTGAATGGTGGTAGATGGATGGATGGATGGTGAACTTCGATGGATGGATGATGGACTGGTGAATGATGGATGGATGGTGGGTGGATGGATGGTGAATAATTGGTAGATAGATGGTGGATGGATGGTGAATGATGGATGGATGTTGGATGGTGAATGATGGATGATGATGGACGGATGGTGAATGATGGATGGATGGATGGATGATGAATGGATGCATGGATGGATGAATGGATGGATGGTGGATGGATGGATGTGGGTGCGGATGAATGGATGCATGGGTGGATGAGCTGGATGAGATGGATGGATGATGGATGAATGGATGAATGGATGCATGGGTGGATGAATGGATGGATGATGGATGGTGGATGGATGCATGGGTGGATGAATGGATGAATGGATGGTGGATGGATGCATGGGTGGATGAATGGATCATGGGTGGATGAATGGATGCATGGGTGGATGAATGGATGAATGGATGAGTGATGGATGGTGGATGGATGAATGGATGCATGGGTGGATGAATGGATGCATGGGTGGATGAATGGATGATTGGATGGATGGTGGATGGATGAATGGATGCATGGTGGATGAATGGATGCTGGGTGGATGCAGATGCTGATGGCAGCTCAGCAGCAGAAGCTCATGAATGAAGCTAGGGCCGTGCTAGCGCTGCTGTCGTGGTTGGGGCGAAGGTCAAAGGTTAAGGTCGGCAGCTCTCTGGTGTTGGGGCGAACGGCTGTGTCCACCCGTGTGGGTCAGACAGGACGGGTGTGGTAGTCGGACCTTTAGCTTGGGCTGTCATGGCAACAGCCCTTTGACCCTCTGAGGCAGCGGCAGACCTTAATGTTTCAACCGTCTGCGTGTGCTTCCCGCCGCCGCCGTGGCCTGTGGACAGCCTGTTCCGAACGGTCAGCTTAGCCGGGGGAATACGGTGTTCTTTGAACCCGTACGTCCGCCTTCATGGTGCGGTTAACGCTCAAGCGCGCCCGAGCGCTTGTATTTAACGGGCCGCTGGCGAGCGGCGCTGCCACGCTCTTCTGCTCGCAGCCCAACTGTAAGTACTCTGATTTTCCAACGCTAGTTAAAGCTGCTGAAGCCGCTGTTGTCTTGTTCTTAAATTGCTAATTGTGGCGAGCGGATGAAGTCCAGCTTACTGGGCCGTGGTGCTGCGGCGTTGCCTTCGCCCGTCCTCGCTCAGCGTGCCAGCTGCGCTGCACCGTAAGTGTGGATGCAGCTGCAGCTTCCTGGGCCGGTCGCAGCCCAGTCTGCTGGTAAGAGCGGGGCTCTTTTGAGGAGGCTGAGCAGCAGCGTTCTCCAGGTTCGCTGCCTTCTCCTCATGCAAACATCTAAATATTTCACGCAGCAGACGTCCCGCGCAGCTAACAGCTGGAGGACATTTTAATAAGGACCCAAATGTTGCACATGAGGCTGAAGCGCTTGGTCAGTTTCACAAACTGTCTCTTAACTTTAATGTTTATGTTGAATGTTGAAAAGTGTGTTAATCAAATCTTTTTTTTTTTTTTTTTTGAGATGTGCAGATTCTCATCAAATGGTTTTTTTCTCTCACTAATGTTTGCAGACCTGGTTTTATTCCTGTCTTCACACTTACCGTATTTACCGGACTATACGTCGCACTTTTTTTCATAGTTTGGCTGCTCCTGCCACTTCTACTCAGGTGCGACTTAAATATATTAAATGTGTTAATTCTCACTGAGCGACATGAGCAAGGAGTAAATATTACCCCCAGCCGCCAGAGGGCGCTCTAGGCTTGTGACCACTACCAGTATGTGCTACTCCTGTACCACTGAAAATTCATAGAAACATGAAACGTGATGTGGAATGAGATGGAGGTTTAGCTGAAGCTGCTAACCAGTAGCTAGCTTGTTTCCAGCCTCTCACGTTTGCTCTTTACGCTCTTGTGTGGCTGAATAAGTGCTAATGTGCTACCTTAGCACACCTGTTCAGCCTGCTGCTCCAGATCCTGTTGTTGTTGTTAGAACTCGCCTTTCTTGATAAAATGTCTGTCATCGGTCTTGGATTTCCCCCCCCTAAAAAAAAAATGCGATTTATAGTCCAGTTCTACTTCTGTTTTTTTCTCCTTTATGACGCATTTTTTGACTGATGCGACTTAGACTCCGGAGCGACTTATAGTCCGAAAATCCAGTTTTTGTTTCTGTCCACACAGTCGTGGTGGTGGGCGGAGTCAACGCTGGCTGTGACGGCCAAGATGTGCTTTTAGATGAGTTTTTCTGCGCCTCTCAGGCGAAGATGAAGTTCTAATGGAAGCTAAATCCAAACGTGCACTGCGGCTACAGCTATGTCTCTGTTAGTCACAGAATTGTTGCTTATTGAGACTTTTCTCCCCCGTGTTTGTGGCTGAAACGCAGCCAGTGGTCAGCTTTTCCGTCGTCTCCTTTTCCATCCGTGTTCCTGTGAGAACTGCCGCATCAAAGGCGGTTCGAGTCTTTAGTGCTCAGTCGCTCTTTCTGTTCTGCACCTACAGCCGCACCTTGTCGATACCTCGTGCTATAGCTCCCCCTAGTGTTTACAGCCGGCATGTACATCAAGAAGAAGCGCTGTCCACGTCTGGGAGGGACCACGTTCACACTGATCAGCTGCCGCACTGGCTGCCAGCTGTTGCACTTATTTAAACGCCTCCCTTGGTAACATGAAGTGAAAGAAGCATTTTGTGTGGGAAGAGTTCAGACTGTTCATCCTCATCCTCTCTTGTGTCCCGCAGCAGCCAGCAAAGCAGCCTGCAGAGCAGCCATGAAGAAGAAAGCGCTCGTTTCCTGTCTCCAGTAACGCGGGAGGGGAGGTGAGCCCGTTCGCTCCCACACCAGTTAGCTCTGGTTTGGGTCAGGTTCTTTGCTCCAGGCCCACTTCCTGTTCCTAAGGACACTTCAGCCCTCTGCTCCACCCATTCGCTCTTCTCCTCTAGACTTGCTGACCCGGGTTTGCTGAATTCCCAGCTCAGCAAAGCGACGGAGAGAGTGTGTGAATTGGGTACAGGCGGCAGTTTCCATGTGACCTCAGTGTGTGTGTGTGTGTGTGTGTGTGTGTGTGTGTGTGTGTGTGTGTGTTTAGTGTGGACATGATTGCACGGTCCAGCCACGTTGTTCAGCCAAGCATCATGTTGGTGCTCCTCAGGTGCCAAAGCTGTTGAACATTATAGACACACACACACACACACACACACGCACACACACACGTTGCCTCTGACTCTCTGTGGCTCTCTCTACCCACCTCTCTCTCTCTCTCTCTCTCAGTCCCCCTCTCTCATTCTGGCTCTTTGTCGGTCCTCCTCTGACTCTCTCTCTCTCTGTCTCTCTCTCTTTGGCTCTCTGCCTTTTTCTCTATTTCTCTGACTCTACCCAGCTCTTGTTCTCTCCCTCTCTTTCTCTCTCTCCCTCTCTCTCTGGCTCTCTCTCTCCGGCATGCAGGTGACAGGTACGATAAAATTGGAACGATACAGAAAAGATTAGCATGGTCCCTTGCGCAAAAATGACACGCAACTTCTCTCCGTCTCTCGCTCGCTTTTCCTCTTTCTCTCGCTGGCTCTCTCTTCTTGTCTGGCTCTCTCTGCCTCATTTTCTCCTCTGACTCTCTACCCAGCTCTTGTTCTCCCTCTCTGGCTCGCTCTCTCTCTCTTTCCCCGACTCTCTCTCTCTCTTCCTCTCTGTCTCTCTCTGGCTCTCGCTGCCTCTTTCTCTCTTTCTCTGACTCTCTACCCAGCTCTCGTTCTCCCTCTCTCCCCGGCTCTCTCTGGCGCTGTCTGCCTCTTTCTCTCTCCCTCTCTCTCCCCGGCTCTCTCTCTTCCTCTCTTCCTCCTCGTCCATCCGCCTCAGCGACTGTCCGCTCTAGCTGGACTGGGGAAGCGCTTCCCGTCAGCCCTATGGGATTTCTGGCTGCTCTCCTCTGTGCTGTGCTAGCGCTACTGGCTGAGGGGCACCTGCGGCGGCTGCAGGGAGAGCAGCGTTCTGTAGCCAGGGTTAGAGGGCACGGAATGTCATGTCTCCTCTGCAGGTAAAGCCAGCTGCCTTCCTGCCGCTGGACTCACCGCTTCCTCTCTGCATCTCTCTCTCTTTCTGCATCCCTCTGGTTGTGTTAGCGTGCTAGGCTGTCGGCTAATCTGCGCCGTCAGCTGTGCTTTTAGTTGCCTCCGCCAGGTTATCAGAGAGACGGGAGGAGGTCCTCTAGTTTGCGCTTGTCTGTATATATTTCCTCTCAGGTCTTGCTGCAGAGTTATATAATATGACCGTGTGTGTGTGTGTGTGTGTGTGTGTGTGTGAGAGAGAGGGAGACTGCTGAGACAGTGAAATATGACTCATCAGTAAAGATGACGCAGTCCATTGTTAGCATTTGTGAAACCGATACAGATAGAAAAACATCAACGTGCGGCTGCGTCACTTATTTAACGTAGCTTTTGTGTCAACAGAGCATCACTCTGTCTTGACAGCAGCTGTCAGTCGGACGGAAAACGACAGCAGAATAGACACCCTACGGTCTGGGGTCACCTGCCTGATTGCGCCGTCACAACAGGCAGAAATGTGGACGAAAGGGGCTTAAAGAACACCTGGAAATACGCTGAAGGAAACGTAAACATGGTCGAAATGACGCAGTAAGAGGTTTAAGGTCCCTCATTCTGATACACTGCTGATAAAAGCCTTCCTGCTGCTTTGGATGTTAGCTGAGCTCTTCGTCGTATTCAGCATCTATCACCTCCTGTGCCCCGCCCACCAAACACACTTCCAGCCAGCGCCAGGCTGATTCTTGTTGTTCAAAGGTTTCTTCACTGCTGCGACGTGCTCAGCCTGCTGTAGTGCAGATTTCCAGCGGCTGCTAGAACAGAGTGCATACGTGTGGAAGCCGTGTTTAACCTGTGGACCTTTGCTTTGCAGGGCCATCTAAAGCAGAGGTGGGCAAACTGAGGCCCGGGGGCCACATGTGGCCCGGTAAACTATTGAATCTGGCCCGCAGAGCCTCCATGATAATTTCTCCAGAAGCCAAATGAAGAGGGTCGTCAGCTTGATTGGTTAGAAAAAGGTTCACACCCCCCCTTCAGCTAGCATGCTAACATGTCCTCTCAAACATCATTTGGAGCTTCATCATCCATCTCTAGTTGGACCAATTTCCAGGCTCTTGTAAACATTTTCTCAGTCAATAGTCCATCCAGCAGGATTTTTAGCTAACCTCTGATCCTCATCTGGTTAGCTTCCTGCACCACCTGACCGGCCCCTTCACCAAGATCTAACACCCAGTGTGGCCCTTCAGGCTAAAGAATTGCCCACCCCTGGTCTAAAGTGAAGGGGCAGCACCTGATGTAAGCGCCTCTGCTGTTTTCTCTTGTGCAGGTCTGACAGTGCAGCAAACAAAACCGGGTAAGTGTGCCTCCGCCTGCTCCTTCCTTGTCCTGTAGCGCTCTCGGCTTGCATCCCTCGCCTGTGTGCTGCTGGAGCAGTCAAACGGTGGCACTGGCCCTGTTGCCATGCCATTTGCCCCAGCCTGCCCGCCCGCCCGCCCGCGTGTGCCACAGATTCACGCCTTTGTTCCCCACCCAGGTGTTTCAATAGGCCTGACATTGTGAGCCTCGGCGGTGAGCACGCTTGCAAGCGGTGGAATGCTATTGTCTGAGCTTAGCAGACAAACAACAGCAGACACAAACAGGTCTTTGTGATGCTGCGCAACCCTGCAGCTTTCAGTCGGTCAGGGCAG
This sequence comes from Pao palembangensis, assembly GCA_015343265.1. Lineage (NCBI taxonomy): Eukaryota > Metazoa > Chordata > Actinopteri > Tetraodontiformes > Tetraodontidae > Pao > Pao palembangensis. The sequence goes on along the minus strand of CM027091.1, from coordinate 792,175 downwards.
CGCACGAGCTGAAGGTGAGTGATCCGCCGCTCCTCTGCTGGTAGAGGAACGTTTGAGCTGCTGAGACCTTCTGAATACAGGAAGTAGAACGCTGGGGTCGCGTCTGACGCTAGCGGAGGTGTTGTGATGGAGGAACCCATGAGAACCTCCGCTGGGCTGTGTGTGTTTTTGTGGAGCACCCAGCTGTGATTCTGTAGCAGTGGTGCTTGGTGGACTTTCTGAGGTGGCTTGACTCTGCTGCTGTGACGCGTGTGTGTGTGTGTGTGTGTGTGTTAGCTGTGGAATGCTTTGACTGCTCACCCATGTGAACCATCTGAATCATAGGTCATGTTTGATGCCACAGAAACGAGCAGATCAGCTGTTTTTTGTTGTTTTTCTGGTTTTTTTTCCATACTCATCTCTCCATCACCATGAACTCATCCACACAATATCTCTGAGGAGTGCACCGTGTCGCTGTTTTGTGTCATGTAGTCACGAGTACGCAGGACTGATACGACTGTGGATAATGCATGGAAAGCCCCGCCCCCCGCCCTCTGCCCCCTGCCCTCTGCCCCCTGCCCCCCGGGGCTGCACCTTTGGAAGGGCACCAAAGCAAGGGTTCTCTGGTGACTCATGCTGAGAGATCTGCCTCGTCCAGTCCTTGCCTGCACCTACTTCCTGCCTCTAATGTCCGCAGTGCTCGTCTGCGCCTCCGTCGCCGCTTTATTGATCACCATCTGTGGCTGGAGGCATCAGCCCGCCGTGATCAGCGGAATTTGATCTCCCCCTTGACTTTGTGCACAGATGAGAGAGGTCACAATCAGCCCCATAATGTAATGGGAGAGAGTCTTTCTTTATTTTTGGTTCTCGCCTTCTTTCCGTTATCATATTTCATTCATGGTCAGCGGAAAGAAACTTGATGTGTGAGCGGGACTTCAGTCACGGAATTACGATGGCTGCAGCAATCGATTCTATTAGTAATGGAGTATTCTTATTCTGGCGATTAATCGAGTAATCGGATAAGAAATTTACTGCACACGCTTGACCTTTTTTTTTTTTTTACGTCACTCTAACTTTATTGAAAAGCCTCCGTAACGTTCTTGTTCCGTTGAACCTGCTCAAAATAATACAAACTTAGATGTGGAGTTAATTAAACTGGCTGCTTTTACAATTTAACTGTAGTTCAGGCTTTAACAAACTCACTATAGCGCTTTATTCTTGGATTATTGTTACAATTATCTTAAGCAAAAACTTAGCTGAGTTGGGGGAACGTGCTAGCTAGCAGATTAGCCGCCGCATTGATGAAAGTTGTGACTCAGCGTTTCCACAGAGCTGTAAACAAAGCGTGTTAGCTAGCAGACTCCTCTCAGTCATGATCACACTGATTTCTGCTAATTGCTGCTAATTATCGTTAGCTTAGCTCGCTGTTTCCGACTGTTAGCAGAGACCGGATGTTTCCTTTGGAGGTGCAGCAGCAGCAGCGTTGTGCTATCATGCTAAGCTAACTGCATCGTCCAGTAGACACTTTGCTCTACGTTTTCTTTTCTTTTTAATCTTAAATTCCTTCAATCTGCCCTCACATGGATCTTCAGCGACGGATCAGCAGCCGAAGCAGAAACAGAAATGAGGATCCGTGTGAAACACAGTGGGAAGTCTAGAGGAGAGAATTTAAACGAAGCTTCCACACAGATCATTTGTAACAAAGCTTTTTAGTCATGGAATTACTGGAATTATTCGATTAATCGTTTCAGCCCTAGAATTTACATTCTCAAATATTGAAAACCTTCACCTTTAACCACAATTTCATCACCTGTGTAAGCGTCACATCTTTAAAACAAAATCCAGATAAAGTCTGGAACAGCTGTGTCATCCGTACGTGGTGATTGGGTTGGGGTTAATTAGCTTAAGGTTAGTCAACGTTCACATATTTATACCTACAAATAACAGGTCTGTGTCCCCACAGGTTGTGAGTTTGAGCGCCTGCTGAGGTTTAGAGGCAGGCTGCTGTCGTTAAAATCAGCTGACATATTATCTGAGCTGCCATATTGTGGTCAGCGCTGCAGAAAAGAACATCTTCTACCTTCCTCCGCTGGCTGCTGTTCAGAAGCGTTTGTTTGTGCACATTCATTTATTTAGGTCACAGACTCGTGACGTAGTTGTGCTGATTTCTGCTCCGTCCTCACACTGGTGCTGCTGCTGCGCTGTTGTGGTCGGCGTGCCTGCAGCTTTTAGAGCCCGCACACGTGAATCTGGAGGAGGAGCAGAGGCGGAGAAAAGAGGAGAGGAGGGAGGCCCGCAGGGCTGGAAGGGGAAGGAAAAGAGCGCTCTCGGCGAGCTTCCGAGAGAGCCCAAGCGAAGGGACCTCCCCCCGCGCACACACCACGAGCCAGCAGCCAATCAGAGCCCTCGCATCCCTGAGCCATCCTCCTCCATACAACTGCTCATCCATGGCTCATTGAAGCAGATGTGAGGCGATGGAAGAGAGGCTTCAGATATTTCAGATCAGGAAATCTGCGGTCTTAATCTCCGTGAACCCACTCTGGATGTGCATTGGAGGAGAGGAATGCTGGGGATTTCTACCAGGTCTGGCAGTGATGGAAAACTCTGCTGCAGGAGTGAAAATCTGACAAGAGGAGGGTGAGCGGAGGGAGGCCATGAGAGCCAGTAGAGAGGCCAGGATGGTTCCTGCATGCTCACCATGCACAAACACAAGGTCAGCTCACATTCCTTGGCTTTTCATGCTGTTCTACTTTATGCGAGGAGGACCCGTCCTACCATTTAACAGTACCAGTAACAGTACCAGTAAGTATACACAGGCAGCAGCAGCTCTGCTCTGGAAGAAATATGTAGAGTGTTCATGCACAGGCGCGGGTTTCTAGAGTGTTCATACACAGGCGCGGGTTTCTAGAGTGTTCATGCACAGGCGCGGGTTTCTACTGTGTGCATGCACAGGCGCGGGTTTCTAGAGTGTTCATGCACAGGCGCGGGTTTCTAGAGTGTTCATGCACAGGCGCGGGTTTCTAGAGTGTTCATGCACAGGCGCGGTTTTCTACTGTGTTCAAGCACAGGCGCGGTTTTCTAGAGTGTTCAAGCACAGGCGCGGGTTTCTAGAGTGTTCATGCACAGGCGCGGTTTTCTATTGTGTTCAAGCACAGGCGCGGTTTTCTAGAGTGTTCAAGCACAGGCGCGGTTTCTAGAGTGTTCAAGCACAGGCGCGGTTTTCTAGAGTGTTCATGCACAGGCGCGGTTTTCTACTGTGTGCATGCACAGGCGCGGGTTTCTAGAGTGTTCAAGCACAGGCGCGGGTTTCTAGAGTGTTCATGCACAGGCGCGGTTTTCTAGAGTGTTCAAGCACAGGCGCGGGTTTCTAGTGTTCAAGCACAGGCGCGGTTTTCTAGAGTGTTCAAGCACAGGCGCGGGTTTCTAGAGTGTTCAAGTACAGGCGCGGGTTTCTAGAGTGTTCAAGCACAGGCGCGGTTTCTAGAGTGTTCAAGCACAGGCGCGGGTTTCTAGAGTGTGCATGCACAGGCGCGGTTTACTGCTCCTACAGCAGGAGTCTTGCAGCATGTTCCGGGCTGTCAGGCTCCAGGTAGAAATGGAGAATGTGCTGTTAGCTCTGGAAGAGCAGTTCAAACAAAGAGTATTTCTGCAGCACAAGTTAGAGAAGAACAGAAGAGCCTGATAGTGATGGATGTAGTCGGAGAGCGGTGGATATGGGTGCTCCTGCAGTCCGTGATCTCTGCCAGGTGACGGCTTGATTGGCTTTGAGTAGTGTCAGGCGATGGTGATACAGCAACTTGCTCTCAACACCCTGATAAACAGGATTCTCCCCGACACGCCATCCATCCCCCTCACCGGGTGAGAGGGGGACGCCAGTGTGGTGCAGTTCAAGTAGGAGGGAGGAAAAAGGGATTGAGAAAAGTCTGGGCTGCACCAGTGATGCTCCCAGTCCAACCAGGTCCGTTTAGGATGCCTTCAGAAGGTCAACGGTTGTCAGGATGCTCCTTGACTCCGCGTGTCAGGTCGTTAGCAAGGCATCACCTTTGTTAGTGGAGAAACGAAAAGAGCAGTGCTGGAATCAGTATCAGTTTGGGTTGGTCCTACCTCAGCTCCAGGATGGACTCCTGTCTCCTGTCTCCTGTCTGCTGTCACTGGCACACCCTCCCAGTGCTGCTGTCCAAGGGCTGCTTCTCATGCTGGGCGGACATCTGCCTCTCTGCCAGGCGCACATGCCACGTCAGGGAAGGGACAAGCCTAAATTTAGACCAGTCTTTGTCTCCCACCACCGTTTTCAATCACGAGTACATCAGTGTGAGGAAACACTGGCTCCACTCTGTTTGCCGTCTGTCCGAGGCCCCCCTAATGTGGCCCCTCACCTACTGTGGGTGATGAGTGAAGCTGGTCTTGGTAGATGGTTGAGCCCATCCTGCTGGTCCTGAGTCAGCAGGCCTTTGGAGCATCGCTGCTCTTTCCCTGGGAGAGACATGCTGTAGGTGGAGATCCATCCATCAGGTCAAGGTTAAAAGTGCTGCTCCGGCGAGGGCGTTCCGTCTGGGGATCGGAGGAGCCCTCAGCAGCTCGGCAGAGTTCAGTTCCCTTCCTTTAACATAGATTTCCTACGTAACGGCAGGTCTGTTTTTCTGAGGTCTGAGCTGTCTTCCTCTCTGCTTGAGCGTTCTCCGCACGTTCCTCTGCTTGGCTGTTCACGCCCGTACGAGTGGGAAAGGTCAGACAAGTTTGAGTGGGGTCGCTCAGAAAGGCGTGAGCGCTACGTGCGTATTAATAGGCCGCAGACCGGGTTACCTGCAGCCTTTCTGACCACTCACCATCGTGGATTGTTGATGCCTGATTATCAGTTGAATCCAAGTTCAGATAAATAAAGCAGCTAAAGAAATGTTTGTTTTTGCCAGCAAAGATAGCGTCAGGCAGGACTGATCCTCTGTGATCAGGCTGATGGCGAGGCTGACTACCATAAGAGCAATCACAAATCCTTTTCTTTCGCTCTTCTCTGCCTTCCTACCTGATAGGGCAAGCAGAAGAAGTGGAAGAAACTGATATGGAAGCCTCAAAGGTAGGCCCACTCTACACGCCACACACCAGCAGCGACCTTTCGTGGCCTCTGTGGCCGTCTGACATTCAGCCCCACACCAGGCGCACATGCTGGTTTTCGCCACTAGGTGTCGCGCCAGAGCTGGATGGACTCTAACTCCAGTCCCATTCTAGTAACTCATCTGTTTTCTTCATCTTTTCCCCTTTACACAGAGGAAATATGTGCGGGATCATATCTGATCATTTGTCAGGATAAAATGAATTCAGATGATCATATTTATAGACATGTGGTTCATCAGGGTGGTTGGTGTGACGGTTCAAAGTTAGTGTTGGGAAATTCCTTCAGTTCTCACGTCTCTGTGTGATACAACAGAATATCATCCAAGATGCATAAAGTCTGACACGAGGAAGAAAAGACAGCAACGGTTTGCCTCCTGAGGCCTTGCCGGCTGATTGCTGCTTTGTGGCGGCTGCTGATGAAGCTCAAAATAAGCGGAAGCGTCCTTGAAGGCCTTGGCTTTGACAGAGGCACGGCAGCCTGAGTGTCTGTCGATCCCTCTTCAGCTGGAGGAGGAGAACTGCTGTTCACGTGCAGTTTGGGGGATTCTTTTCATCGTGAACGTTCACCTGTTGCAGGAAGTGCACGTGGCAAATCCAGACTCGCGGAGAAAAAAAACCAAGTCTGTGCGGTGCTGCACAGTCAGGAACAGCCACCACACGGAATGAGAGTCACCATGCCACCCAGTCCCATACGGCAGTGTAGAAGGCGTAAATCCAGATTATCTGCTCGTGCTATTCTTAGAAACCCAGAAAAAACTCTGGGCCAGATTAGGGTGCAAGGAAGATAAAAGTAGGTGCGGAAACGAGGTTGAATGCATTATCTTGGGAAGAACGCTGAGGAGCCATTCAGGGAAAAAAGTCTTCTTGCATGTGTGAGAGCAGACCTAAAAGGGAAGAGCCGAGGTGCTGCCCAGCAGAGGGCGCCCTTGGTCACCTGTCTGTGCCTGGAGGAGCTGTCCGTTCAGCACCGTCCCTGCTCACGGCAGTGGACACCAGATGGGCTCTGAGCGAGAAGACCGAGCCCTGCTCAGAGGCTCTGGGGCAGCACCGACGCCTTCTGGATTCAAGCTTTTCCTCTTTTTTGGTTTCCCAGCGTGCTGTTCATTCAAGAGAACTGTCCTCAGACTCCAGGACAAATGTCCCTCAGTCGATGTCCAACTGAGACAGCACGGTCTGTCCCGCCTCAGTCCAGAACAGAACCCCTGGAACAATCATGCTTCAAAGACATTCCCAGATCTGATTATCAGTCCGTCAGCTGTAGACCCAGGAGAGGTTCCACCAGTTCTAGACCCAGGAGAGGTTCCAACAGTTCTAGACCCAGGAGAGGTTCCACCAGTTCTACACCCAGGAGAGGTCTCCACAGTTCTACACCCAGGAGAGTGTCCTGACCAGTTCTAGACCCAGGAGAGGTTCCACCAGCTCCCACACCCAGGAGAGGTTCCACCAGTTCTAGACCCAGGAGAGATTCCACCAGTTCTAGACCCAGGAGAGGTTCCACCAGTTCTAGACCCAGGAGAAGTTCCACCAGTTCTACACCCAGGAGAGGTTCCACCAGTTCTAGACCCAGGAGAGGTTCCACCAGTTCTAGACCCAGGAGAAGTTCCACCAGTTCTAGACCCAGGAGAGGTTCCGTCAGTTCTAGACCCAGGAGAGGTTCCACCAGTTCTAGACCCAGCAGGAGAGGTCTCCACTAGTTCTAGACCCAGTTCAAAACTGGGTTCAAAGTTCATCAGTTCTAGACCCAGGAGAGGTTCCACCAGTTCTAGACCCAGGAGAAGTTCCACCAGTTCTAGACCCAGGAGAGGCTCCGCTAGTTTAGACCCAGGAGAGGTCTCCACCAGCCCGAGACCCAGGAGAGGTTCCAACAGTTCTACACCCAGGAGAGGTTCCACCAGTTCTAGACCCAGGAGAGGTTCCAACAGTTCTACACCCAGGAGAGGCTCCATCAGTTCTGTCGAAAGGAAAAGTCGCCATTTCAAATCCTGCATTCCTAATTCAAATCAATTTTGTAATGTGATGGTGTAATGTGGTGTGTGTGTGTGTGTGTGTGTGTGTGTGTGTGTGTGTGTGTGTGTGTGTGTGTGTGTGTGTGCGCTTGCTTTTGGAGTGATTTGCCCCGGGCCGTAATGCTTGTTGATGAGTACAGTGGAACATGTGGGTCTTTAAGCAGATTAAGGGGGGATATATGTCTCTGCCTGCAGTCATGCGCGTCTGCTCTGGTTACTGCTGACCTACCTCGGGTGACCTCTGACCTCTCTGACCTGATCTGGTGAAGCCACCTCTGTAGACATGTTAAGATTAAACAAGTTTAGCTTGATGCAGCGTCTTGCTCACAGATAAAGATCTTAAATAATCCAGGATTATTCAGAAATTACTGCTAAACGGCTAATTATGTAAGGGTACTATGTTTGCTACGCTTAAAGTAGCAACAAGAATAACTATTGGGACAAGCAGCTCAGCCAGTAGACGGGGAAGCACGTTTGTGTAGGTAGGCTGGTCTGGTTCTGTTTGTGTCCACAGAACATGGTTAAAAGCAGAACCTGGAATAAATGGTCTGACAAGCTAGCATGAGGAGATTTGAGGCGTGATGAGACGGAGGCTAGCATGAGGAGACGAGTTCACGGAGGCTAGCGTGAGGAGACAGAGGCTAGCATGAGGAGACGGATTCACGGAGGCTAGCGTGAGGAGACGGAGGCTAGCGTGAGGAGACAGAGCGTGGCACAGGAGATTTGATTCACGGAGCTGGGGCGTGACGAGACGGAGGCTAGCATGAGGAGACGGGTTCACGGAGGTTGAAGGCTATGAGGAGACGGAGGCTAGCATGAGGAGACAGAGGCTAGCATGAGGAGACGCGTTCACGGAGGCTAGCGTGAGGAGACAGAGGCTAGCAGCATGAGGAGAGACAGGGAGGTTAGCATGAGGCGCATACAGAGGCTAAAGTATGAGGACGGATTCACGGAGGCTAGCGTGATTTGAGACGGAGGCTAGTATGAGGAGACGTGGGTTCACGGAGGCTATGGAGGAGACGGAGGCTATCATGAGGAGACAGAGGCTAGCATGAGGAGACGCGTTCACGGAGGCTAGCGTGAGGAGATGGAGAGGCTAGCATGAGGAGACAGAGGCTAGCATGAGGCGACAGAGGCTAGCATGAGGAGACGGATTCACGGAGGCTAGCGTGACGAGACGGAGAGGCATGAGGGAGATTTGATTCACGGAGGCTAGCGTGAGGAGAGGGAGGCATGAGAGACGGATTCACGGAGGCTGGGGCGTGGCGGAGATGGGAGGCGGTATGAGGAGACGGATTCACGGAAGCTAGCGGAGGAGACGGAGGCTAAAGTATGAGGAGACGGATTCACGGAGGCTAGCGTGAGGAGACGGAGGCTAGCATGAGGAGACAGATTCACGGAGGCTAGCGTGAGGAGACGGAGGCTAGCATGAGGAGACGGATTTACGGAGGCTAGCGTGACGAGACAGAGGCTAGCATGAGGAGACGCCAGCCTCCTCATGCTAGCCTCCGTCAGCTTACGCTAGCCTCAGTCAGCTCATGCTAGCCTCCATCTCTTCACGCTAGCCTCTGTCTCTCACGCCAGCCTCCGTCTCATGCTAGCTCGCCTCCTCATGCTAGCTCCGCCAGCTCGACAGCAGCCTCCGTTTCCATAGCTCGGGCCTCACGCCTAGCTCACAGCCATGCTAGCCTCCTGCCATTTCAGCCTCTAACCTCCCTCACGCCAGCCTGCCACATGCCTGCCTCCTCAACACGCCAGCCTTCCGCCTCACGCTAGCCTCCGGCCAGCTGCTCTGTTTAGGTTGGTGAATTCACGGGAGGTTGAAGGTGAGGGAGACGGAGGCTAAAGGCGGAGGAGCAGAGGCTGGCAGAGGAGACGGATTCACACGGGAGGCTAGCGTGGACGAGACGGGAGGCTAGCATGAGGGGAGACGGCCTGCTGGAGGCTAGCGTGAGGACGGCTCACGGAGGCTAGTATGAGGAGCATATTGAGGCCAGCATGAGGCGACAGAGGCTAGCATGAGGAGACGGATTCACGGAGGCTAGCGTGACGAGACGGAGGCTAGCATGAGGAGACGGATTCACGGAGGCTAAGGAGGCCAGCATGATTCACGGGAGGCTAAGATGGAGGCTAGCATGAGGAGATGGATTCACGGAGGTTAAGCGCAGGAGACGGGAGGCTAGCAGCGAGGAGACGGATTCACGGAGGCTAGCGGGAGGTTAGCATGAGGAGACAGGATTCACTGGAGGCGATGCGGAGGAGACGGAGGCTAGCATGAGGAGACGGATTTACGGAGGCTAGCTTGACGAGACAGAGGCTAGCATGAGGAGACGCTAGCCTCCTCATGCTAGCCTCCGCCAGCTGCTGCATAGCCGCCTCAGTCAGCTCATGCTAGCCTCCATCTCTTCACGCTAGCCTCTGTCTCCTCACGCTAGCCTCCGTCTCCTCATGCTAGCCTCCGTCAGCTCATGCTAGCCTCTGTCTCTTCACGCTAGCCTCCGTCTCCTCACGCTAGCCTCCGTCAGCTCATGCTAGCCTCCGTCTCTTCACGCTAGCCTCCGTCTCCTCACGCTAGCCTCCGTCTCTTCACGCTAGCCTCCGTCAGCTCATGCTAGCCTCCGTCTCTTCACGCTAGCCTCCGTCTCCTCACGCTAGCCTCCGTCAGCTGCTCTGTTTAGGTTGGTGAAAGAATTCTAACCAATCAGTAGTCTGCAATGATTTAAACTGCGTTTTCGTATTGACCTTGTTTTGTTTGAAGCACAATTTAGTTCCTGCACGCTTGCACCCTAAAAATGAACAGAGAGCAGCAAATTCAAAGGAATACTACAGTAGAGAAATATGTCAAATTATTTATCGAGAGTAACAATAATCAGAAATATCATCCCTTTAAGGCTTTTAGGGTCTTCTCCTGGGGGGGGCGGGGTCACCGTGTTCTGAGTTAATATGATCAGGTTCCTGCATCCGAGCACACTCAGTGCATGAAGAGATTAACACACACACACACACACACACACACACACACACACACACACACACACACACTTGATAGCCCTCTCCTGTGTAGATGAAGGGGAGGACGTGTGGGCCAGGGGCTAAGCTCCTCTGCCCGCTTGGCTTATCTCAGAGAGAGATGGAGAAAGAGAGCCATCTAGGGAAGAGCAGGAGGGGAGGGTGGAGGGAGGGTGGAGGGGGGAGGAGTCCTGCGCCTCCTTCCTGCCAGTGCAGCAAGTACAGCTTCCATCTGCAGCAGGAGCCAAAGCACAAACATGGAGCAGCCAGCAGCTGCTTGAGCCTCCGCCTCCACCGCCGGCTCTCCTCCTCCTCCTCCTCCTCCTCCTCCACCTCCTCCTCCGCCTCCCGGAGAGGTGCGAATATCTGCCACCACTGCAGCTCCTCCAGACGGGCACGGAGATGTAGCGCTGAGGGAGGGAGGGAGGGGGAGCAGCTCCGCCTGGGCTCCCCACGCCATCCTCCACATCCTCTCCCCTGGTGCGTGGGAGGCCAGGCTGCAGCGTGTGTGTGTGTGTGTGTGTGTGTGTGTGTGTGTGTGTGTGTGTGTGTGCGTGCCAGCATGCAGAGGCCCTGACGGGGCAGAGCGGTGCCCACGACCTCACACACACTTCCTGTTCCCATGAAAGGCTTCAAGCTCACCTGGTAAGACTCCGCCTCCTCCTCGGACGCACCTAGCCTGCAGCGGCTGCTGCTAGACACGTGTGTGTGTGTGTGTGTGTGTGTGTGTGTGTGTGTGTGTGTGTGTGTGTGTCCCTCCCTCTCATGTCTGGATGGACAGCACACGCGCTGATTTCTGCTATAGCGCGGGGCTAGCTCACAGGGCTGCGCTTGGACCACGGTGGCTCGCATGTTGTTTTGTGTGTGTGTGTGTGTGTGTGTGTGTGTGTGTGTGTGTGTGTGTGTGTGTGTGTGTGTGTGTGTGTGTGTGTGTGTGTGAGAGAGAGAGACTCTGCTCCCCTCTGCCGGGATCAGTGTGAGCAGAGCCGCGGTGGAGAGGCGCTCACGTGGCTGACTGGAAAGGAGGGCTCACATGCTCCCTGCCGTCTGCTCTCCGCATCCATCCCTTCATCCATCCGTGCATCCACCCATTCGCTCCTCCTCCTCTTGTCTGATATTTTTAGAGACGAATTACTGCAGGAGGGAAAAAAAGGGGGAGAGCAGTTTGGGCAACGTGTGTCCCACTTCCTTCCTCTTCCCTTTCATCAGGACCTTTTTTCTCTTCTCTTTTCTGTTCTTTTTCCAGAATATTTGTTCTGTTTTCATAGATTTGTCGATATCAGCAGTGAGTTTTTGCAGTGATTTCACACTTTTAACTGCAATAAACCGACAAAGTTGCTGGTTGTTAAAGTCTAAAATGTGTTGTTGCTGTAACTTTATTAGCAGAACTAAAGAACATAGGTTAGATTCAAATATTCAGTCAGATTATTGGGTGATTGTCAGCTTTTCTCTTCAGGCTGCGTTGAAAAGATCCTTTCAGAGCTTCTGAAGACTCCGTCAGATGGAGGACAGCCGCCGTCTTGGTGTCTGCCCACCGGTGTGCACGTGCACGTGCAGGATTTCCTGTTAACGGGGCCGAGCTGTCAGGCTGTTGAGCTGCGTTCGGCGGCGTTCTCGGGCGTTACGTAACAGAGCGTAAGCTGTTTTTCACCCAGCGCCGACTGGTTCTAAAGCCTTTAGCCTGACGGGCCACGTTGGCTCTTAGATCTTGATGAAGGGGCCGGTCAGGTGGTGCAGGAAGCTAACCCCCCACATGAGGGTCAGAGGTTAGCTAAAAATCCTGCTTGATGGACTACTGAAAGAGAAAATGTGTTGAAGAGCCTGTAAACTGGTCCAGCTAGAGATGGACGATGAAGCTCCACATGATGTTTGGCCCCACCTTCTTGAGAGGACATGTTAGCATGCTAGCTGAAGGGGGGGTCTGAACCTTTTTCTAAATTATCCATCCATCCATCTTCCTCCTCTTATCCGGGGTGGGGTTGTGGGGGCAGCAGCCTAAGCAGGAAGCCCAGACCTCCCTCTCCCCAGCTACTTCGTCCAGCTCTTCCGGGGGCATCCCGAGGCGTTCCCAGGCCAGGCGAGAGACATAGTCCCTCCAGCGTGTCCTGGGTCTTCCCGGGGGCCTCCTACCGGAGGGACGTGCCCTGAACACCTCACCAGGGAGGCGTCCGGGAGGCATCCTGACTAGGGGCCCGAGCCACCTCATCTGGCTCTTCTCAATGCGGAGGAGCAGCGGCTCTACTCAGAGCTCCTCCCGGATGGCAGAGCTCCTCCCCCTGTCTCTGAGGGAGAGTCCAGCCACCCTACGGAGGAAACTCATTTCGGCCGCTTGTACCCGCGATCTCGTTCTTTCGGTCACTACCCAAAGCTCATGACCACAGGTGAGGGTAGGAACAAAGACCGACCGGTAAATCGAGAGCTTCGCCTTTCGGCTCAGCTCTCTCTTCACCACAACGGACCAGTGCAGAGTCCGCATTACTGCAGACGCCGCACCGATCCGCCTGTCGATCTCCTGCTCCATTCTTCCCTCACTCGTGAACAAGACCCCGAGGTACTTGAACTCCTCCACTTGGGGGAGGATCTCCTCCCCGACCCGGAGAAGGCACTCCACCTTTTTCTGGCTGAGGACCATGGCCTCAGATTTGGAGGTGCTGATTCTCATCTCGGCCGCTTCACACTCGGTTGCGAACCGATCCAGCGAGAGCTGGAGGTCACGGACTGATGAGGCCAACAGGACCACATCATCTGCAAAGAGCAGAGACCCGATCCTGAGGCCACCAAGCCGGACCCCCTCAGCACCACGGCTGTGCCTAGAAATTCTGTCCATAAAAGTTATGAACAGAATCGGTGACAAAGGGCAGCCCTGGCGGAGTCCAACCCCCACCGGAAACGAGTTCGACTTACTACCGGCGATGTGGACCAAGCTCTGACACCGGTCATACAGGGAGCGGACGGCCCGTATCAGAGGGCCCGACACCCCATACTCCCGGAGAACCCCCCACAGGACTCCCCGAGGCACACGGTCGAATGCCTTCTCCAAATCCACAAAACACATGTGGACTGGTTGGGCAAACTCCCACGCACTCTCAAGGACCCTGCTGAGGGTGTAGAGCTGGTCCACAGTTCCACGTCCAGGACGAAAACCGCACTGCTCCTCCTGAATCTGAGGTTCAACTATCCGGCGGACCCTCCTCTCCAGTACCCCTGAATAGACCTTGCCAGGGATGCTGAGGAGTGTGATCCCCCTGTAGTTGGAACACACCCTCCGGTCCCCCTTCTTAAAAGAGAGACCACCCCGGTCTGCCAATCTAGTGGCACCGCCCCCGATGTCCACGCGACGTTGCAGAGTCGTGTCAACCACGACAGCCCTACAACATCCAGAGCCCGAAGGAACTCCGGACGGATCTCATCCACCCCCGGGGCCCTGCCACCGAGGAGTTTCTCAACAACCTCGGCTACCTCGACCCCGGAGATAAGAGAACCCGCCTCCGATTCCCCAGGCCCTGCTTCCTCACTGGAAGGCGTGTCAGTGGGATTGAGAAGGTCTTCGAAGTATTCCTTCCACCGATCCACAACGTCCCGCGTCGAGGTCAGCAGCACACCATCCCCACTGTACACAGTGTTGACAGTGCACCGCTTCCCCCTCCTCAGGCGCCGGATGGTGGTCCAGAACCTTTTCGAAGCCGTGCGGAAGTCGTTCTCCATGGCCTCCCCGAACTCTTCCCACGCCCGGATCTTTGCCTCGGCGACCGCCGCAGCCGCACTCCGCCTGGCCCGCCGGTACCCGTCTGCTGCCTCAGGAGTCCCGCAGGCCAAAAAGGCCCGGTACGACTCCTTCTTCAGCTTGACGGCATCCCTCACCACCGGTGTCCACCAGCGGGTTCGGGTGTTGCCGCCACGACAGGCACTGACTACCTTGCGGCCACAGCACCGGTCAGCCGCCTCAACAATGGAGGCACGGAACATGGTCCACTCGGACTCAATGTCCCCTACTTCTTCCGGGACATGGGTGAAGCTCTCCCGGAGGTGGGAGTTGAAGCTCCGTCTGACAGGAGACTCCACCAGGCGTTCCCAGCAGACCCTCAATACGTTTGGGCCTGCCGGGTCTGTCCGGCATCCTCCCCCACCATCACCACCAGGTGGTGATCAGTTGACAGCTCCACCCCTGTCTTCACCCGAGTGTCCAGGACATGCGGCCGCAAATCCGAGGACACGACTACAAAGTCGATCATCGAACCGCGGCCCAGGGTGTCCTGGTGCCAAGTGCACATATGGACACCCTTATGCCTGAACATGGTGTTCGTTACGGACAATCTGTGACGAGCACAGAAGTCCTACAACAGAACACCACTCGGGTTCAGATCAGGGGGGCTATTCCTCCCAATCATGCCCCTCCAGGTCTCACTGTCACTGCTGACGTGAGCATTGAAGTCACCCAGGAGGACAAGGGACCCCCAGAAGGAGCACTCTGTAGTACTCCCTCTAGGGACTTCAAAAAGGGTGGATACGCTGAACTGCTGTTGGGGCCATAGGCACAAACAACAGTCAGGATCCCTCCCCCCACCCGGAGGCGGAGGGAGGTTACCCTCTCGCTCACCGGGGTAAACTCCAACGTACAGGCACCAAGCCAGGGGGCGACAAGAATCGCCACCCCTGCCCGCTGCCTCTCACCATCGGCAACTCCAGAGTGGAAGAGAGTCCAACCCCTCTGGAGAAGGCTGGTTCCAGAGCCCTTGCTATGCGTCAAGGTGAGGCCGACTATCTAATCGCAACTTCTCAACCTCTCGCACCAGCTCAGGCTCCTTCCCCATCAGAGAGGTGACGTTCCACGTCCCTAGAGCTAGCTTCTGCAGCCGGGGATCGGACCGCCAAGGTCCCCGCCTTCGGCTGCCACCCATGGCCCCTCCTGCAGGTGGTGAGCCCACGGGAAGGGGGTCCCACGTCATCTCTTCGGGCTGTGCCCAGCCGGGCCCCATGGGCAAAGGCCCGGGCACCAGGCGCTCACCAGGTGGCCCCAGGCCTGGTTCCAGGAGGGAGCCCTGGTGACCCGCGTCCGGGCAAGGGAGACCCACGACCAACAACGTCATTCATCATAAGGGGGATTTGTGGGCTTCACTTTTTCTAAATTATTGTCATTGAAATGACTGTGAAGGCGGGCCGGATGAAATGGTTCACCGGGCCACCTGTGGCCCCCTGGCCTCAGTTTGCCCCCCTCTGCTTTAGACACGTGTGTTTGCAGCGAGCGGAGTCAGAGCAGTAACTGCTAAGGTGTCCTGTTCTGTGCAGTCATGATTCTCAGGATCCGTCTGGACTCTGAGGCAGGAACAACGGCAGGTTGTTAGCAAGCAGGCAGCAAGCAGGCAGCAAGCAGGCAGGCGCGTCTGAATATGTGCACGTGAATGTCAGATTGCTCAGGATTTGGCAGCAAGGCCACTGCGAGGGTGCATGATAGGACATTTGGTGTGACTCACATCTGCACACACACACACACACACACACACACACGTGCGCATTTATGGAGATGCAGATGCGCTCAAACAGCCAACAGCAGCAGCAGCAAACAGCTTTTCAGGCCAAAGCTGGGGCTTCCTCTGCGCACGTGGCAACATAAACGAGCCTGCTGCCTGTGTGTGTGTGTGTGTGTGTGTGTGTGTGTGTGTGTGTGTGTCACCTGTCAGCTTCTCTGAGCGGGGAGAGCCGTTAGCAGCGCTGACCCTCTGAAGCTCTGCCTCCTTTAGGAGCTGATGAAAGCAGATGTTTGGGTGACAGAAAGGTGCTGTTAACCAGTTCTGAGGAGCAGCAGCCAGAGGGTTTATCTGCTGTACACAACATTCACCATGGTTTCCACCGGATGCACTGCGTCTCCGTCCGTCCAATGGAGACACACCGCAACAATCGCTGGACAGGAAGTCAGGTGCGAAGAGAAAATAAAACATCTGGGAACTTGTCAAAATAAAAGCTCCCGTATTCAGAGAGATCTTTTTCAACAGGGCGCTGAAAACCAAATCACGTACGACCGCGCGAGATTATTATAGTTTTTGAAAGGAGCAACAGAAGAAGCTCTTTGTTCCTAGGGGAGTAAAAGGTGACTCCACCATGGGGAATTCTATTAATCTTTCCTAAAAGGTGTAATAGATCCATTATTTCTTGTAAATTCTGGTTATTTACCTTATTTATTTAATATATTCGTAGATCTGCTGCAAACAGTTAACTTGTGATGTTGTTTCACACACCCACAAACGAGATAAAACGGAACAAGAAAAAGATGATTCACACATGTAATAACCTAAATAAAGATGATTCATACAGGTAATAACGAAAAAATCCATCGCTCTAAATACAGGAGCTTTTATTTTGAAAAATTCCCGGATGTTTTAGTTTTTTCTTCACCCCTGACATCCTGTTCCGCATGTGATGCCTTGTGCTAGCTTGTTGCGGCGTGCGTGGATTTTTCCGGAGGGCGATGGAGCCTCCAGCCCTGCTGTGGGCGGAGCCTCAGCCAGTGGAAACTGAGGCGTTGACTTGAATGGAACCTAACCAGGACGGACGGAGACGCAGCGCCTCCAGTGGAAACGGGGGCTCAGATCGGCCTCTCAAATATCAGGAGCGCTTCCTGTTTCCTTTGCTTCTTCCTGGACGCTGCGTTCAGGACAGTACGGCTCCGCCATCCCGCAGGACTCGGTCCAGTTGGTTCCTCTCGGCTCCCTCCACCTCCTCTGAGACCAGGGATGGCTCCAGTGAGCCCTTCTATAAAAAGAACCTGTCCTGGACCTGGTGGTGCAGGAAGAGCTCCCTCAAACCTGGTTCAGGGCCCATCAGGTCAAGCAGAGGGTCCACAGAAACCATCTGCAGAGGCTGGTGGAACTCTGTGTGTGTGTGTGTGTGTGTGTGTGTGTGTGTGTGTGATGTGTGTTTATTACTACTTTATGCAACAGCATCACCCCATCTCTCTCACACACACACACACACACACACACACACACACCCTGCAGTTAGGGACATCTCACGTCGGAGCGTTCATGTGTGGCTTGAAATGGAAACATTCCGCACACGTGCGTGGCTGCCATGGTAACAGCAGGGCTGTAGTCAGACTGATGGACGTGTCCCGCCCATCCAGGGCGCAGCTTGATTTTGGTTTTCTGTCCTCACCGCCTCGACCTTTGATCGTCCTGCCTCGGTGCTGGTGGACTCGTCGGCCATGTTTGTGTGTGGTTTCACCGACTAGGTGAGAAAAGGCTTCTAAGTAGGTCAGTGGTTATCTGGGCAGGCGTGGTGAGGACCAGCTATGGCTAGGTTAAGATGCTAAGGCTAGGTTAAGATGCTAAGGCTAGGATAATACACTGGCTAGGTTAATATGCTATTGCTAGGATAAAATGCTGTGGCTAACATAATATGCTAAGGCTAGGTTAATATGCTAAGGCTAGGATAATATGCTGTGGCTAGGATAACATGCTGTGGCTAGGATAATATGCTAAGGCTAAGATAATATGCTATGCTAGGATAATATGTTAAGGCTAGGATAATATGCTGTGGCTAGGATAATATGCTATGGCTAGGATAATATGCTGTGGCTAGGATAACATGCTATGGATAGGATAATATGCTGTGGCTAGGATAATATGCTATGGCTAGGATAATAAAGTGTGGCTAGGATAATACGCTGTGGTTAGGATAATATGCTATGGCTAGGATAATATGCTATGGCTAGGATAATATGCTATGCTAGGATAATATGTTAAGGCTAGGATAATATGCTGTGGCTAGACTAATATGCTATGGCTAGGATAATATGTTAAGGCTAGGATAATATGCTGTGGCTAGACTAATATGCTATGGCTAGGATAACATGCTATGGCTAGGATAATATGCTATGCTAGGATAATATGTTAAGGCTAGGATAATATGCTGTGGCTAGGATAATATGCTATGGCTAGGATAATATGCTGTGGCTAGGATAATACGCTGTGGCTAGGATAATACACTATGGCTAGGATAATATGCTAAGGCTAGGATAATACGCTGTGGCTAGGATAATACACTATGGCTAGGATAATATGCTAAGGCTAGGATAATACGCTGTGGCTAGGATAATATTCTGTGGCTAGTATAAAATGGAATGGCTAGGGTTATAATCTGTGGCTAGGATAATATTCTGTGGCTAGGATAAGATGCTATGGCTAACGCAGCTGTGAACCAGCGTCTCCAGACCACCACCCACAGCAACACGCCAACTAGTTCTGATGCTCAACCAGTCAGTAAATCGGTCTGGTTCATTCAGCTGGACAGGACAGCATGTGTGTTATTAAAGCTCATTATGCCGATAGTGGAATATAAAAAAGAAAAAAATAGACAATATAACCGTCAATCGCGATTATTTTTCTGGCAGTTAATCATCTCCAGAACTTCTAAGGGTGACAGCTGTAGTTGTTAAATACTTAGTTTAATCTGTAGATTGTGATATAACCAAGCATCCCACACATTCTGCTCTATATATTATTGTTTATGGGAGATATCGTACACTTGCGTCACAATAATGCCCCACAAAGCAGGAGGGGGCAGTTCCAGTGCAGGATGTTCACCCCGGTGATCCAGATGGTCCAAATGCAAAACCCCCGTGCATAAACAGGCTGCTGATGAGCATGTGGCACCCTATGAGGGGAGGGGCAGGGCAAAGGTCATTATGGTTGCTTCATTCCGGGTCAGTTAAAGACGAAGAGGACCTTTACCCTGCTGCACTAAAGCTGCAAAAAACAGATTTAACAGTGAAGAAGAGTAGAGACGATGAGGCATGCTAACAAGCAAGTAGTGAACAGCAGGGCTGCAGCAATCCATTACTTCAGTAATCCAGTATTCTAGCCATTATTCTGGTGATTAATCCAGTAATTGGCTCAGAACTACACTGCGCACACTGACTTTTTTACATCACTCTAACTTTATTTAAAAGCCTCCGTAACGTTCGTGTTCCGTTGAACCTGCTAAAAATAATATCAAACTTAGATTTGGCCTTAATTAAACTGACTTACAATTAACTTAAGTTCAGGCTTTAACAAACTCACTACAGCTCTTTATTTTCCATGAATTATTATTATAACATTATTATCTTAAGCAAAAACTTGGGGAAACGTGCTAGCTAGCAGATTAGCCACCGCACTGATTAAAGTAGTGACTCAGCGTTTCCACAGAGCTGTAAACAAAGCGTGTTAGCTAGCAGACTCCTCTCAGTCATGGTCACACTGATTTCTGCTAATTGCTGCTAATTATCGTTAGCTTAGCTCGCTGTTTCCGCTCTGCAGACTGTTAGCAGAGACCGGATGTTTCCTTTGGAGGTGCTGCAGCAGCAGCGTTGTGCTATCATGCTAAGCTAACGTTGTTGTTCCACGTTTCCTTTTTATTGCTAATTCTTTGCGATCCGCCTCACATGGACCTTCAGTGACGGGTCAGGCCGAAGCCTGACAGGCTGACAGGCTGCTCCTGGGAACAGGCTGTCAGTGACCTGAGTGAGGGTGATGTCAGCTCCTCCATTCAAGACGCACATGAATAATTGAGGGAGGAGGAAAGCAGCACGGATGCCTTCTCCCTCTTCTCCCTCACTGCCTCTGTTGCTCTCTCTGCCCCTCTCTCTCTCTCTGTACCCTCTCTCACTCGCTCTCCCTCTCTCTCTCCGTACCCTCTCTCTCGCTCTCTCTCTGTACCCTCTCTCACTCGCTCTCCCTCAATCTCTCCTTACCCTCTCTCTCTATACCCTCTCTTGCTCTCTCTCTCTCCGTCTCTCTCTATACCCCCTCTCACTTGCTCTCTCTCTCCTTACTCTCTCTCTCCGTACCCTCTCTCGTTCTCACTCTGTACCCTCTCTCTCTCTCTCTCTCCATACCCTCCCTCTCTCCGTACCCTCTCTCTTTCTCTTTCTCTCTCCGTACCCTCTCTCTTTCTCTCTCTCTCTCTCCGTACCCTCTCTCTTTCTCTTTCCCTCTCCGTACCCTCTCTCTTTCTCTCTCTCTCTCTCCGTACCCTCTCTCACTCGCTCCTCGTCCGCCTGCAGTCGTGCAGACGCCTCCGACATTCCTGCCGGACGCAGTAACGATGTCGTTCATCTGTCGGGCGCAGACATGAACGAGGGATGACAGAAGAATGCAGCTTTTGAGGAGACGCAGCGCAGCTAAGCGAGCGAGCGGCGGCGCCACGGAGAGGCGGAGCTCGCCTCCTGCTGCACCCACCTTCTGCAGGCATGCCCCAGACCTCCTCCCTTCCATCCCGCTCTCCGCCTCCTCTCCTCCCTCGTCCGCCGTTCCTGCGGAGCGAATGAAGGCGTTTGCGGAGGGCTGATCGCCGCGGCGCGCCTCTGTCTCCATGGCGACGAGCAGGTTGGTGCTGCAGACGGCGGCCCTCATCCAGACGGGGTCACATGACTGGCGCTAGGGGCTAGCTAAGCTGGTTACAGCAGAGCAGAGCCGCTCGGGGAGGATCAGCGGCTCTGAGCCTGCTGAAGGAAATCCCCCTGCCTGCGTCCGCCATCGCTCGCCGCCGCCGCAGCGCTGGCGGCGTGCGATGATTGGCTGGATGAGCAGCTCGCTGCTGGGCGCTGGCTACCACAGCATGGTGGTCTTGGAGTGTGTGAGCGTGGCCCACGAGGGCTGCCGCTGCCTGGAGGGCTGCTACGGCGAGCTCCTGGGGGGCCGGGTCTTTCAGCAGGGGTATGGCAGCCTGTGTGTGTGTGTGTGTGTGTGTGTGTGTGTGTGTGCAGAGATGGATGGGTGGAGCAGCGCGGCTAGGCTTGTGTAACAGGTGCAGTTCTTTGTCAGATCTGTGTGTGTGTGTGTGAGGTGGGTGTGTATCCACATGTATGGCCACATTTCAGTGTCGTGCATGTGCGGTGAGCGCCGTGATCCTCGGGGGGGGGGGCCGTCCGGGGGCCTTTAGAAAGAGCCGGAACTCCACTGTGGAAGCGAGCGACCGGACAAGCTGAGCTGGATGGATTTAGAGCTTTAGAGCTTATTTAAGGGCTGGAACAACGCGGCTCCAGAAGCGCCCTCGCTCGCTCGCTCGCTCGCTTGCTCGCTCGCTCGCTTGCTCGCTCTCTCGCTTCTGCCTCGTTTCGGGGTCCAGCCTGACACAGTTCAACACACTGACGAGTTCAGGACGTGATTACTGCCCCTCATTATGCACACGCACACGTGCACTGCTGTCAAATTCAGTTGAGCATTTACAGCAGAGGGGGGCAAACTGAGGCCCGGGGGCCACATGTGGCCCGGTGAGCAAGTGAATCTGGGCCGCAGAGCCTTCAATGAAGAAGGTTGTCAGCTTGATTGGTTAGAAATAGGTCCAGACCCCCCGTTCAGCTAGCATGCTAACATGTCCTCTCAAGAAGGTGGGGCCAAACATCATTTGTAGCTTCATCATCCATCTCCAGGTGGACCAGTTTACAGGCTCTTCACAATATTTTCTCAGTCAATAGTCCAGTTTCGTGTAACTTCCATCCAAAGCTTTTGGAAACCAGTCCAGTAAATGCTCCAGCTAACAGGCTAACGACCATATCACAGGAATAGGAACTTCCAAACACACACCTCCGTTTATAAAACTCACCCAAACTACACCTTGACTGACTGTATATTTGGATGAGCGTATCAACAGTCCTCCACAGGGAGTGAATGGCTGGTGACTGACTGTTCCACCCCGATGTTTCCCTCCATCAGACAGAGCAGCGATGGTGAAATATATTTGGTCGCTCAGTCTGAACATTTCAACCGCTCTCTGCCGGCTGTTGCTATGGTGACCGTCATCCTGCGCTGAGTGTTGTTTCAGCTCTGCTTTTTGTGTGGGCGGGTGGGTGGTGCTGAAATTCTGTGCTGCCTGCAGGCCAGCTCTGAGACATCTCCAGCATCGTCACTGCATGGAGACGTGAGCGCGCTAGCCAAACCCATGTTCTCAACGTGCACACCTGCCCTTTCCTCCTGCGGCTGGATGGCTGTTTTAACTCCAGCAGTGGAGCAGGTGTTTTTTCACCCAGAATGCTGCCTTCTGATGCTGAGTCTGGTGCGTGTGTGTTGGACGGTCTGCCTGCTGTGTGTGTCTGAGCGAGCCAAAACCAACTGAGACCATGGCAACAGGCAGCGCTAACACATTAGCGCTGCAGTTATGCTTTACTGTGTAGCAGTGAACTTGAACTATACAGTGTAATTAAGGTGCTAGTATGAATTGTGTTCAATACAGCTGTCACCATTAGAAGTTCTGGAGACGATTGTCAGAAAAATAATCGCGATTGACAAATATATTGTCTATTTTTTTTCTTTTTTATATTCCACTATCAGCATAATGAGCTTTAATAACACCCATCCTGTCCTGTCTTGTCTACCTCAATGAATTAGAGCAACTTAATGACTAGTTGACCATCAGAACTAGTGGGCGTGTTGCTGTGGGTGGTGGTCTGGAGACGCTGGTTCACATTTGTTGTGTTAGCGCTTTTGACTGGAACTTTTTGGTGGCATTTTTTCCAGATGTCTTCCTCCAGGTTACTGGGCTCTCCTGTATCGTTAGGATAAAAACCAGAATGCACCCACAGCGGAGCCGTGGTACGAGGCTTTGGACCCAGAACCTCCCCTTCCTCCATGCTGTTATTATCCTAGCCACAGCATATTATCCTAGCCACAGCACATTATCCTAGCCACAGCATATTATCCTAACCACAGCATTTTATCCTAGCCATAGCATATTATCCTAGCTATAGCATATTATCCTAGCCACAGCATATTATCCTAGCCATAGCTCGCTGCCCATCTGATCAAGACGAGAGGTAAACAACATGTGGTTGCCACGGTGACGCTGCTGCTGGCGCAATATGATGACGTCAGACTCAGATTCATAGTTATTTTATACAACTTTGTGGATAAAATAAAGATTGATGGATATTGTAATAATCGTGACTTCCCTAGTGCTCAACAAGTGTTTGAAGTCAATCACATTTCCTTCTAATGATGCCCCAATAATGCACAGATATGGCTCAAAAACACACACTGCCTCCAGAAGCGTGTTGTTTTCTTTTCTTTGATTGTCTGCGACGCTAACACTAAGGCAGTGCCTCTGAGCCAGTCCTCGGCTGAAGTCAGAGCAGACCAGGATGGTACAGCCACCATCGGACCGTTGGCTGGCGGTGATGAAACGCTGTTTGTGGCCTTTTGTTCAGTCACTGCAGCGTGAAGGTGTCAGGAGGACAGAGCTAGCTGCCGTTAATCAGCAGCTCCTCTACTCCAGAATCATCGAACCTAAAGCTCGAGCAACAAAACAAGCATGTTGAGTTCCTCGGTCTTTGTGAGAAGAGCCTCAGGTCATGAACCGTCACTCCTTCTGTTGCTCTCACTGCAGCTGCTGTTGTTGTTGTTGTATTGCTGTATTAGCTCAGCCGTTATTAGCCAGGTTAGTGCATGCTACGTCAAGCCCGCTAAGCCTCATGTGATGTAATTAAACAGCGCTTGCTCTGATCTTCTGAGCAGCAGTCTGACCTGTTCTGTTTACATGGATGTTTACGTGGCTGTTACGTGGATGTTTACATGGATGTTACGTGATTGTTAACATGGATGTTACGTGGCTGTTACGTGCATGTTTACATGGATGTTTACATGTTTTTTTGCGTGGATGTCTACGTGGATGTCTACGTGGATGTTTACATGGATGTTACGTGGATGATTACATGTTTTTTTGCGTGGATGTTTACATCTTTTTTTACGTAGATGTTTACATGGATGTTACGTGGATGTCTACGTGGATGTTTACGTGGATGTTTACATGTTTTTTTGCGTGGATGTTTACATCTTTTTTTACGTGGATGTTTACGTGGATGTTACGTGGATGTCTACGTGGATGTTTTCGCGGATGTCTACGTGGATGTTTACATGGATGTTTACGTGGATGTCTACGTGGATGTTTACGTGGATGTCTATGTGGATGTCTACGCGGATGTTTACGTGGATGTTTACGTGGATGTCTACGTGGATGTTTACGTGGATGTCTACGTGGATGTCTACGTGGATGTCTACGTGGATGTTTACGTGGATGTCTACGTGGATGTTTACGTGGATGTATACGTGGATGTTTTCGTGGATGTCTACGTGGATGTCTACATGGATGTTTACGTGGATGTCTACGCGGATGTTTACGCGGATGTTTACGTGGATGTCTACATGGATGTTTACGTGGATGTCTACATGGATGTCTACGTGGATGTCTACGTGGATGTTTACGTGGATGTTTACGTGGATGTCTACATGGATGTTTACGTGGATGTCTAAGCGGATGTTTACGTGGATGTCTACGTGGATGTTTACGTGGATGTCTATGTGGATGTCTACGTGGATGTCTACGTGGATGTTTACGTGGATGTCTACGTGGATGTTTACGTGGATGTTTACGTGGATGTCTACGTGGATGTTTTCGCGGATGTCTACGTGGATGTCTACGTGGATGTCTACATGGATGTTTACGTGGATGTCTACGCGGATGTTTACGTGGATGTCTATGTGGATGTTTACGTGGATGATTTTGCAGATGTCTACGTGGATGTTTACGTTGATGTCTACGTGGATGTCTACGTGGATGTTTTCGCGGATGTTTACGTGGATGTTTACGTGGATGTTTACATGTTTTTTTGCGTGGATGTTTACGTGGATGTTTACATGGATGTTACGTGGATGTCTACGTGGATGTTTACATGGATGTTTTTGCAGATGTCTACGTGGATGTTTACGTGGATGTCTACATGGATGTTTATGTGGATGTCTACGTGGATGTCTACATGGATGTTTACGTGGATGTCTACGTGGATGTCTACGTGGATGTTTACGTGGATGTTTTTGCAGATGTCTACGTGGATGTCTACGTGGATGTCTACGTGGATGTCTACGTGGATGTTTTTGCAGATGTCTACGTGGATGTCTACGTGGATGTTTCTATCGGGGCGTGAAAGTCGTTTGACTGATGCTGCTCGTCTCTCCTCTCTTTCAGCACTGCCAGTAACTCCAACAAGAGCACGCCCACCTGCTCACCAGTCCTGCGTAAGCGCTCGCGATCTCCAACACCACAGAGCCAGGAGGGAGAGAACATGGTTGAGAAGGGCTCGGACCACTCCTCGGACAAATCACCCTCCACCCCCGAGCAGGTTGTCCAGAGAAGCTACTCCCTTCAAGCAGCCAGAAGTGGGGGGAAGAACTCGAAGGTGAGCCCTCAGATCAGTCCCAGGCCCCTGCGCTCACGCTGAGGTAGCCAGATCTTCTCCTTCTGCACCTCCTCCATCAGAAACACGCAGGAGAAGAAAAGCGCATCCTTCTCCTGACGTGGTGACTGGCTTTTTAGGCTGTTTGGAGTGGTGGCTCAGAAGAGAGGCAGCTTGCTGCTGGACGGATGCGGTCCTCCGTCCTGGTGGTGAAGGACAGCTCCAGTGGGGAGGACGGCAGGGAGGGGCGGGGCTGGCGGGTGTTTGTCGGCCCGTGCGCGCTGGGAGGGAGTCAGGAAACCATGAGTGTGCGCCTCTCCTGTTTTGGGAGTTCCGCCCTCATGCGAAACGTCTCTCGTCACTTCGGCCTTCGCTGCTTTTCAACCACAGTGTCTCACCTGCTCCGTCTTCGTCTTTCTTCATCCTCCTCCTCCTCCTCTCTGCTACATGATAACATGTAATAATGACTCTCCAGCTCTTTTGTTTGTATCTTTAACTCTTTCTTTCTTGCAGTCTGTTTCTTTTTAAACTTGCGACCTGATTTTTCTTTCTTCTTCTGATTGCATGCTAGTCTCACAAGCGACTTTCCAAAGTAAGCATTACTCTTTTTTTTTCCGTTCTTTAAACGCCTCTTTTCCCTCCTCCCCTCTGACTCGGACCCACCGGCCTGTGCCATCTGCACCCACAGTCCCCTCACATGGACCTCCCTCCCTCCCTCCATCCCTAACCTCTCCTTCCTTCTCCCGGCCGTTCCACCGATACGCTGCAGGTTTTGTGATTGACCCTTGACCTCCGGGAATTCCCCAGAAAACGAGCAGTAATTCACGGAATCCCCGTAAATGTGAACGTCCCTGCTGGGGACTGAGCGCTGAGAGGAAATGGGAGGATTTTCCGCCTTTAAACGGCTGATTGAGTCCGCTGGTTCGTCTCTCTGACAGCAGTCTGCTCAGCTTCCTTCATCCCAGCGCGCTGACTTACAGGCACACACACACACACACACACACACACACACACACGGCGTTCCCAGAGCACTTGTGTCTTAGAGATACTACAAGATTAGGACACCTCTTCATGTTTGACAATCGTTCGTCACTGAATCAAGTATTTTACCGTTTTATGAGGCTCCTCTCCTCCTTTGTTAGCCATCACTTCTCATCTATTCCTGTAAATTCCTGTAAATTGTCCTGAAAAATGAAGGACAGATGCTTATTTCCCAGCCGGAGCCGGTAATGACCCATCACTGAACACATCTGTTCGTCCCTCCCAGCAGACTTTTTACTCTTTGTGACTCTGCGTCTGATCTTCTTTCCCTTTTTCCTAAATCAAGGTGGTGATTTGTGGGAGCTGACTGTCAGACACACACACACACACACACACACACACACACACACACACACACACACAGACTTGTCGTGAGGTCGCCCTGGCAACGTGAGCCTGGTCAGCCGAGCCCTAATGCAATCCAAATAAAGGCTGTATTCAGAGGGGGGGCCTCCGCCTGGGGGGCGCTGACGCTGCATCATTACCACCTCTCCTCTCTGCTGCTTCGTGTTTGATTCTCTCTTTCATTTTCTTTCAGTATGACAGACTAAACCTGATTAAAGTAAGAGTTTCTTCTTTTTTTTAATCTTTTGACCCACTGACAGACCTGCTAAGACCCCCCCAGACCCTCCACCTCCGCCTCCGCCTCCCCGTAGCCGTGCGGCTGTAGCTTCGCTCCTGATTGAAACATCACATCCATCAAAGTTAGTCAGATCTGACGAGTTTTTACGGTAATTTTGTATTATTATTTACCATTAACCAATTAAACTCAGTCTTACTGCCAGGATTCTCTAGAAATTACCCAGAAAAATCCTCCTACAGGCTCAACAATGAGCAGAAAATATCGGACTATTTGGACTCAGCAGCGCAACCAAGTGGCCATTGATGGATGTGATAAAGGCGAAAAGTTGAGAGTTAAAAAAAACGGTGCGACCCACACGGTCACGCGCACACACATGCACACACATGCACACACACACCTTATCCAGACAGTAGCCTCAAAGTAATTCCTCTCTCGTGTCTGTCACCTTCCAATCTGATTAGCCCACATTTAAGCAGTTATCATTGCAGCCAGGCCTCCAGCCTGGTCCCTCTCACACACACACACACACACACACACACACATACACTAGCTTTGTGTTCTACGCAGAGGATCTTTTAAGGTGAGTCTATATATTTTGTGTCCGTGCGTATTTGAAGCACATGACGTTGACGTAGACGTCCAGAGGCAGGTTCACATAACTAGAATAACTTGGATCATCACTAGTTTGGGGTTTTATTCAGTGAAATCCTGGATTTAGATAGTGAATATCCACCCCCACCCTCTCCCCTGACCCCCACCCCCGTTTGAGCCCCTGCACGGTTATGAAACCAAGTGTTTACCTTTGCTGCCCTCTTCTGGCCCAAATGGAAACTGCATTTATTACGCCGTCAGCGCGTCATAACAAGCCACTGGAATTCCGTGGAAGTTGTTGTTATTCCTGGTGTTTTATTGTCAGTGTAATGTTAATGCTTGTGTAGGACATTTTTAGGACACCAGAGCCTCAAACTGCATTTAAAACATGTTGGTGGACGACGACGCTCTGCTACATGAAGCCCAGAGTCCCAAAAGACTTTGTGTCTCTGCTGCAAAAAACACAATTTGGACACGTTGAAATGTTTCTGATTTTATTTAAGAATGAGAAAGTTAATATCTCTCTCTCTCCCTCTCTCTCCCTCTGCTTTCTCTCTCTCTCTCCCTCCCTCTCTCTCTCTCTCTCCCTCCCTCTCTCTCCCTCTCTCCCTCCCTCTCTCTCTCTCTCCTCCACAGAAAAGCCAGAGCTGGTATAATGTAAGTCCCTCTCTCCTTTTATTTCTGATGATGGTGAATGTTGTCGTGCGATGTTCTCGGCCATGTGTGAACGTGTTGTGTCATTTCCACCCCACCAGTGTGGGTTACTGGTTCTCCAAGGGGACTAAAAGAAGAGCAGGGAACAGCGTGACTGGGGGCACTGGGGGCACTGGGAACACATGCACAGTGTCTTTGGGAGCTGAGTGTCTTTGAAGGAGGAAACTTGGAAAGGTGGAACAGCTTTTGGATGTGACGTGCGTGTGCTTCGCGCTCCGTCCTGGGAAGAGGTTCACCAGTCGGTTAAGATTAAAGTAACTAGCTGAAATAGTTGAAGCCAGAACGGTTGTGGGTGGAAGTTCAGACCTGAACGAGGAAGCCTGAAGGAGATTCTTCCTCTCTCCAGCACAGGAAGCCTCCGGTGCTGCTCCAAGGCTGGCTCAGCAGCACACAGCAGTAATGAGCCGGTTCCTGAAGCATACAGCCAGCGTGTGAGTGCACGTGAGACCCAGCTGTGGGCGTCTGGTGGCAGCAGACTCCCGTTCACTCGGAGCCTTTCATTCCTAAAATCGTCCCATTTCTCTGACATTCTGTGGGTTAGCCTGATCTGTGAGGTCATTATCTTTGAAAGTTTGGTTTGCACAGTTCTCTGCAGCTCCATGGCAACAAGGACGATTTCACCTCGTACTGTCGCAAATTGAGGTTGCAGTTTTCCGGTTTTCCAGAAGGTGGTGCTCTAACTCCTCCACACCGTTAAAGGGACCCGCAGCTCAGTAATTTCTCCCCGCAAATGTTTAAAATTGTGTATTTTTGTTGGCTCAGCCCACATACCGGTGCGGAATGGGAGTGTGTCCTTTTTGCGTCTTTCTCAGAATTGTTCCCATTTTCTGTTTGTTTATTTCCTTTTATATTATTCCATATGTACACACTCTTCCCCTCTCTCCCCAGCATGAAAGACAACACATCCTGAGAGTAAGCATGACCTGCATCCTTGTGCAAGCCTGGATATTTACCTGTCTCTGCTTGCTTTGTGTTCCTCTCCTCACTCCGGTGGAATGATGATATGAGCCTGCCTCTTTCTCATTCCATCACTTTTTCACATTTGTTACCACCTAACGAACAAAAACATGTTAGCATATTAGCACAAAGCCAAACCCTTCTAGTCCTCTGAAATTAGGACTAATATTGACATTTGTCTTGAACTCAGTGAATGTCCAGTAGCTGAGCTCAAACGTTCCAATGTCTCATTCAGTGTTTCTCAAAGAGCGGTTTACGGACCACCAGTGTTCCGCGGGCGGCCGCTAGAGGTGACTCGTAACAAATCACATTTTAAAAAATTGAATTTCAATATTTAAAATTCTGTGTAAAATCACCGTATCTTGAACTAACAAGATTTAAAGAATTCACTTTCTTGTATATTTCTTGATGAATCCGCCATCCCAGCACCTGATGGTTACTTAGCATCTTGTTTTGGGGGCTGTTTAGAGTCAGGTGGTCCGTGAGTGTGTGTTTATGGGTTCAGTGGTCCTGGGTCTGAAACTGTTTGAGAAACACTGGCCTAATACAACAGGTGGTAGCAAGCACACCGATGTACTCACCGTACTGAACCAGCTCCACAACCAGCCCTGAGCTAGCCTGGGATGCTTGGGAGCAGCAGGGGAATGGAGCATGCTGTCCTGCAGAGCTTCTGCGTCCCAGGAACAAGGCCCTCCTCTGTCTAATGATGGACCCAGATGGTTCTCAATGAGCCTGTAGAAGGTGAAAAGGTTCTCCGCGGCGGCCTGGGCGGAAACCTTCATAGACGGATCTAGTTAGAGCCCTGCAGGAACCATAGAAGGAAAAGGTGCCTGATACTCGCACCTGTATTTCTAAGAGTGGGGAACTGTAATCAGCTAAATTGATGGGATCCGGATGTGACGGAGGTGATTCTGGTGTCGGGGAACTCGTGTCAAGGCTCCGTCAGGGTTCCTTCAAGGCTGCGGGGTCGCTTGTGCCTGTGCACGGATCTCTCTCTGCATGGCGATGATGACCTCCCATGGCCCTGAAGCCACAGTGATTACAAAAGCCAGCCGTCCCAACTGTGAGTTCTGAGCCTGTCAGAGACCTGGGCGGCAGCCATCTTTGTGTGGGGCCTTCACCGCAGCTCCTCCGGAAGCTTCAGCGAGAAGAGCAGGTGTAACAAACAAACCCCACCCCCGTTTACCGTACCAGTCTCCTCCGTCCCCGACTGTTTGCCTGTGCAGTCATTTATTAACCAAATCTGTGCTCGGCCACACCTGACGTTTCTGCTGTCACCTGGAGCCTTTTATGTTCGCGCCCGGTCACTGGAAAAACCCTCCAGAGGCTTGAGAGCAGAGGGCGGCAAACTGAGGCCCGGGGGCCACACGTGGCCCGATGAACTCTTTAATCCGGCCCGCAGAGCCTCCACAGTCATTCCTCCAGAAGCCAAGTGAAAAGGCCCCTACTCTGACATGCTGCCATGGCCCGAATGGCTGGCTGCAGGGCATTTTCCGCCTGTTTCTGCTGGCCTTCAGAAGCTGTTTCTCCTTGCTGCCTGCATGGCTCCTGACATATTTCAGCCCAGAATAGAGGGAGCACCAGCAGTATGTAGGGTGGGCTTGCTCGCCCCGGTGGAACAGACAGGAAGCAGCATCTGGACAGATGAGGCTGGGGTGGGAGCGGAGGCAGCTGGAGGTCAGAGGTCAGAGCCACGTCCGGTACCTGTAACTCGCTCCAGCAGGACCAGGACGTGGTCTGGATGAGGACACGAGCTCTCTCTCTTCTTCTTGTTATCTGTGCTGACTAATCCTCCTCTGCACAAAGTCAACCCGAGGCATACTTTGTGGGTCATAAACTGGGTAAATACAATTACTCAACACACACACACTCACACACACACACCAATCATTGACACACTCTAGGAGGAGTGGGCTGAGCTGGGAGAGAGGAAAAGAAAATAGCTAATAAAGGAGTTGTTGGCTCGGGGTTACTGTAGGGCAACGACCGTAACTCCCCTGCCTGTGTGTGAAAGGGAGAGCGAGAGAGAGAGAGGCAGACGAGAGTCATGTGGCTGGAGTTTGCCAAAACAAGGGGTGGATACCACAACTTCCCAATCCCTGGATTCACAGCTTCATCTGCTCTTTCCAGAGCCGCTGGCCAGATCTGGGGCAGCTTGGGTCTCCAGCAAAGGCCCACACAGAAGCCGCTGCTGGAGGCACAGATGGAAGTGTGTGAGGACTGTACCCTGTTGGACTGGGAGGCTGTGCTGGAGCTGGATGAGGCGCTGGCAGGCTGCTTCCTGCAGGCTCCAGCTCGAGGAGAGTGGGGCTGGGAGTGGGGCTGGGCAGCCTCGGACCTCCAGGAGCAACAGCCTGACTCCGAAGGGATCCCCGCTGTAAGCTAAGCTAAGCTAAGATCACCAGATAAGCAGCGCTAAGAGAGGAGCGAGCTTTTTCTGGATTTGTGTACTTTTGGCTTTAGGAGCAGATGTTGGAGCTAAATTCAGGAGGAATTCTGCGGGTCGTTCCCTCTGCTAATGGAAACCAGTCCGCACTCATTTGACATTCCACAGCTGAGGGCTGTGTGGGTTGGCGTGTTAGTGAGGGGCTTTCGGTGATGCTGGTGTCCCACAGATGTGGGAATCTGTCTTTCTGTGTGTTTTCCTTCCAAAGACGGCCAGCAGGCTGCTCTTTTCCCACCAGCCCTGAGCTGAAAGGGTTTTTCTTTTGTCTTTGTTGTTGCGCTGGCCGTTCACATTCCCCCCCGAGCTTTTCCTGTTGAAGGAAAAGCATCTGGCGCGGACAGTGAGAGCTCTCACACGGCCTCGGCCGGTCTGTACGGGACCCAGATATCACCCATTTTTGAACCGTATGGTTCAGAACAGCGGGTAGCGGGTAGCATGGGCAACCGGTGCGGTTGGTGAAGTCCTCCTCAGGCTTGGTCAGTGATCGCTGGAGCCCGTAGCTCCGCTTCCATCCATCCTCCGCTCCTGTCAAAATCAGCCACGCAAAGAAGTGACGCAACATCCCATCGGTGGCTGCTTTTAACAAGGCTAACTCGCATTTTCATGCTAGCAGATAACCCAGACAGCGGCGGAGCGAGACACAGAGCATGAAGGGCGTGTTGATGTGTGCATGGATGTGCACGTGCGAGCGTGCGTGCGTGCCTGTGAGTGTGTCTCTGACCGTGTCTGTCGCTGCAGGTGCTGAGCCCGACGTACAAGCAACGCAATGAGGACTTTAGGAAACTCTTCAAGCAGCTCCCCGACACAGAGAGGCTCATTGTTGGTGAGTTTCACACCAGTAAAGACCAGTAAAGAGGGGCCGCCGCTGGGCAAAAATCAAAGCTCTTTGCTTGTAATGACAGAAATGACATTCCTGTTGTCAGACCCGAGGGGAGGAGCCAAGGGATGTGTAATAAACTACCGTATGTGTCATGTCTCACTGGACTATAGGTCGCATTTTTTTGGGAAATGTATTTTACAAACATCAAGAGCTAGACCGGACGTTTCATCCGGAAAGTTCTAACAACAACAACAGAATCTGGAGCAGCAGGCTGAACAGGTGTGCTAAGGTAGCACAGTAACACTTATTCAGCCACACAAGAGCGTAAAGAGCAAACGTGGGAGGCTGGAAACAAGCTAGCTACTGGTTAGCAGCTTCAGCTAAACCTCCATCTCATTCCACATCACTGGATCCACTGAGTTCTTCATCCTCGCTGAAGAGGAGTTTCTTTTGTGTTCAGTCTCTCTCAGCTGTTTTCAGTTTCAGTGAATTTTCAGTGGTACAGGAGTAGCACAGACCGGTAGTGGTCACAAGCCTGGAGCGCCCTCTGGCGGCTGTGGGTAACATTTACTCCTTGCTCATGTCGCTCGGCGAGAATGAACATATTTTAATATATTTAAGTGGCACCTGAGTAGAAGCGGCAGGAGCAGCCACACTATGACACAAGTGTGACTTCTAGTCCGGAAGTGACGGTATATGGCTAACGTACAATCTCTGCCGCTCCAGACTACTCCTGCGCTCTTCAGCGGGACATCCTCCTGCAGGGACGACTCTACCTCTCTGAGAACTGGATCTGCTTTTACAGCAACATCTTCCGCTGGGAAACTCTGGTAAGCTGCTTCTGCTCTCGCTACGCCGAACCGCCGTCACGTCGTCTAAGCGTGTGACTGACCCCGCAGCTGACGGTGCGGCTAAAGGACATCTGCTCCATGACGAAGGAGAAGACCGCCCGGCTCATCCCCAACGCCATCCAGGTCTCCACCGACACCGAGAAGGTAACACGCGAGAGCGCCACCCAGCGGTTAACTGTCAGACAACGCCACCAAAGCGCGTCTTGGTTGAGAAAAGTAACCCCAGAATTCAGCGCGTCTGCTTCCATGGCTCTTCAGACTTGCTCAGAGATGATTTTAGTGACTAAAATCAGCACAGCCGCACTAACCCAACTGTTTATCGCAGCATTTTTTCACCTCGTTCGGGGCCAGGGACAGGACCTACATGATGATGTTCAGGCTGTGGCAGAACGCCCTGCTGGACAAGGTGAGCCAGGCTCCTCCTTACCTTCAGAAAGGCCTCTCTAATGTTCCCACTGGTGCTTTAATGCTCTCTGTGATCCACCAACAGCCTCTGTGCCCCAAGGAGCTGTGGCACTTTGTTCATCAGTGCTACGGCAACGAGCTGGGCCTGACCAGCGACGACGAGGACTACGTTCCCCCCGACGATGACTTCAACACCATGGGGTGAGTCTGTTCATGCTTTCCTGAATTACACCCCCCGTTTCCACCAGAGGCGCTGTGTCTCCGTCCGTCCTGATTAGGTTCCATTCAAGTCAGTGCCTCAGTTTCCGCTGGCTGTGGCTCCGCCCACGGCTGGAGGCTCCGCCCACGGCAGGGCCGGGGGCTCCGTCGCCCTCTGGAAAAATCCGCATGGCTTTTATCTTGGACGGACGGACGGAGCACGCCGCAACAAGCTAGCACAAGGCTTCGCGTGGGCACAGGAAGTCGGGTGCGAAGAAAAAATAAAACATCTGGGAATTTGTCAAAATAAAAGCTCCCGTATTTAGAGCGATGGTTTTTACGTTATTACATGTGTGAATCCTCTTTTTTTTCGTTATTACATGTGTGACTCATCTTTTTTTTCGTTATTACATGTGTGAATCATCTTTTTTTACGTTATTACATGTGTGACTCATCTTTTTATATATTACCTGTATGAATCATCTGTTTTTTACGTTATTACATGTGTGAATCATCTTTTTTTACGTTATTACATGTGTGACTCATCTTTTTATATGTTATTACCTGTATGAATCATCTGTTTTTACATTATTACATGTGTGACTCATCTTTTTATACGTTATTACCTGTATGAATCATCTGTTTTTTACGTTATTACATGTGTGACTCATCTTTTTTTTCATTATTACATGTGTGAATCATCTTTTTTTACGTTATTACATGTGTGACTCATCTTTTTATATGTTATTACCTGTATGAATCATCTGTTTTTTACGTTATTACATGTGTGACTCATCTTTTTATACGTTATTACCTGTATGAATCATCTGTTTTTTACGTTATTACATGTGTGACTCATCTTTTTTTTCGTTATTACATGTGTGAATCTTTTTCTTGGGCCGTTTTATCTCTTGTTTGTGGGTGTGTGAAACAACAAGTTAACTTATTGTTTGCAGCAGATCTACGAATATATTAAATAACGTAAATAACCAGAATTTACAAGAAATAGTCGCTGTATTACACGTTTCAGGAAACATTGCTAGAATTCCCCATGGTGGAGTCACCAAGATCTGAAGAAAGGGGGACTTTTACTCCTCTAGGAACAAAAAGCGTCTTCTTCTGTGGCTCCTTTAAAAACTACAAAGTGCTAATCTCTCGCGGTCGTACGTGATTTGGTTTTCAGCGTCCTGTTGAAAAAGATCGCTCTGAATACGGGAGCTTTTATTTTGACACATTCCCAGATGTTTTATTTTCTCTTCGCACCCAACTTCCTGTCCGGCACGCGCTGGATGGTGCTGGATTGTTGTGGCGTTCTCTGGACGGACGGAGACGCACCTGGTGGAAACCCGGGGTTAGATTGGACCCAGGAAGCCGACCTAGATCCCACCCAGCTGAATTTCCAGCTGATCCGGATCTCAACAAAAGATCTCAAAGTACTTTTGTGTTTTCCGTATGTGATGTTTCAAAACCTCAACATGGTGGTTCTGCTCCGCGGTGCCTTCAGGTTCAGTGAGGAGATTCCCAATGAAGAGAACGAGATCAACAACGACAGCCTGTCGAAGAGCAGCGCCGAGGCCAAGCCTGAGGAGGTGGTCCCGACCAGCACGCTCCCCAGCCTGGCCCCCCACGACGCAGCCCTCCCAGTAGGCAGCGCGCACGTTCACGCACGTTCACGCACGTTCACGCACGTTCACGCACGTTCACGCTCCCACCGATCCCTCAGGTGTCAGGAAAACACTCGTCTCCTCCACAGTTTGACCTCCCGACGGAGGAGTTTGCAGACTTCCTCCCTGATGGAGAGCTGCTGACCGTGCCCCTGGTGGTGGAGGAGAAGAGCGGCGAGCCCGGCGAGCCCAGCGGGCCCGTGCCCTCGCCCTCGCTGGACTTCAACGACAACGAGGACATCCCCACAGAACTCAGCGACTCGTCTGAAACACACGACGAAGGTGCAGAATGGAAATACATTAGTGGTGGGTGGAGACGTGAAATAATGAGCTGACGTGCACGCCCCCCCCGTCCCTCCCTCCCAGGGGAAGTGCAGGTCTTCCATGAAGACCTGACCGGGAGGCTGCATATCAACGAGGTCTTCAAGTTCAGCGTGGACAAGCTGTACGACATCCTTTTCACACAGTCGCAATTCATGAGCGACTTCAACGAGCAGAGGCGCATCTCGGGTGAGTTGACCTTTGACCCCCGCGGCGCAAACGCCGCTGCTTCCGCTGTCGCGCCTCCTCCGGCGCCGCTCTTTGTCACGCCCTCTTGTGCCGCTCAGACGTCGTCTACCAGCCGTGGAAAAAAGAGGTCGCGGGCAACCAGACGAGGGAGATCGTGTACACCATCTCCCTGAGCAACCCGCTGGCCCCCAAAACATCCACCGCCAGTGAGATTCAGGTACGCTCGCGCCTCTCCGGGGAGCCAAAACCTTTCAAACGGCAAGTCGTTCAACCTCTTTTCTCACTCAGACCTTGTACAAAGTCAGCCAAGAAAGCGAGTGCTACATCGTGGACGCGGAGGTCATCACGCACGACGTGCCCTACCACGACTACTTCTACGCGCTCAACCACTACATTCTCACCAGGGTGGCCAAAAACAAGTGTCGCTTACGGTGAGCCGAGCCGCCGCGGCGCAGGTCAGGGCGGTACTCGCCCATCTAGAACCAGGAAGGGTGGAGTCATCTTAGAAACACGAGGTCACCCCAGGACAAATCTGTGGCTGATCCTTCCGCAGACCTCACTTTAAACAGTCCAAGAGGTCGCGCCAGCTAAAAAGAAGCGCGGACGATGCTGCGCCACAAACATTTTACTGACTGCGTGTTTCAAAAACACGACGACTCGTAGAGATCTCAACTATTTCAATAAATTACAGTAGTTGTGTCATTAAAAGGACGTTTAGGGGCGGAATAGTTTAGAGCCGTGTTTCTCAAAAAGTGGTCCACCGGCCACCGGTGGTCCGCGGGCGACCCCTAGTGGTCTGCGAGGTGACACGTAACAAATCACATTTAAAATTTTCAAATTTCAGTACTTACAATTCAGTGTAAAATCAGTGT
Source organism: Pao palembangensis (assembly GCA_015343265.1). Lineage (NCBI taxonomy): Eukaryota > Metazoa > Chordata > Actinopteri > Tetraodontiformes > Tetraodontidae > Pao > Pao palembangensis. Next base: position 755,221 of record CM027091.1, on the reverse strand, counting down.
TTTTTGAACTCCCAGGATTTAAAGAATTCACTTTATTGTATGTATCCTGATCATCGGTCACACCAGCACCTGATGGGTACTTAGCGTGTCGTTTTGGGGTGTTTATTTAAGGGTTCAGTGGTCCGTCCTTGGTCTGGAACAGTTTGAGAAACACTGGCTTATAGCAGCGGTCCCCAACCCCTGGGGCGAGGACCGGTACCGGTCCGTGGGTCCTTTGGTCCCGGGCCGCACAGAAAGAAAGAATAACTCACATTGTTACATTTGTTTTATTTATTATCTGAAACTGGGCGATGTTGTTTTGTTGTACTTGTCCGCCACAGCTCAAAGGCCGCTCCCTGAGAATACTGCATTAAACATTAAACCGCTCCGTGGCGCGAGGGTTAGCTGAGCCTAGCAACGATGCTAAAGATCAAAGGAGCTGCTGGTTAAACGCTCGTCTTTCTGACTGCCTGACCCGGTGTGGAGGTAGCTAAGTAAGCTACATTAAGCAAGCTTGTGTTTATAGGTTTGTTGTGTATTTGTCTGTTCAGGGTGTCCACTGAGCTGCGCTACAGGAAGCAGCCGTGGGGGCTGGTTAAAGGATTTATAGAGAGAAACTTCTGGAGCGGGATAGAAGATAATTTCCGACATCTCGGTGAGAGCGGTGTCCCACGCCACAGTGGCAGCGTGCTCCTCCTCTCCGGCCGCCTGTGACCTTTGGTCTTCCTCCCTCAGAGATGGCGCTGACCAAACTGGAGGAGATCCTGAGCGAGTCCCGTCAGCTGTCCCCGAAGGCCAAAGGAGTGAAGAACTCCACCGTGAGGAGGAAGAAGAGGCCACTCCCCCACATCCGCAGCCAGCACCTGGATGAAGCGCTGAGTCCCGTCACCACGCCGACCGATGAGGAGGTGATCCAGAGGATCAAACAGGTGGCGGGTTCCACGCAGACCAGGCACCAGAGTCCAGAGCACCATCACCTGCCGGGAGGCTTCGCCTTCTACAGCATCTCCAAACTGCTGCTCATCGTCAGCTTTGTGTACGCAGCTGAACAGCACACACACACACACGCACACACACACTGGGCACAGCTTGTGCCCGTCTCAAACATCTTCATCGTCCTGGTTTCAGGTTTCTGTACCGTAGAACGGATTCAGGTGTTCTGGGTTTTTTTCTTTTCTTTTTTTTTCTTTCCAAATGTCTCCTTGTAACCTGTCTCTGCTCTCCTTCCACTGCCATCCATAGGATCTGTTTAAGGTACAGATCAGCCAACACAGTTACATGTGTGATTAGCAACAAGCTTCGTAGCGTAGCGCCACAGCAGAAATATGGAGGAGCTCAAACAGGAAGGACTCATTTGTTGCCTCTCCCTCAGCCTGGTTCTGCTGGTGTTCCTCAACATGATGCTCTTCTACAAGCTGTGGATGCTGGAGTACTCTGCACAGACCCTCACAACCTGGCAAGGTCTGCGGCTGCACGAGAGGTAGACACACACACACGCGCGCGGCGCAAAGTCTGAGCGGCCAAACTTTTCCACAAACGCACGGTTGACTCACGGCAACTCGGCTCCGTCTCGCCGCGTGACGCACGCTTTGCTGTGTCTGCCAGTAAACTGCCCCAGACTCAGATGGAGTGGGCCCAGCTGCTGGAGGCGCAGCAGCGTTACCACGACGCTGAGCTGCAGAAGTGGCGGGAGATCATCAAGTCATCGGTCGTGCTGCTAGATCAGGTAAAAAGCTCAACATTTATATTTATTTGGTTCTCAAAGAGGTGGTCCCCGGGCCACTGGTGGTCCGCGGGCGACCCCTAGTGGTCCGCGAGGTGACACATAACAACCACGTTTTACAATTTTTAATTTCAGTACTTAAAATTCAGTGTAAAATCAGCGTTTCTTGAAGATTTAAAGAATTCACTTTATTGTATATTTCCTGATGCATCTGTCACACGAGCACCTGATGGTTACTGAGCATGTTGTTTTGGGGGCTGTTTAGTAGCGATGTGTCTCGCGTGTGCCGCGTAATCCAGACGTGCGTTTGCTGAAGCGCGTATCGATGCGTGTGTTGATGAGCTACGCGGTGGCGTTCGAGCGCTCGGGAAGCGGCCGTACCACGTGACTGATTCAGGAAGCGATTGGCGGGTTTGGAGCGCAATTCGAAAGAGACGAGAGGGTGAAACGCAACGGATCCGCCTCACATTGTGTGTATTTGGGTTACTGCGCTTCTTTTGGCATTCTATCCGAGCTTTTTGCATCCGCACAGACATAAACAAAGTAACACAAGCGCAACTCTCTCTCCAAATTCTCAGTTTTTCTTCAGCCCCCCACCATTTTATTGTAGGCGACCAGCATGTTATACATTTGTTGTCCACATGATGGCGTCGCGGAGCAAATAAAGCGCCTTGAAGCTGCGACCTATGTGTGAAGCTTCAGGAAGCCTCAGATTACCATCGCTACTAGAGTCAGGTGGTCCGCGAGTGTGCGTTTATGGGTTCAGTGGTCCTTGGTGGGAAAAAGTGAGAAACACTGGTTTGGAAAAAAAAAAAAGAAGGCCAAACACGGCTCCATTTCCTGGATGAGAGCAAGGAGAAGCAGCCATAAAGCACGGCGCGGCGGCGACTGCTGATGGAAGCCGGAGCTCTTATCAGCGTCTGTTTGCTCCCCAGATGAAAGACTCCTTGCTGAACCTCCAGCGAGGCATCGGTTTAAGGGACTACAGCTCCGAGTCGGAGGACAAGAGCCGCTACCACTGACACACCAGCAGGAGGCCGAGGGCATGCTGTGCAATATGGGAGCCGTAGTCTTTGTCCAGCAGCATGCAGGCAGCAGCGAGACGCGCAGGGGAGGCGGGGCCAGACGGTCCGCGAGGGACAGTCCTCTGCAGCACACAGGACGACAGGAAGTGACTCTACCACAGGCGTTAACTGGGGCGTTGGTGGACGGCGTGAGGCATGCTTCTTCTTTTTTACCTGAAGATCAACACTTTTCTCCCTCTCTTTGATCTCCTCGTGTATCCTACTGTCAAGACGTAGCAGCAGGGAGGAAGACAGAAAAGTAGTGCATGCATTTAGAGCTAGCTCCCCCTCAGTCGCTCTTGCTGTGGTACACTTCCTGTTTGTGTCTCAAACTAAAAGAAGGAGCTGACGACCATCTACGCCAGGGGTGGGCAGTTTTTTAGCCTGAAGGGCCACGTGGGGTTCTACATCTTGAGGACAACCCTCTTCGAGGCTCCGCGGGCCGGATTCACTAGGTCACCGGGCCACATGTGGCCCCCGGGCCTCAGCGTGCCCACCTCTGGTCTGCGCTCTCCAGACTGTTCCCCTTCTGTCCCCTAGAGGTCCTCGCTGCAGTGTCCCTTTGTGGAACCTCCAGGCGCAGTGGTGGAAGCCAGCGTGGCCCCAGTCAGGGCTGGTTCCCCGGCTGACCACGCTGTTATTTAAGAAGCCAAACGTTTGAAGAGACCCCGGCCGGACTTTGGGGTCTCCTGCCCATCGCCAGTGGCCCCTTGCACAGTGTTTGGTCATTTTCTCTGCGTTATCGGAATAGAATGTATCAGACAGCAGTTTGAAATGCTTTATAAAGGGATGCCGCAGCCAGACTGATAGGAAGACCCGTGTTCTGACAAGTTTTATTACTAAACTGTGACTAAATCTCTTTAAAACCTTTCAGATTAGAAAGAATTCTACAAATATGTTTGAAATATATTTAAAAAGAAATTGGTTATTTAAAATATATTTCAAAGTATATAATTATGAGCTATATTTATTGTTAATTTATGTACATAAAGAAATGATCAGAGCTCTAGATCAGAATTTCTAGCAAGTGTTTTCTTCTAAAGTGCATGCCAGATATGTCTGTGACATGTCCAGTGTGCAGGTATGATTGGGTATGTGCGTGCGTGCACGTGCGCGTGCTTGGGCGTGAGTGCTGTAAAGTGTTAGCGTTCCACACTTTCTTATGGTTTCTTTCAGGGCTAATGCTGCCTTGCATTGGCCACCGCCAGGCTACCGTTTACACTCGCACAGTCTGGCCGCATATCCACAAGTTCTGCCTGCATTTGCAAACTGACCTCACACACACACACACACACACACACACACACACACACACACAACAGGAAACAGTAGCTGAGACACACTCACCAAACCAGATCTGGTCTTTGTGGCAGCGGGAGAAGGCGTTGACCCTGGCGTTGAACCTTCCACCCTTATTGGCCACAACTGAGCAGAGTTTGACAAACAGCCTCTTTGTTTTCTTCTTGTTTGGAATGAAAACGCGGTTATATTTTGATTTGAAACCCTTCCTTCCTCTGTCTGAAAGCTCCCTGGATGCGCAGAACAAGTAGACCAAACCAGGTTGAAGCAAAAGAGCTTCATTAATGATCACCTTCGAGTGAAGTACGTCTCACCTACTGTATTATATAAATGTATGTGTGAATATATGAGAAATATATATATTCACATCTGAAAGCGATGAGAGCATTTCCAAAAACAAATGGAAAAAAACCTCCCTTGTGTTTAAAAAAAGAGAAAGTGAAGCACTTTACGGCCTTTTCGGGTGAAGAAAGGAAGAGTTTAGGGTGGAGGTGAAGGCAGAGCTGAACGCTTCTCTGTGCTGGGATTGTGGACCCAGTGGAATCACCACTGGTGCCTCCCCCCTCGGGAGGCACCAGTGGCTGTGGGATCCTCGAGCCCGGAAGCAGCGTGTGTGCGGTTGCATCCTCGCTTTGGACATTCTCTCCTTCCGCACAAGTGATTGTATGTTTACAGCTGTGGACCCACGGCGGCTGCTCTTTCACGCCTCCCGCACGCCTCACCCACTCAGCTGCTGGCTCTGGCCCGGCCTTCTCTGGCTCCTGGCGTGCTTCTGACCCACCACCATTCTGCTGTACCTCTTTGGTTCTGTTTTTAAGGAAACATTTGTTACCTTTCATCTCTATAGGGAGACTTTTAGTGACGTTTATACATGAGATAAATAAACTGTTGTTATATGTTGTGTGTATCTGCAGTGCACACACACACACACACACACACACACAGACTGCGACCTGCGCTGCGCGCGGGCTTTGATTTGCTGATGAATTTGCCTCAGACTGACAATGAAAGTGGCTTTTTGGTTCCTGTGAAGTAGAGACTGAAAATATGAATAAAATATATACAAGATCCACGTTGTTGCTGTTATCAGGATTGAATGCAGCGCTGTACTGTGTGTGTGTGTGTGTGTGTGTGTGTGTGTGTGTGTGCGCGTGTGTGTGTGTGTGAGTCTTTTAGACTGTTACAACATCCAGCTGAGTAACGTTTGAGGGCTGTAACTTCACAATCCACAGACAAATATGTTGAAGAGCCTGTAAACTGGTCCAACTAGAGATGGATGTTGAAGCTCCACATGATGTTTGGCCCCACCTTCTGGAGAGGACATGTTAGCATGCTAGCTGAAGTGGGGGTCCGACCTTTTTCTAACCAATCAAGCTGACCACCCTCTTCATTTGGCTTCTGGAGGAATGATTGTGAAGGCTCCGCGGGCCGGATTCAATGGTTCAGCGAGCCACATGTGGCCCCCGGGCCTCCGTTTGCCCACCTTGTTGATAAAGGACGGTACAGGTCACATGACGCTGGGCAGCTTCTGTCTTCTGACAAGGAAACAAACGTGGTGAGTCTCCGACAGCGTTTGCTCCGCAACTGAAAGCTTGTTTCCTAAAAGTCATTTTACATTTCTAGAATGAGAAAACATCCTGAGGAAATCTGTTAGGAATCCTGAAGGTTTGTGGGCTGTTCCTTTGCTGCCCTGAGGGGGCAACGAGTCAGCGAGAGAGTTTTGTGTCATAAATCTATGAGCCATGAGAATAGAAAAAGCTCATTTTTTGGTCTTTGGCAGACCTGTCGGTGTTGTCCCTCTAACAGAGCTAACATTTGAACCATGATCTCATGAAGCCACGCGGCTGCACTCTGAATGGACCTATTTCTACATTCAACAGTCTGACGTCAGCAGCAGACGCCTTCACGGCTTCTTTCTCCGCGTCTTTTCATTTCACGCGTGTACCGGTGGCTTTAAATCGTCCGGCGATAATAAAATCACAGTTTCGTTAGAAAAAACGCTCCCCTAAAGTAGTTCATTAATCCCGGGCCGGGGGGAGCAAGGGCGAGGTCGATGCATCACGGTGATGAAGCAAGGGGGGTGGGGCGCCGTTACGCGCAGCACCAGCCGCCTCTCACGCCCAGTGAAGGCTGAGGTGGAGATTTGTGGGACGCGACGCGCACTCTGTGGCCGCGGCTTGCAGGAGGCGGAGCTTGTTGACCGCGTTTGACAGCTGCGAAGCCGAAGACGCGCATAGACGGTCCGTGGGAGCCCGCTGCTGCACAGTGACGACAGCGCCGCTGGCGGAGGGATGCAGCGCAGCCCCGAGGACGCCTGCCAAGCGGCGCCACTTTTCACATTTGGGAACTAGTTAAATTAGTGTTGTGCCGAGCAGCCTGGAGGTCGTGACGGCTGCTGCGTGGCGGCATGCACCGCGCGTTTTCCTTCCCGCTGACTGGGGAGCGCAGTCGCACCAAGGAGCGTCTGGAGGCGAGCCTGGTCGGACTGTGCGAGCTGGAGCTCCGCAAGCAGAGGCAGGAGTGCCTGGTCCTGGGGGCGTTGGCCCTGGGAGACCCTCCGCTCCAGGGCTGCCCTTTCAGCAGCTGGGGGCAGGAGAATCTGACGCTGAGGCGGCAGCTGGTAAGAAGTTGGCGTGTTCCCTCATTCCAGCATGTGCGAGTGCATGAAAGCCCGATAAAGTCGTCATCCCAGCGGTGTCGGAGCCGCCGGACACCGTCCTCTCTGCGCCCTTTACGGCGACAAAAGTTACCCAACTTGATTAATAGAGTCTCTGTCGGACGAGACGCGCTGCGTTTGTGTACGAGCTCAGATTGATGGCTGCGGGGACGCAGAGCAGGGGGTGGAGCGGGCGCCCGCAGGGACACAGGCCGACTATTTCATGGCCCATTGTTCCCTCTTCGTGCACTTTTGTAGCGTGCACTGCTCAACAAGGTCCCGTTTGTGCGCTTTTCAGACAATAACGGATTTATTATTCCCTCCAGCGGGAGCGGGAGTGAAAGTCGCTGCGGGTGTTTTTATTTTGCGCTTGGGTTTTACGCGCGTTTGTTGTGTCGAGTCCCGGCGGCACAGTTGCGCTAAATGTTGCCCTGGGTGAGCGTCACGCTGCACCTGTGTTAAAAAGAGAAGCGACAGCGCAGGGAAAGTTGAGCGAATGAGCGTGCACGCCGTAGAGGGACATTTGTATCCTCCTGTGTCGCTTTGTGCTTTGTGGAACTGTCATTTTGCCCGTTCGGTTACTGTTTAACTACCTCATCCGTCTCGGCGCTGCCGCAGTGGGGAGTCATTATTAAAAGAGGGCGAAGAAGGAATGAAATCAGTCGCCTCCCCGTCCCACCTCCCTCACCTCCTCCTTTCCTCTCCACTGTCGGGAGCCTTAACAATAGGCGCAGATGGAGCAGAATACTAATGATCCGGCCGAGGCCCCGACGAGATGAACCGACTTGAACACATTCTGATACAAAATACAGCGGTGACGGTGACGGTGATGACGGTGGTGATGGTGGTGATGGTGGTGACGGTGACGGTGGTGACGGTGATGATGGTGGTGACGGTGATGATGGTGGTGACGGTGATGATGGTGGTGACGGTGGTGACGGTGGTGATGGTGGTGACGGTGATGATGGTGGTGACGGTGATGATGGTGGTGACGGTGATGATGGTGGTGATGGTGATGATGGTGGTGACGGTGATGATGGTGGTGACGGTGGTGATGGTGATGATGGTGACGGTGGTGATGGTGATGATGGTGGTGACGGTGACGGTGGTGATGGTGATGATGGTGGTGACGGTGATGACGGTGGTGATGGTGATCCGGGGCTCAAAAGTTCCCAGTAGCAGCGGATTGTGGCGCAGCTGCCGGTGCGCTCCGCGGCTCCAGCGGACCAGCTGAGCAGTGAAGGAGCCCCACCAGTTCCCCCCTCAGGGCTGCGCGTCTCCCCGCTTTCATTTTCTACCGCATGCGGATCAGTATTTATTGACTGCCAAAGTTATCCACGCGTGCGTAATTAGACAGGGGACCCCCGGGGGGTTCGGGGCTGCCAGCAGTTCTGGGTGAACCCTGCGGACTGACGGTCGCCAGCTGCGCCCCAGTCAACCGCCCCACGTCACCCTCCGTGGAGGTGTAGTTCCCCCAGTGTGTGGGTCGCGGTGGGGCTCTGCCGTGGACGTGAATGTGAGCGTGTTCTCCGAGGTGTTGACAGCTGGGGAGCGGCAGACAGCAGCTGACCCCCCCACCACCACCACCACCACCACCCCGCAGCTCCAGGCTGCGCAGACAGCACCGGTGAATGGATGGATGGGTGGATGACATGAACGAGGGTTTGGAGTTTCAAAGTGCAAAATCAAGTCAGTTTCAGTGGCGCCTAGGCCTTCAGTGACGTCATACTTAATACACCGCATAAAACAATCAGTAACCTCGCTTTCACCATTAAGAGCAGGAAACTAAGATCACAGCTTCCGTCAAAAGTCAAAGATAAAACACGATTTTAGGAGATTAGTCAACAAAACCGTGTGAGCTTAACAAGCTTGTCGGACAAACTGCGCACTGTTGTTTACATGTAAGACACCAACGAGACGACGACAACAACAAATACTGACTGAGAATAAAAGTAAACAGATTCCAGCAAAACAATTGATCAGCTCGTTGTGACGTCAGTGGCTTCAGTCACAGCTTCGCCAATGCGCCACGTGACCTTATTTACGTTAGAAATCGCAGATGATCAGAAGTTTAGATTTTTTTTTTTTTTGTATTTTGTCCACTCATTTCGTTTCCACTGATTTAATACTAACGAAATAAAATGACAAAATACATATTAAAAATAAAAATCAAATGCTTGCGCTCACCAACACGGACCTCCTCCACAGCGCCTGCTTATTTGAAAACAAAGCTAGCCGCTAGCGGAGCTAGCTCTTCTCACAAGATCCAGCTTTTCATGAAAGGTCCGTCTTGAAAATGGAGTGGCTAGGATATTCACAACCAAACCTGTCTCTTCTCCTCCTTCAGCCATCTTGGTTTAAAAAAACTCCAGCGTTAACTGTCGCTAGGTTTAACTCAGAGTTAGTTCCATGTCCCGTCCAGTTCAGCGTTAGACCTTCCAGCTGGCCTTGGTGTCGCAGTCTCCAGATCTGATTGGCTATCGGTTCACTTACAGCGCTCAAGAGCCTGCTCTGTTGATTCTGAAGGCCCTAGGCAGACTTCAGAGAACCTGACAACACAAGCTAGCTGAAATATGACTGGATAAAAACTCTACCACAATATACAACACTGAAAACAGCACAAAAGTGGATATAATACGACATGAACAGAACGACTATGAAGAATCGCTTTATTTACGTATTTACAAAAAAAACATCTGAGTATGTTTGGGCCAGCAGAAAAGGTCTTGCTGGCCCTGACGGCCCACCGCTGGTCAGTTTAGTCAACCTGCATTAGCACAAAAACTAGAATCTGTGTTTCAGATTGCAAACAAATAAATAAGAATTGAAGAAAATCTCCGCTTCAGCGTTGGTGTTTTCCAGGCTGCCGGACGTGAATCCTGTTCTGGCTTCACACGCTGCAGCCTGGTCACCGAGGAGCAGCCCGGTTGTGCTGGCCCATGCAGCCTTACGGCGAGGCGGCGTTGGCCGCACTGTGTCCTCGCTTTCTCCCATCCCCCACCAGCCTTGGGGAGAAGGAAGCACTAAAACCATAATGACACAGTGGTGGGTGTCAGAGAACCAGTAGGAGGCCATTAATAATAGAGTGCAATCAAAGAGCAGCAGCCAAATGGAACCGTTCCATTAAATGGTCCACTCTGTCCGGGTGGTTTAGTCCGATTTAACGGCGTTATTTAATAACATCCACCGCCACGGTGAGCGGAGCGTCACATAATCAACACAAGGCTTCACTGGCGGATTCTTCTCTAACACAAAGCACCCACTTGCTTCTGCCACCCAGGACAAGGCCAGCGGTGATTCCACCCCTTTGTGTGTGCTCGGACAGAACGCACCCTTGTCCACACAAAAGGCTTGTTTGGGGTGAAGAGGCGGTGCGGGTCAGGGGTTAGCTTAGCCTGGCTCAAGAGGGTGTGGGTCAGGGGTTAGCTTAGCCTGGCTCAAGAGGGTGTGGGTCAGGGGTTAGCTTAGCCTGGCTCAAGAGGGTGTGGGTTAGGGGTTAGCTTAGTCTGGCTCAAGAGGCGGTGTGGGTCAGGGGTTAGCTTAGCCTGGCTCAAGAGGGTGCGGGTCAGGGGTTAGCTTAGCCTGGCTCAAGAGGGTGTGGGTTAGGGGTTAGCTTAGCCTGGCTCAAGAGGCGGTGTGGGTCAGGGGTTAGCTTAGCCTGGCTCAAGAGGTGGTGTGGGTTAGCTTAGCCTGGCTCATGAGGTGGTGTGGGTCAGGGGTTAGCTTAGCCTGGCTCAAGAGGTGGTGCGGGTTAGGGGTTAGCATAGCCTATAGCTCAAGAGGTGGTGCGGGTTAGGGGTTAGCATAGCCTATAGCTCATGAGGTGGTGCGGGTTAGGGGTTAGCTTAGCCTGGCTCAGCTGGTCCTCGCTACCGTTTGTAGCAGCAGCACGAGGCCACTATCAGCTCACTGGTGCTGAACAGGAATGCTGAAAGGGAAGCATAAACTTCCCAAACTGGCAGCAGACCTCTGGGAACTCACAGGACAAAGAGGAATTCCGCTTGTTCCCATGACGACCGCGACACACTGCCCGTCCATCACAGCCGGTGTGTCAAACCACAAAATGTCACCTTGTTACCGTGACATGAAAGTTGTGTCAGCACGCACGTCGACACGTGTGTTTGTGTGTGTGTGTGTGTGTGTGTTGGGGGGGTGTGTGTGTGTGTGGGGGGGGTCTCGTGGTGCTGACACGCGACCAGAGCAAACTGGCCCAACTAGTGTGTGTGTGTCTCTGCACTGAGTGTGTGTGTGTCTGTGTGTGTGTGTGTGTCTGTGTGTGTGTGTGTGTGTGTGTGTCTGTGTGTGTGTGTCTGTCTGTGTGTGTGTCTGTGTGTGTGTGTGATTCATGTCTAACTGCAGTTGGCTCCTTCATAGTGAGTGAGGCCGTCATGGTCGGCACACACAAAGGCACAAACGCGAGAATGAATGTGAACATTGTGTTTGCTTGGTGTGTGTGTGTGTGGGTGTGAGTGTGTGGACACATGCATGAAAGAACCTTCACAAATGCATGAATACTTCATGTGCCCCTCACCGTCTTTAAATCTGCTTACATAAGACGGTGACAGACGTGCATGCTCTGCTGGCACACGTGCTGCTGAAGATGTGTGTTTACCTGTTTAGGTCACATGACCGATAAGCTGACAACCAGGCTGTTGTTCTAGAAGAGGAGATAATAAAGGAAAATACAGGAAAAAAAACAACAAAATCTAAAAACTGACAAATAATTTGCATCAAGAGGCATTAGCAAAGATAATAAGAAATAGTAAAGATTATTAACAATTAGCAATTAGCATTAGCAAAGATAATACGAAGTAATAGCAAGGATTATTAGCAATTAGCATTAGTAAAGATAATAAGTAATAGCAAAGATTATTACCAATTAGCATTAGCAAAGATAATAAGAAGTAATAGCAAAGATTATTAGCAATTAGCATTAGCAAAGATAATACAAAGTAATAGCAAAGATTATTAGCAATTAGCAATTAGCATTAGTAAAGATAATATGAAGTAATAGCAAAGATTATTAGCAATTAGCAATTAGCATTAGTAAAGATAATACGAAGTAATAGCAACGATTATTAGCAATTAGCATTAGTAAAGATAATCAGAGGTAATAGCAAGGATTATTAGCAAGTAGCATTAGCAGAGATAATAAGTAATAGCAAAGATTATTAGCAATTAGCAATTAATAAAGATAATAAGAAGTAATAGTAAAGTTTATTAGCAATTAGCATTAGCAAAGATAATAAGAAGTAATAGCAAAGATTATTAACAATTAGCAATTAGCATTAGCAAAGGTAATACAAAGTAATAGCAAAGATTATTAGCAATTAGCGATTAGCATTAGTAAAAATAATAAGAAGTAATAGCAAAGATTATTAGCAATTAGCAATTAGCATTAGTAAAAATAATAAGAAGTAATAGCAAAGATTATTAACAATTAGCAATTAGCAATTAGCATTAGCAAAGATAATACGAAGTAATAGCAAAGATTATTAGCAATTAGCATTAGTAAAGATAATAAGAAGTAATAGCAAAGATTATTAGCAATTAGCATTAGCAAAGATAATAAGAAGTAATAGCAAAGATTATTAGCAAGTAGCATTAGTAAAGATAATAAGAAGTAATAGCAAAGATTATTAGCAATTAGCAATTAGCATTAGCAGAGATAATTAGAAGTAATAGCAAAGATTATTAACAATTAGCAATTAGCATTAGCAAAGATAATAAGAAGTAATAGCAAAGATTATTAGCAATTAGCATTAGCAAAGATAATAAGAAGTAATAGCAAAGATTATTAGCAATTAGCATTAGCAGTAAAGTGTCTCCAGATGTTTGTGTCGGGAGCACCTCTGTCTAGCAGCTCGGTTGTCGCCCAGGTTGTGTTTGCTCAGTGCAGGGCGGCTCTCCAGCTACAGATGTGTGCATGCTTGGCTTTCAGAGCGCACTTCAGGGTTCTCCCTGGGGCCTGATGCAAGCGCTGGAGCTGCAGGTGGAGGAGCTGAGGATGGACGATGCCGAGGGCTGTGACGGAGCTCCAGGAGAAACAGGTGACAAGCGGCCCACTTAAAAACCCACCTCTTCCACCTTTCAGCGTACACTCACCTCACCAGGTTGAGCGGCTCATCTACGCCTCCTTCTGATGTTGTACTTTGCAGGTTTTCCTGGGCGGAATGAGGAGACATCGGCCAGAAGACGAGCCCCTCCTGCTGGGCCCACAGAGCCAGGCTCCTCCTGGACACACACCAGGCCCAAATCAGTGGGTAAGCGGAGAACAGGTCCAGGTAGATCTTTGTGGCCGCGGCTTCACCTCTGACGCTGCATCTTGGTTCCCAACAAGGTGACCCCCTGGATGGAGAAAGGGAGGTGGCGGCTGTGCACACCGCATTAGCCCGCTCCTTCTCAGCCCCGTACCCTCCTCTGGGTGACTCCTGGCAGTGGGAGCAGCCTGCAGAGGAGCTGCTGGCTGAGGAGCTCTACCAGCAGGCCATGAGGGTGGAGGCTTACATCCTGGCTCTTCTCCAGCGTTACGCCGCTCTGAGCCCCGACACCCCCCACGCTGCGTCTGGACACAACTCCACACCGCCCACAAGCCCTGAGAACCTCCTCCTTGACCCTGCCCTCCAGGCCCAGGCTGACCTTTCAACACGCCAGGACTGGGGTTGCGACCTGCTGGAGGAGGAGGCCCCATCTTTGGAGGATGACTCCTATTTGGCTCTGCCCTACCCCCCGTCCGGATCCCAGTCCCTGACTGGGAGCCTGCCATCACCTCTGCCCTCCGCAGACCCAAACAGAGGACCTGAGGCTGTTGGACCTCCACCCCCCCACAGCTGCATTCATCCACATCTCCAAACTATCACTCACAAACACAGCTGGGTAAGTGCTCGTTTTATCCCCGGACGAGCCTGGCATGGCCCCGTGCACGCTCCCCGACCCTTCAGTCCCGCAGGTTCCAGACCCACTGGTGACGAGCGCCCACACTCCAAACCCAGAAGTGTGAAGAAGAACCCGAATGAGCGCCAGAGAGCTAAGAAATCCAGTAAAAGCAGTCGATCGCAGTCGGAAACCAGTCTGCTGGGCCAGCCAGCGCCGCCCGAACGCAGGTACAGCACCACAGAGGGGCATCGGAGCAGCCAGGGGACTGGCCCCCAGCCTGCCCACGGCGGCCGCGCCGCCACCAGACGCTGGCGCTCCCACCTGGAGCTCAGTCAGGACGAGGGCGACAGCCTCCCGGCGCACGTGCACAGACGGCAGCAGCGGAAGGCGCGCAGCGCACATCCGTCTGCCCACGACCCCTGCCAGCACCTCCATCAGCGGCTCCGCCCACACCTTCAGGAGAGAGCGCCGCTCTGCCAGGAGGAGGACAGCTGCGCCGCCAGCGCGCCCGCAGAGTCCGAGTCCAGCACCAGCGAGGTTTATTCCCCGGCCTCCAGCTCGCTGTCCAGCGACTCAGACGAGAGCGGGGGGCTGGTGTGGCCCCAGCAACTACCGCCGCGCTTTGCCTCTGCCTCCTCCTCCTCCTCCTCTCCGTCACCGCAGACCGCTGCCAACGCCACGTCTCCACCAAAGGCCTTTGTCAAGATCAAAGCCTCTCACGCCCTCAAGAGGAAGATCCTCAGATTCCGCTCAGGGTCCCTCAAAGTCATGACGACCGTTTAAGGCAGAGGTGGGCAAACTGAGGCCCGGGGGCCACTTGTGGCGCGGTGAACGATTGAATCCGGCCCGCAGAGCCTTCGTGATAATTTCTCCACAAACCAAATGAAGAGGGTCGTCAGCTTGATTGGTTAGAAAAAGGTCCAGACCCCCCCTTCAGCTAGCATGCTAACATGTCCTCTCAAGAAGGCGGGGCCAAACATCATCTGGAGCTTCATCATCTCTAGTTGGACCAATTTACACAACATTTTCTCCGTTAATAGTCCATCAACAGGATTTTAGCTAACCTCTGATCCTCATCTGGGGGGGGTTAGCTTCCTGCACCACCTGGCCGGCCCCGTCACCAAGATCTAAGACCCAACGGGGCCCTTCAGGCTAAATAACCCACCCCTGGTTTAAGGGAACCTCAGACTCTGACATGACTCTGAAAACCAGTGTCACAAATAACAGTTTCCAAGCTAGCCACGCCAAACTCTGCAGCAGCTAATCAGACTGATCTAATCCCTGCTGTAATCCGGGATTATGAAGCTAAATGCCAAACACTGCCATCTTTTCATGACGCCCGATGATTAATAACAATTTATCTCTACACCGAACATCCAGAATTTGCCTGGTATCGACCTAAAAACGCCAAAAGTAACCCCGGAAATTCTAGAAGTTGGATTGTAGCAACTGATCCGCGAGTCCGGAAACACGCGTGAGGTGTTGTTGTAACAGATGTGCTAACCGTTTGTGGAGTCTCCTTTTGTCTTGGGCTCAAAGATGTCTTGAGGGTGTTGAGCCAGGCTCCAATAATCCCGGCTTCGAGCGTGAGCGTGCGTGCGGGCCTGATTCGGCCTTTGATTCGTCCTCCATCACTCCCTGCCAGGCGACGGCTCGCGTTAGGGTGTGTGTCACTCACGTGCACTGCAGCGTATAACCGTGCACACACTCACCGAAACGCAGCGAACTGGACGCAGGCTTGCACACGCGGATGCTTCGTGTGGACCGTCACGTGGCCTTGATGTGAATGAGTGTGCTTTGAAATAAAGGCACGTTTGGTGCTAATGCTAATCCCCGTTAGCAAACAGACTGATTGCTGATTCTTATTCTCAGTCCAGTCAAATGTGAGCTCACGGGAGCTGGGATTAAAGAGCCATAAGACCACATGTCGCTCGGGATCTAAGAAGATACGGACAAATTCTGTAATATTTTGGTTTCAGTTCTTGTTTAATATACTTTTGAAGACTGAGTAACAAAGAAGTGGCTGTTTAAATGTGACATAAATATGTGTTTAAATTTATCCTCAAGCACAGTTGAAAGCTGTTAAAAATCATCGGAAATGTGTAACAAGCCTTTCAGGAACTAAAACAAGTCCTCTCTGATTGGACCAAAGGTCTGCAGGATGGGGGGGGCTTGCAGTGGTCACGTGGTCTGCACCTTCTGGTGGGGGGGCAGCGCCCCCAAGCGGTCGTTACGCGGTATAAACACTGTCTCCCTTTCAGGACCACTTGTAGGTAATGACAGACTAATCATGTCGATTAATATAGACAAAATGAATTAAAACAACAAAAAAAACAACAAATTCTGACCACGAAAGCCAAATCTTACCTACAAAACATTTAAAGAGGGAAAAAAACAAAAGTCATCCTGAGCAGGAAGAGAAGCGATGTACGTAACGCACACAGGAAGTATTGGCTAATGGCGCCAGCGCGTTTGCTACATCGATGCCTTCAGTTTGCAACGCAGAACTGACTTTGTCCCCCAACGTCCGTGGGGGGTCACACCGCAGAAAGGCCAGGGGCGGGAAGCAGGCTCAGCGTGCCCGTGGTGCTCTTGGTGTCGTTGGTGATGCTGGTGCGGGCAGGCGGCTCCTCGCTGATGAAGTTGAAGACGCCGCGCAGCGAGCGGCTCATGCTGTCCTTGAAGCCGCGGCCCAGGCAGGCGTAGAGCAGCGGGTTGAGGCAGCTGTTCAGGTAGGCCAGGCACAGGGTCAGCACGTGGGCGATGTAAACCTGGGGGCTGTGGGGCGAGCTGCGGGGGGTCACCAGCTGGAGGAAGTCCACAACGTGCAGCGGGAGGAAGCACAGGAAGAAGCAGGTCACCATGGCAACAATGATCCGCAGCGTTTTCTTGGAGCGAGCGCGCCCCTGTGAGGAGCCAGCCTTGGCCCTCCTGTACACCACCCAGTGGCAGACCACGATCACCAGGAAGGGCAGGAAGAAGCCCGCCAGGAAGCGGAAGGAGGTGATGGACCAGGCGCTCAGCCGCTTGTAGGCGGCCACGCACTCTCGCTTGTCCTCTCCTGCTTTGATTTCTCTGGTGAAGATGAACTGGGGAATGCTTCCCAGAAGAGCCAGCACCCAGACGGCCAGGCAGGACAAGGCGGCCGTCTTGGGCCGCCGCTTGTTCTGACACCAGATGGGTTTGCTGACCATCAGCCAGCGGTCGATGCTGATCACAACCAGCTGCAGGATGCTGCAGTACATCACCAGGTAAAAGAGGCTCTTGACCAGCGTGCAGGCCACCGGGCCGAAGGGCCAGTGGTCGTCCTGGGCCAGGGGGACCATGAGCAGAGGGAGGGAGAGGCAGCACAGCAGATCGGCCAGCGCCAGGTTCAGGAACCAGAGGGAGGTGACGCTACGGGGCATACAGAAGCCCGTCACCCAAACCACCACCGCGTTCCCGGGAACACCCAGCACCACCACCAGGGCGTAGAAGAAGAGCGCTACGATCTGGATGGGCTGGATCTTGGGGGTCACAGTGCTCGGAATGTCGGGCAGGATGTAATCGGTCATGTTTTCTAGGAAACTGAGGTCGTAGTCTGCGAAGTCTATGAGTGTCCCGTTGTAGTAGTTGATCTCAGCGATGGCGGTCATGGTTGAGCTGTAAACGAAAGGGTGGATAAAACAGAGCACCACACCCGCGTTTCCCCATCACACCGACGTGCGGGCTCAGTCATGCCAGGGCAGCGAGTTAATTAGCTCCTCCGGTGTGAGGCAATCAAGAGGCTTAGTTAGCTAATGATGGAGCCTTTCAGCAAAGAAAGAACATTAAACAGCAGATTAAACAGAACAAGCGCAGCGGCAGAAGACAACAAAAGTGAGGACCTCTCGTTGTGGATGCGAAGCTGCCACATGCTGGTGATGGCGTGGGGCGAACACCGAGGGTTAAAAGCAAAGCATTTCAGCTCAAACTTACGCTTTCTGTGGCCGATGTTGGTCCCGTCTGCTTTGCACCAACTTTGGTCAGTCCTCCGCTTTCAAGAGCGTTTTACGTAATCAAATTCCGCCCTGGGCCCCACCCCCACCCCCACCCAACCTTGTGCAACATTTGCCAGATTTGTCGCCTGATATCTTCTCTCCATACTTATACAACACGACCGCGCACCTAGACGCCATCTAAAGATGTAGCACAAACATCTTTTCTGAGGTAGTGCTTCTATAAAGGTTGTTCTTTCACAACTCATTCATTCATAAGTAGGTTGCTAATTGCTTTCAACAGTGGCGAGCGTTTAATCCCTCCTGCCGGCTCCACTCCTCTTCCTCAGGAGGTCGGTCCATCACATGACACAGTTTACCTGCAAGTGCGACACTTAAATCAGCATTTTGTGAATGTTAAATCAGGAAACGTTGGTGGGACACAGTCCTTTATTACTGACAGTCGTTTTACAGTGACACAAAGAGCAACTCTGCCCTTCCACAACTACAGCTCTCTAAAGCCATCGCTCTTCCTTCCTTCTGGGGCAACACTGTCCCCAGATGATTCTTCAGCTGCTACCAAGTGAACGTGGTCGGCGACATTGCGCCATGACTCACATCCGGAGACAAAGTGAAATTTCTAAAGTGTGAAAATGTGCTGTTATTGGAACCAGAGGCAGGAAGTTAAAGCGGTTCAGCAACGACATTCGCGTTAGGATGCTCTTTTATCATCCCGCAGCTTGTTTGAGCCCTTAAAATAGGTGGAAAAGGGGAAGCGAAAGGCAGTCTTGCCTGAGAACGTGTAACTGCGGCCCTGTCCTGGTCCCATCCCTGCAGCCTTGTCAGCACTTCTCCGCTTCAGCCGCAAGTCTCTTGTTTGTTCCCTTTAGCGTTAGCTTTGTTTTGTGGGTTGGGGCCGCTGGTCGCCTGGCTGCAGAATCACATCCATCAGTTGAGGGCCGGAGCGCTGCTCGGCGGAAGCGTGGGGGTGTCGTCTCTAAATGCGTCTGATTGGAGGTCTGGAAAAAACAACGGTCAGTCTTCAGGACGCTCGCGCTAGCTGCTGGTTAGCACTGATTTAGCAGCTCCACGGGGGGTTCTCCAGCTTCCCCCACAACCCAAATGTGTCTATTTGTCCAGCGTTTGTAGAAAAAGGACATTTGCAAACGCTCCACCAGTGCTACTTTTATAACACAACAGAAAAATGTGGAAGAATAATTGGAGAAGCGTGGTCGAAATTAGCTGACTCCGCTTCACTGAAACTGACAAAAGCAGGTCGTTTTTTCCATGACGTCATTTCCCAAATAAGGTGCTCAACGTCAGTTATTACAGAGGCAGATCTCACCATTTCTCATCCAACCGCGAGTTCATCCAACCTACCAATGAGCGTCAGGCCTGGCTGCGGGGTCAGCAGAATGGACGTCTCCTCGCCGACCTCCTCGTCGTCGCCCCAGTCTGCGATGTTGGCCGGCGGGATGCACTGCTCCAAGAACAGGTCCTCCTCGTCCTCCTCCGTGTCCATGTCCTCAGGGGGCCAGCGCAGCTCGCCGCTCTCCACCTCGCTGAGCTCAGTGGGTTCCACAACGATGGAGGGTAGGCGCTCTTTCTGGTGGTCGTGCTCCACGCTGTTCAGGGTGGCGTCTGGGCTCAGGGCGACCTCCGCAGGCTCAGGGAAAATCTGGAGAACACGCCAGGCGGGCCTCTTTAAAGCTAATACCAGCGTTTGTTTTCAACTTTAGCCCTCAGGTAGCCCATCCCATTGACCCCAACAGACCTGGAAGGGTAGCCTTGGCTCCTCTTGGAGGTCCTCACAATTTAGGTCGTGTGCGCTCGTGTCCTCCATCTTCCTGCAGAAGAAACAGAGACGTCTTGAGATAAACCACGACGGAGCCAGCAGAGAACCAGAAGACACCGCGAAAGCATATTTTTAAGCTGGCGTATCAGGACAGAGGAAATTCTCCATCAGCTTTGCTTTTTTGTTTCACTTTAGAACAGAGGGGGGCAAACTGAGGCCCGGGGGCCACATGTGGCCCGATGAGCTATTGAATCCGGCCCACAGAGCCTCCACAGTCATTCCTCCAAAAGCCAAACGAAGAAGGTCGTCAGCTTGATTGGTTAGAAAAAGGTTCAGACCCCCCCCCCCCCCGCTACAGCTAGCATGCTAACATGTCCTTTTCTCAGTCAACAGCCAGAGGGAGAGGCCCGGTTGCCCAGCACAGCGCTCTGTAGGCCCCAAAACAGAAAGAAGGGTAAGAGAGCTTTTAAAACCTGCTCACTGAACGTTGCTAAGGTGAGTGTGGGTCATTGCAGAGCCATAACCGGGGCTGAGTGTAGTGCTGAATCGACCCCAGAGAAGGCCCCTTTTGTGTTTTCCTGCCGTGGGTGTCATTTTGTCCCGTCTTGTGTTGTTTACTAGCTGTTTTACCTGCGTTGCATCTGAGAAGAGACAAAAAGGCGTGCTCAAAAAGAATCAGAACCTGGTCCACAAAATCCTGCGGACTGAAGGAAAAAGAGTTGAGTGAACTCCAACAATCGAGCAAAACAGCAGCACAACGATGGAAGGATTCACCAAAAGAAGCAAGGGGGCCGAGGCCCTCACAACAAAAGCGCTGGCACAAATGGAAAAGCACAAACCAACAACAAAATGGAAACAGTGGGGGGAAGAAATGCGAGATTATGGCTGGTATTGCGCAGGCAGGTGCCTTCCCTTTTCCCACCAAGCTAAGGCTAAGACAAATCCTGCAGCGTAGCCCAGAGATTTCCTGTCCTTCATCAGATAAAAGCTGGCGGGAATTATGCGTACGCAGATGAGAGCAGAACTCCAGGACTTCAGGGTTTGACACCAACATGGATTATGCGGTGTGGCCTTGAATCCATTTGATAAGTGTGTCACAGCCACCACCAAGAGGTCTGCGCTCTTTTCCCAGGGGCCCTTCCGAAGGTGTCCGGGTGGTCTCGCTATGTCCCACCTATGTGTCCAGTTTGTGTCTCTCGGTGGTGCCTCTGCAGAGGCAGGCCGTGGGCCCCAGGCCGTGGGGCCCCAGGGCTTCCGTTTATGGAGGAAGTGAAGGTGCCTCAGAGAGATGATCAGCTCTGATCTTTCGCCTCACTAGGGCTTCATCTGTGTGCTCATGGCCTCCCTTAGAGCAGAGGAGGGATTAAAAAGACTGGAAATCTGTCCGAGTCCTCTTTTATCCCTCTTCTCCTGCTCCTTCTGCCTTTTTTCTCTCTCCATTAAGTTCCGCTCAGCGTTTCTCAATCAGCTCTTCCAGCATAATGACTGCTAGTCTGCTAAATCTTGCTTATACCAATGAAATTTCAGTTGGAAGACAAATCTAATCCCCACTTTATCCGTTTTAAAGCACGTTTTCTTTTGGTATTTAGTCGGAACTGGTTTGCAAGAGTCAAAACTGGAATTCCCAAATATCAAAAACACTTTAATAGTTCAACTTTGTAAAACATGGTGGTCAGATCAAATGATAGTGCGTTGTTAGCCACAGAAGACGTGCGATTCTCTACAGCTGGCTCATGAAAGGTCATGAAACAGACATTGAGATTGACACAGCTGACTGGTTTTCTGTGTGGTTCCTGCTGGCGAAAGTGCACGCGGGTGGGCAGAGTGAGCACAGCGCAAGTCTGAGACGTCGGCCTCTGGTGGCGGGCTGCAGAAAGGCCCCGAGCTCTGGCTTCCTGCAGCACCGCACAGGAACTCGCTCCATATTTGATGAGAGGACTGTTTTGACTGGCTAATTCCATCCAGAAAACGTGCAGCTTCCTCTTTGTCTCCTTGGCGACGGAAGCTCAGCCAAGAGAAACGGCGCTCAGCCAGTTTGCAGCGCTGCCCAAACCAGGACGGCATGTTCCCTCGTGTTTGACCCTGACCGTCAGTTTAATTTCTGATGTGATGCTGCTGACGTGGAAGCTGTCCGCGAGCCACCTGGGATGGAAACGCTCAGCTGCTATTAGCACGAAGCGGCTTAGCCTCCATGTAATCCCCTTCGTGCACTCTCCCTGTAAACACCTGCAGGTTTGGGCTCAGTCAACAATCAGGAAGGCCCTTGTGAAGGCTCTGCGGGCCGGAATCAATAGCCCATGGGGCCACATGTGGCCCCCGGGCCTCAGTTTGCCCACCTCTGCTTCAAAGGCTCCTCTGCTGCTTTCTTCTGCGTTAGGAAACAAAGCTGAAGAAAGTCGCCCCATCGCAGCGCCTTTCCGCTTCGTTGCAGGTATGTCGCAGGATTAGCAGAAGTGGACTAACACACTTGTAGCACAGATAAATGGCCCCGCCCCCGCCAGCTGGCCTGTTCATTATAGCCTTCCATGCTCTCTGTGTCGCGCTTGTTGTCCAGATTATCTGTGACACAATTTGCTGCTGTAACGTGATCTGATTTTGAGTAAACACGGTAACATTTGTCTCTCTAAGCGTCGACAGCTTTTGTCATGCCTTTCCAAGCTGTTTCAGCAGTCAGTCACCTTTACCAAACCCAAAACCTGATAAAAAGTCCCTGCATTTGCTTACTTTCACCTATTTCCGCCAGATTAAGGAAGATCTGTAGTCACAGGTGTGCCAGGTTCAGCTGCTGCGGAGGTGAACCCGCTGTTGCCGTTTGCACTCTTACCCTGCAGCTGCAGCCAGGGGCACGTCTTCTCCACCTTGGCCTGCTTCGTCGGGCGATGCGCCGGCGAGAGCGGGGGGAGCAGGAGGAGCTAAGCAGCCCCCGCAGCATTCCCCCTCAGAGTGGCTTTTGGCCCCCAGATGGAAGCCTGGCTCCAGGGAAGGAGGGTCCATTTTGGGGGGGTCCCGACCCCTCAGGTGTTCCAGGAGGTGCGCAGAGGATGAGGAGCTGGCTGGACGTCCTGTCTCCTGTCCTGGCTCAAGCCTCGTTTCGGGAGGTCTGCGAGCCCGTCGTCTCCATGCACTCCCTCGTCCCTCACGTGCACCCTCCTCTGTCATGTGTCTCAGTGTCCCTCCCCTCCCCATCCCGGCCCGGCCCGCTGCCAGGCTTTGGAGAGGAGCAGGATTAGCGTCTGTTTCGATTACAGAGGCCGGGTGGGTGACGTCAGCCAGGCTGGACGGGCCCCCTCTGCAGAGCTCGCTGGTGCGTCCCTGCACCAAGAAAAGAGGGAGCATGAACCAAAGCCGCCGGTCAAACGCAGGCTGATTCTGCCTCTGTCCACCACCGGGTCGTTTTCTCCCCCTGCAGCCTGTCCGCCCGAGCACCCCGCCCCCCGGTCCTTCCTCATGTGCAGGCGCTCCGGCGCGGGATTTAGATTTGGACGACTCATGGAATTAGCCCAAGGATCAGCAGCTCAGGGATGGGGAGGGGACAGACACATAACAGGCTCCAGCTAAAGAGACTGTTGCAACCAGCAGCGTGTAATCCCCTGGCTGGGCTACAGGAGGGCTTATATGGACCAGGGGCTGAAGGTGCTGTTTCCTTGGGAACTTGTCCTGCTTCTGCAGAAGCTCAGTGATGCCAGAAAGAGCTTCACACCTGTAGAAAACCTCCAGCCAGAACTCTTTGAATTTGGTTTATTTTTATTATTAGGTGGCTTTTTTGTGTGTCACCTGTAACTCTGTCGCTCTGTTTTCCTTCTGCAGCCCCCAACCCTGGTGCCTGGGGCTGATTTGAGGGGTTTTGTTTGTTCCTTTATTGTACAGGAAGTAGTCTTGCAGGGACGTATCCACATCCGGGTCACGGGGGGCGGGGGGCCGGGAGCTGGCCTCCACCAGCTCCTCCTCCCAAGCAGGTTCCCGGTGGAGCCAGAGGTCTGATCTAGGTCTGCTGCAGCCTCTCAGCCTTCGCAACTTCTCTCTTTCTTCGCTCTTTGCTTGAGTTGCTCAAAATAAAAGTATAAAACAAGTAAAAATATGAAGCAAGGATTGAATTTAAGGAAAATGTGGAGGAGAATTATTTGCAGTGGAGATGTATCTAAAAAAAACTGAACCTAAAGGATGCAAATGTGACGACGCCTCTGCTGAGCATCTTTGAATCAGGATGGGTCTTAGTCAGCGCACATGTGCACAACAGTGTAACAACACAGCAATGTGTTAACACTGTAATAACAATATAATAACTGTACGTGAATGTTAAGTGTCTCACAAATAGAATTGTGGAAATATTTAATCGACATGACTCCGGGAAGTCCGATATTATCGGCCGATAAAGGCATTCAAAATTAATATCGGAAAATATCGGGAAAAAAATGATAAAAATATGACTTTTTAAAAATGTCTCCGTGACAAAGAATGAATTCCTCGAATTTCCTGGTATTTCTAAATAGTAAATAACAATACTTCACTTTACTCGTCTCTACTTGGCTTGATGATGTCATCAAACCGCATCGCAGCTTAAGCTGAAGTTGTTCTTTTATTTTGACCAGAAGGTTTATTTTTATTTTGGAAAACCCTGAAGTTGTTACATTTATGGTTATCTCTGCATCCAGCAGCACATCACGATACAAACTAGCCATAATGTGTTCATTCCACGACCGCATACGTCGGTATCGCTTGATATCGGTATCGGAAATATCAGGATATCGGTAAAAAAGTCGATATCGGACATGACTAAGCATGACTGTGAAAGATAATAAATTCTTTGACTGAGGCTAACGTGCGCTCTGATGTCCTGTCCTCATGGCTGCGGGGAGAGTGGCGGCCGTCCCTGCCAGGCTGAACCGGGCTCACAGCCCCACCACCACCCTGGAGTCCTGACGCTGGCGGCCGTGCTGGCCAACCAGGGCCACGCCTACTGTCCGTGCGCGGACGGGCTCAGTGAGCCATATTCAAGAACGGGCAGAGCCTGGCTTCTGTGTACCGCACCAGCCTTCCCAGTAACGGCTGCCAGGTGGCGGGCATCAGCAGCACCGCGCTGCTGTTGGGGGCACGGGCGCCATGACATCATCGCCACCCAGGATAATGATACCGTCTTTGCTGGCTTTTATTTGGGCCGAGGGAGCCAATTTTATACATCACGTACACAAATATATGCTTGTTTCTTTTTTATTTTAAGGGTTCTTTTGTTATTTTAGTGCACTTGCCTTGCGCAGATCAACATATTTTACCTTACGTGAGCAGTGATGGGCTGACAAATATATGGATGAGTTCAGGATTACGAGCATTCATAACATAATTTAACAAATTGTTTCGTAACGCGCATTACAAATGTCTGGGTTGTTTAGAATTTGCACGTTTTGGTGTCTCAAAATCTATGTAAAACATGATGGATGGATGGATGGATGGATGGATGGATGGATGGATGGATGGATGGAAGGATGGATGGATGGAAGGATGACTTGTTTCAAATGCATCATAAAAGCCCCTTCTTCTTCTTCTTCTTCTTCTTCTTCTTCTTCTTCTTCTTCTTTTTCTTCTTCCTTACCAGAATTTTAAAAATGGTAATTATTCGGCTGATGAGGCTGGAGGAACCTGTGGACCTCTTTGCATGATGTGCACGCTGGAAGAGGCTGGACCAACGTCCTCCTGCAAACCTGTGGTGACACATTCCGCAACAGTTTCCAAACAACGTTGCCTCATCGCGGGTATTTCAGCTGGTTTCTGTTAGGGTCCGGCTTGTGTGTGCGGCGTGTCCTGTCTTCTCCCTGCAGAGGGCGCAGGTTCCCGGGAGCCAGCCATGACTGCACACCCGTCGCTGTTCAGCTCAGCAGCGGCTGATTTAGGGAGGCTGCCAGCTGCTCCCCGGGGCTGGATGCTTTGTTGTTTCCTCTCCTGCTGAGTGGTCGCACGTCCACTGAGAAGAGTCTGAGTTTGAATCTTTGGACACGCTGCAGTGGAGCCTCCCCGTGAAGAGTTTGGACTTTAAGTTTACATGGACATTTGTTTTTCCTCCACTGGAGCGCTTTCTGTTTCCCCGTGTACACCCAATGAAGGCTTGTTTTCCTGCCGAGCCTGCCTCGTACCTGCATTTGGGTCCTTCACACAACGCACCTAGCAGTTTTTATCAATGTTATTCACGTCTTCTCTTCCATTTCTAATCACTCTTGGTCACTGTTACAAAGGTTGAACACAGAAACACTGATAATGTCTCCGTATTGTCTCACATTCACAACCGGACTTCAACCGTCAGGTGGACTGACTTCCTGTCTGCAGAGCTGCAGACAGGAAGTCAGTCGGGAAGGATCTGAACAATCTTTCTGCTCACCAACCTGTCGGAGGTGTTTTCATTCAGAACCACCCCACTGCTCAGGATGCATTAACTGTACACACACACTCACACAGTCCTGTCGGGCTTCTCCAGGTAGGAACATTTCACTTCTGCAGTTCAACACGCTCACATGTTTTTAAAAACATCTTTTCTAAAAAAATCAGTGTGAAAAATACTTGATGCGTCTGAATTTGTCATCATCTTTGTCTTTATTCTGCCTCAGGTGATCTTCAGTCATGGCGCAAGGTAATGTTTTAACATTTAGCCATCGTACACAGTTGGCTTTGTAAAGGTTTTTCTGTGTCTGCTTTAGTTAGGTGGTGATATTTGAAGTATTTGCATTCAACTCAGGTGAAAATTGCTGCCCCAGCGAGGTGGTGCAGAAGACGTAGGTGCACCAATGTCATTTAAAATCTTGATAATCCTGGAGTGTTGACCTCCACCACGTCAGAAATGTTCAATGAATATGTAGATAAACACAAATAATTTCAAAGTTTATCTTGAAACGTTTCAACAGCTGACAAACTGCTGCCCTGACTGACTGTCCAGGTCCACCTGCAGCCTTCACGGCCAAGCTGAGTGTGCGGGACAGCCACCCAGAACACCCTGGAGTGCTCAGGTTTGCCACCGTGGAGCTCAATGAGGGGAAAGGCTACAGTCCTGACACGGGCATCTTCACCTGCCCCGCAGACGGGCTCTACCTCTTCACGGTGCACATCCCCGTTTACGGAAAAGCGCAGTGTGCTTTAGTGAAAAACGGAGAGAAAGTGAGCTCTCTGCGTCACGCTAACCAGCCGGACCAACTCGGCTACGACAGCAGTCAAGTGGCCTCCGTGAGCAGTGTGATCACACTGTCCAAGAAAGATGAAGTCTGGGTGATTTTATGGGCTCGGGGGCGAAATGACATCTTCGCCACAGAGGATAACGACACGATCTTCACCGGCTTCTGCTTACATTAAAACCAGGATTGTCAAATGTTCATGTGCATCACCTCATTTACCTTTGAAAGTGTCAAAACATCAGTAAAATATTGAGTAACCAAAGTAAAGGTTTCAGTTATTTCATGCCAAACAACTGCACTGAGTTGGCTGAATGTGGCTGGAACAGTGCGTCTCCACCTACAGTAGTAGTAAAATGTAAAAAAGGTATTTTAATATACACAGTATTCACTTAAAATGTCTGGATTCTGTGTTAAAAGACAAAAGTCAAACAGTTCATAATACGTTAAGTATTAACAAGTTAAGTTACTAAGGTTTAAAGGGGTTAACAAATAAGTGTTTATGTTCAGCTAACAGTATTGATGGTGTAACCTAACTTGTTACTGGTCTAAATGTCAGTCATGTTTTTGTGTGTTGCCTTTGGTGCTTAACAAACTGACGGACCAATCAAAGTCATTCTCTCTGTAAGGGGCGGGACTACAAGCACGGGTAGATTGATGGCGCGTGTTATCGTCGCACCAGAAAGTTTGAAAAGTTAATGGAAAAGTTTTAAAACCTAAAATAAACACGGTATTATATTTTATCTTGTCAAAAGCTAGTTGCAAACTGCTAAGAACAAAACAATTCAGTGAAATGCAATCAACAACAAAAATTAAAATAGTTAAGAGAATTCAAGACAATAAAAGTGAGTTTTAAAAAGAGATTTGATGGAGGAAGCTGAGTCCATCTGTCTGAGAGCTAAGGAGGGCCCAATCAACCCAAAAACAAGAACTAAAATCTTAAAATCGATGTGAAAACTCTCAGGAACAGACATTTGTAGGCCTAATCTTTTCAACCCAAGTTATTTGTGACGTGCCCACATGAATCTGAAGATCAAAGAGCAACAGTCGGGCTGTTTTTATGCAGTTATATCTGATTTAGCAGAGCAGAGTCGACTGGTTTTCATCCAAACAGATGTTTTGAACTCACAGTGTTTGTTTTTGCATTTTCTTCGCTCTCATCTTGTTCTCATGTTGCACCTGAATTTAGACAAATCAGGTTGCAACATGAGAACCTGAAGAACAACTTCAGCCTGTTTCTACTTGTCCTTTAGACATGTGCACTATTCCTCTGTGAGACTCCTCCAGGTAAGACACTCTGCTGTCATGTCATTGAAAGTTATCCTTTAGTCACCCTTGTTCTGTGATGGTTTTAAGAAATGCAGCTGAAAACAGGAAACAAACAGGTTTCAGTTTCCTCTTTTTTCTTAGATAGCAGCTTATCACTTTTCCTCACAAACTCGTGTCAAAACCGCCTGAAAACCAGATAAAGCTGATTTTATGTGATTTTATCTTGCAGGCTGTCAGCATATCACAATAATTCAGAATGTTGGTTTGGACCAGGACATCGAAACGTTGAGTGATGGCTGAACCAGGCCGTGGAGATAAGGTCACCCCATCCGGGACAGAAGGCAGAAAACTTGATTTAAACATTTCCACCCACATTCACCTCTGCTAGCGCTGCATTTCAACCCAACAGAGTCGTGAAGTCGGCTCTTACATTAGCTAACCTGCAGCTAGCTGGAGCCTTGTTGGCGTTATTGCCCAACAGGTCCATAAACTGTATTTTTAGCAGTGAGGTGGTGGGTGACTGCCACTGCTGCGTTGCTGTTCTGCAAAGCTAATTTTTGGATCTTCAGTCGGTTCAGTTTGACATGTTTACATTTCGTGTCTGAATAAAGTGGATAAAGTTGGTTATGATTGTTCTAACATTGTTGCTGTTGCCCTCACAGCCAAGCTGAACGTGTGCGACAGTTACCCTCCCCACTCAGGAGTGCTGAAGTTTGCCAGTGTGCTGCTCATCGAGGGGACAGACACGGGCTTGTTCGTCTGCCCCGTGGACGGCTCCTGTTACTTCTCTGTCCACGCGTCGGTCCATGGGCGTGGACAGTGTGCTGTTTTCAAAAATGGAGAGAAGGTGGTTTCTCTGTGCCAGACAAGTGTAGCCAGGTCGCCGGCAGGAGCAGCGTGGTCGAGCTAGCTAAAAAGGAGCAGGTTGCGGTGAATATCAGGGGGGATGGAAGGAATGACATTTTTGCAGCTAAAGATAATGATACTGTTTTTTTCCACGGGTTCTTTTAGGCAAAGTGTGCTAGTTAGTCTTTTATTGTGCCTTACATGTTATATCTGCTATCTAAAACATAATGCTGTGTTTATGGGGCAAATGCAAATAACACCATGTGTTTTTTATATTTATAGCAGTAATAATAATATATGTATATATTTTCTTAATATAATTTAAGGCTCAATAAAAGAAGCATTTAACAACAAACAGAAAATGAGCATTATTTCAAAGCATAGTCCAGTATACCATCTATTCATCTTTATCCACCTTTTCCCTTAACAGAGTTGTGGAGTAATCCAGAATACAGTTATTTATATTTTTAGAGCTAATTCAACTTTTCTGCAGGCCTCATATAAATTCACATTTTTACTCTGTCTTTCAGACGATACTGGTTAGCTATTTTTTTCTCAGTAAAAGTGTCTATCAAGTCTTTTTCACAGGAATATATATATATATATATATATATATATATATATATATATATATATATAGATAGATAGATAGATAGATAGATAGATATTGATACAGTGATAGTGAAGTATAAATGACATGAATTATAAATACAACCCATCGCCAGTAGAGGGCAGTAGTATATTGGTGACGTACATGTGTTTTGATCCTCCCACCGCTAGTGTCGCTGTCTGCTGGAGCAACACTGTCGCACAAGTGCAGCCTGTTTTCAAACGAGTGGCAGAGCGAAGTGTTGTATTTTGTGAAATTTTATTTTGTACTGTTAGCTGTTATTATGGATCTAGAAACTGGAACATATGAGCCAGGTTTCGTCGGTATTCGGTTCTGCCAGGAATGGTGAGTCAATGAGGAAATACGCATGTTTGAATAGCAAACTGAGCTCGCTAACTAGCTTGGACGCTAACTGTAGATCCATGTTAAGCTAAATTTTATATCCTTTTAAAGGCTGCCGTTACAGATTCTGGCTTTATATGTGGAAATAATCAGGCATTTTGGAATCTGTTGAATAAAGAGTCTTTCTTTTGCAGTAATAACATGTTATACCCGAAGGAGGACAAGGAGAATCGCATCTTACTATATGCGGTAAGTTTCCAGTTAAAATAAGATCCAGGGAGATGTTTGAAATGATCCACCTAAAGTTGTAGTGGCTTAAGTTATCCTCTTGACTGTCTTGCTCTTTTTGACACAGTGCAGGAACTGTGACTACCAACAAGAGGCAGACAACAGTTGTATCTATGTCAACAAGATCACCCATGAGGTTGAGTAAGTGAAAGACTGCGTAATGAACTTCTTATTCATTCAGACAGGTTTTAATTAGAACTATGATGCTGTCAAATTTTTTGTGCAAAGAAATTGCACAAAACCAACATTTTATATTGTAACGTAGTGAAACCTAAAGCCTCGTCTACATTTTCATCCAAAGCTTAATGATCACGCTTTCCTGCAGAGTTTGAGAGTTCTTGTTTTTTTATGATACAACAGATGATTTCTCCATTGATAACATCTCTTGCCACAAGTGATTAAGTGTGTCTGTTTTGTCTAAAATAGTAAATATTCTGTTGGTTAATTGCTGGTAATTCGGTTCTTCTGGGTTTCTTCCAGTGAGTTGACCCAAATAATCGCTGACGTATCTCAGGATCCGACACTACCCAGGACAGAGGACCACCCCTGTCCCAAGTGAGTGTTACCGTCAGGAATCCCAAACTGACCTGGGAACATTTACAAAATACACAACTTGTTTTGGTTTTGGCTTTGTTTTTAGTCCATGATTAAAAGAAGCGGCGTGACGTGATGTATATTCAGTCCGCTCTACACGGCCTGTATTAATACAGTCGTGATGATTTTCTGCTTATGAAGCTTTGATGTGATGATGAAGGTTGTCAACTTGGCATCGAACAGCTTTGACAGGCGTCTGTGTCTTCTCAGGTGTGGCCACAAGGAGGCGGTGTTCTTCCAGTCTCACAGTATGAAGGCTGAGGTAATCAGCGCTCTTTCAGTTTTATTTATATAGCACCTTTTACAGTAAAATTGTCAAAGTGGACTGTTATGAAGTCATCTAAAAGGCAAGGTAAAGTTTTATATTTGTGTTTATCCTGACAGGATGCGATGAGACTCTACTACGTTTGCACGGCCCCTCACTGCGGACACCGATGGACAGAGTAACCCTGGAGACGTACATTTCTGCTGCAGTTCCACTCATGTGTGTCCTAACTTGTAGTATGTCAACCTCTGTCTTGTGAATGGAGTCTATTTTTTACCATGTGTTTTATTTTGTAAGATTAAAAATTCGGTTGTTTTGAAAGGCTCCTTGTTTGTCCTTAAATGCTGTAAAGGTTGGGATTATCCACGTCAACACACACACCTTTGACACCTAATTCACTCTTCGGACCTTGCTCCCGATCAAATCACACCTACTGACATGACACATTTTCTTTTTCTAGCAGAATGTTTCCGCTGTGGACATAACTTCCTCTTTTATTTCTGCGTATTCCACCTACCCGGTGAGTAAACACAGATTATTAGTTGATGGCGCAGTGACAGGGCAATTTGTGAAATACTGGCTGAAGAATGAGGAAGGTGTACTTCCCTTGACCACACCTGCTGAAGTCAGACAAAGGCAGTGCACAGATGGTAGCAGGGCATCCGCCAGAGCAGCATGGAGCCCACGGGTACGGCAGCACGGCCTGGTGCTAGCAGCTTTCGGTGAGGACGCGGCTCTAAGGAGGTGTCTTCACTCTTTTCCAGTGAGCATCATTTCGAGGGCTCAGTGGGGAGCAGCTCCTCCGAAGAGCAGGGAGGACCTGAAGGGCCCGGCTCAGAGAGCCGTCATCCACCACACGGCTCTGCCAAAGTGCTCCGGCCTGAGCGGGTGCACGGATCTCCTCCTGAGCATTCAGAGGTCTCACATGAACGACCGCAACTTTGATGACATCGGATATAAGTGAGTAGCCCCCAGACTCCGGTTTCACTCTGAGGGATCTTTTATATGTCCCCTAGGATTCAACATTTTCTGGAATTTTAAAGATTAAACTGGTTTGAATCCTAAAATTAAAAAACAAAAAAAAAAATCACCAGACCAAGAATGAAAAACAGAGATTTTGTGTTGCAGATTGTTTTTCTTTATTTTCAGATGAGTAAATATTAACAGAATTCTTTGATTCAGCAGGTTGGTAATTATTTCAGTGTGTAACGTCACTCTTTACGCTTTCACTGCTACGACGTACATGCGTTGACGTGACACGTTCCAGCTTCCTTGTTGGATGTGATGGTGCGGTGTTCGAGGGCCGTGGATGGGGAGTGGTGGGAGCACACGCTAAAGGCCACAACGGCGACTCACTGGGGATCGCCTTCATGGGAAACTTCAACGGTGCCTTTGCTCGTTGCCGCTCTTCTTTTGATGCTTTCCTCTGAACATTTCTGCCAGCGCGCCAACAATATGTCTGATTGCAGATGACGCCCCGAGCTCGGAGGCAGTGGCCTCGGTCCAGAGGCTGCTGCAGTCTGGGGTCTCTCAGGGCTTCCTACGGCCAGGGTTTGCACTGCTGGGCCACAGAGACCTGAGCAGGACAGAATGTCCAGGGGACAAACTCTACGCCGCCCTCCCAAAGCTAACACTGTCTCCCCAGTGAGAGAGGCTTTGATTCTGGCTGCCTGCTGAAGAAACTACTGACAGGGGACCTCAAGCTGTTATCTGGGAAATAAAGAACATTTATCAGTGTCTTTAAGAAGGATGTCTTTTGTTTGAGAATCTCTTTTTAAAAAAAATTATCATTGTCAATCAGTCATTAAGCGTCTATCATAAAAGAGCCAAACATGGTCGTGAATTCGATATAAAACAGGAAAACTCCACAGATGCTATGAGTGTAGAGGCAACCATGCATGCTTTCTGCAGTGCCCGGACCTTTCCGAACAAGTGCTTGCTTGTTCAGCTCAGGGATTACAGAGGTCCATATCAGATGAACGGAGGGACGTTCCTAAAATCAACCACCTTTCTTTGTCTTTAAAAGTAAGAATGATGGTACAGGTGAGAGCCTGTGAGCACACGTCAAAGCGCTGCGTTGTCATTTCAGGTTGTCTGTTCTTATAGTATCAACTGATCATCGCCATCATAACAGTAAATACAGTATTTAAAATGAACAGTTTCCGGCCTTGAGCTGAGCAAAAATAATAATTAAAAAAAATAGATCTCTTTCACGTGCAGTAGAAAAAAACAGAAAAATGTCTGATGTGTATCTTGGCTTAAAACGATACAAAAATAAATAAATATGAGAAATAACAACAGCAAGTATATTAAAATTGTAGTATTTATTTAAAAGCCATTTGGAGAAAAATGGATATTTTGTGTGTAATAATTGGGGAAAATATTTCCGCAGTAAGAGTGTAAGTAGCAAGTGATGAGGTGTGTTAACAGGTTCGTGTAGATGATTGATGGGTCATTTGCTTCATATCTCTCTCTCTCTCTCTCTCTCTCTCTCTCTCTCTCTCTCTCTCTCTCTCTCTTTTTAGACATTTTTTTCCACGAGAAAGTGAGAAAGTGTGAGTAAAGACAGGCATGAACACGCGTTCATGGCCTAACTACACTCAGACCATCTTAAATATAAAATATTCAAATAAGACCAAAATCTACTCGCTTGCAGACATACACGTTTGCTTTGACGCATTTTGACAGGTTCAACTTTATCGTGAACGAGGCCGCCTACGCTTGGCGCGCGCTGGAGTTGACGGAAGTGATGTCAGCGGAGCCGCGAGTTCAATGATCAGTTAGGCTGATCGGCAGCGCTCGAGGCTGTGGTGTGTTCGAGTGCAGCGGGAGAGGAGAGCGCTTTGTAAAAACTGTTGCGTTCGTTGTGATTCTTTCATTAAAAACAAGTGTCGGCGCTTTGTGCTTCCGTTTGATCTTTCTGCTCACTTGATGAGAGGAAACGGAAAAAAACTGAATTAACGAAATTAGGTTGTGGGAATTTTTGACAGTGTAAAGTCAACGAACAACATAAAATATAAGGATGGGATTGACCTCTGATTTTTATTTATTTTTACCAAAGGGGCTGTGTTCCGACTTCTGTTTTTGTTTGTCTGCGAGTCTCCTGAAAGTGTGTAAGTTGGTTGGACTGTTGGAATATTACGTCGTTTATTAACCATTAACCTGCGGGTTTGGACCTGAATCACGACCCTACATACTCACATGCGTTCGAGCTCTGAGCTTTATCTGTGTAACTGTTTCGGTGTTAAATACAGAGTTAAAGTTTTGCGCCGCTCAGTTCCTGTAGGCAGGAGCTGGGCCCTCAGACGCGGTGAACATGCGCACTTGCAGAGGCGCGTCTGTTGGTCCAGGGGCCGCTTCCTCTTCATCACTTTGAATCTCGGTGGCTTCGCTGACGCGCTCTGCTCCCACCGCCGGGCTCCAGTGAGGACTTTAACTTTTGTCTAGCAAAATGCAACGTCTGGAAAATCCGGAGCGACTCTTGCACAAGTCCTCCTTCAGCATCAGCAGTCTGCTGTGGAGACGAGAGGGAGCGCTGGAGGAGAGCCGCTGTCCTTCCTCCGCTCATCCCGAGAAGGTCAGCCAGGGGGGGGACCCAGAGCACCGCGCTGGAGCAGAAACACGCCTGGATAGAACTGCCAGCAAACGCGAACGCAAGAAACCCGCAGTAGCCGACGGAGGTGTCCAAGTGGAAAAACCTCCGTTCAGTTATAACGCGCTCATCATGATGGCGATCCGCCAGAGCCCGGAACGACGGCTCACGCTCAGCGGCATCTACGAATTCATCATGAACAACTTTCCCTACTACCGACAGAACAAACAAGGCTGGCAAAACTCCATCAGGCACAACCTGAGTCTTAATAAGTGTTTCGTTAAGGTACCTCGTCACTACAATGACCCGGGCAAGGGGAGCTACTGGATGCTGGACCCCTGCAGCCAGGACGTCTTCATTGGTGGCGCGTCGGGCAAACTCCGGCGCAGGGCCGCTGCTGGCCCCAGAGCTAAGCTTGGACTGAAAAGGGCAGCAGGTCGTCTGGGGTCCTCCAGCGTGGCTTTGGCTCCGGCTGCTCCTTTTTACTGGCCGCTGCCGCCGTTTCTGCCTCTCCAAACACCAGTGCGCGCACACGGTGCTGGAGGAGCGTATCTGGGCGCGCACAGTCGCTTGCCCAGCTACACCACCTCGCTTGTGTCCCAGCGTGCTTGCTTGAGCTCCACAAGTCCGGCGGACGCAAACCGGTTCGTGCAGGCGCGCCAGGAGATGTCTTACGTCGGCGTGAGCTGCGCACAGTCGCGGCGCCAGCAGATTGGCGCTGCGTTCGCCGTTCCTCCGCGTACCCTGCCGCTTTCGGAGCCGTGCGCCCTCAGCGTGATCTCTGGACAGGCCAGCTACTTTTACTCCCACCAGATACCTTGTGCCGCAACCTTCAGTCCATGCCAAGAAGAGGTGACCACGTCCAGGTCCTGCCTGGGCCAGATCCCCTCTCACAAGACGCGCACAGACGCCCGGGGATGCGCGAATGATTTTAGAAGTTACTGCCAAGGTAGTTCAAGCCCTCCCCTGACTTGGAGTATAGAAAAGTAGTTAGTAGTCCCCCTAAGGAAACGAGAGTATTTACAGTAGATGAAGAAATCATCAGAATAGAGCCGAAATTAGAAAGAATAAAAATCATTTGACAGTTCATTTTTGTGGTTTTGCATATTAGTATAAATGTGTATTTAAGCTCACATTTACACAAAATAATCCAATATTCTATCAGGCATACATTTTACAGCCGAGTACATTTATAAAACTGTTACCTTTCTCCTTTATTCTTGTTCCTCCTCACCCAAATATATTGTCTGATGGTCGTCTGCAAACTATGAAAGTAGAGAATTAAAGCCAAGAAAATGTGTGTGAATTTATTTTTTCCCGGCCTGCAAAATGTTTGTTTATTATCTCTGACGACATACGGCCAATTTAATACTTAAAGAATTATCTTTAGAATTCTTTCTTTCTTTCTTTCTTTCTTGTGTAAACTAAAATGTCGAGCCACTTTTTTCCTCCCAGCACTCGGACACGCCGCTGGTGATTGTCCACACTCGCCCGTGTTATTAAACACTTCATCCTGCACGGTGAAGCGTTTCCACGACTCCTGAGAAACCACGCGTTGGTTGCTCGTCCACATGCTGTTTAATTCCAGGATCACGGGCTGTAGCACCTGCGTCTCTGTGGGGAGAGATCGTGTTGAGACAGGGCGCCGTGATGTAACTCCAGCAGGAATTTCCAGTCTGAGCTGATTGATTCCTGACTTTTCCTCACATCGCTACCTGTTCACCTTTCTCTCACCTCCCCTTATAGGAAATTAGGCAGGAGAATACATGTATGATGATGCAGAGTTGAGCAAATCTAGGCGAGAGCCTCGTTGAGACAAAGAGTCTTTATGCGACGGAGCCCAGCCCAGCAGGTCCCTGAGCTTTCCCAGTCCGGATCAGGTGACGTCACTGGTGGCGAAGCTGCAGTCTGGATAGACAGCATTTATTTCCTCGCATGGGTGGGTTTGCAGCGTGGAAACACTGGAGCTCCAGATCTTCTGGTGATAATGGCACGACCAAGACGGGCCCAGGTTGTATTAATGCGGCTTTCACAAGCTTTACCACAAACTTAGACCTCGTGTCTGCCTGTTGGGAACGCATGGACCAGAGAAGCCTGGCTAATCGTTCTCCATGTTTGAATAAAGTATGTGTGTTTTTTCTTGATTTCTTGATCCTCACCTTGGAGCACAGAACTCCCCACCTCTGTCTAGATTTATTTTATTTATAAATATCTGAAGGATGGACACATGAATGGCATGGCAGGGTCTGACTGTTTGGTATCTGGAATGTGTTCTTTATTCTTCATATATTAATTTGGAAACAATCATCTGAAGGCGAATCCTGATTTCAGCTCTGTAAAGATGTTCAGACTAATGTCCCATCAGGTCTTAATCCGCTCTGAGCTCGTTTTACCGGCCTGTTGTTCCTGTTGAAGTCTTCTGGCAGAGCTTCATAAAGATAAAGCACTCATCTGAAAATCAAGCCCTCACACTCGCCTCCCAGCAGCACACAGGTTTCCATTATCTGGAGCAAGTGGCTTCCACAGGTAGATCTGCCACCCTTAGAATGAAGGCGGTGGCTTTGGGGGGCCCCAGGCGTCTCCCTGTCTCCTGCCAGAAAGTCAATCTGTCAGTGTTTCATTGCTCCTGTCCAGATAATCTGGGTACAATCTCTTTTTCTCTCCCCTGTCTCACACCCTTTCCCCTTATTTCCTATGTTTACCCGAACAAAGCCCGGGCTGTTTGGTTCTGCGGTGTCCCCTGACTACCCCCGACTACTCTGAGACAGTTTCTCTCCAACGAAAAGAGCTCAGATCATCTATTAGCACCACGGCTGGTAGCGCCTGTAACACAGATTTGAATGACATCATTGAGATGAATTAATATCCTGTAATCTGCATAAATAAAAGCAGTACAAATAATGTAATGGACATTTTTGATAGAATAAACAAGTATACTTAGAGTACAAGAGTGAATTATGTCAAAGCACATCATTTTAAAATCTACCTGGATTTTAGTCACAGTTAATTAGATCTTTTTTTTTTTTCAAGTGGCCAATATTATTTTTTCAGGGACTCTAATCCTCTTCTATACAATGTAGACAGATAAAAGCATGAATACTGTAGATAATCTGCTGTTTTTAAGAAAATAAAGCACTGACCTTAAACAACATGAAAGGGGTTATCTTTTAAAGCCACACAGATCACATGAGCAACTTTTTTTATTTTGATCATTTCATCAGTAAACGCAAATTTAAAATACCGAATATTTATTTTGTATGAAATTATTGATAATCGTGTTTGTACGTACTTATCAATTTTTATTTATTTAATTTTTGTTCTTTATTATTTTTATTTCTTTATTTATTTTATGTATTATTTATTTTATTATTTTATTATCGTATTATTTGAAATTGTAACGACCAGGAGGTTATTGCAAAACCCAGGCGGAAGTGTAGAGTTAACCCGGAAGTAGTTCGATCCACGCGAGAAGCGTTTTGTTAGCAAAGGTATCCAGTGGACACGACGGGAATTATTAAAAAAATAACTATACAGCAATGTAAGTATCTACGACAATGGATGTATTGTTTTTTTTAATCGATATCGTATTTTTGTCGGTGTAACATATAAAAGTAGAATCACAATATAACTTTTGGATACTAGCCTTTCGGCATTGTGGAAAGTCAATGCTAGCCATGGCACCAAGGCGGGTTAGCACAGACAGCCCCTTTGTTGCACTTATTTACTATATATTTCCAAATGCTACTGTTTCCGTTAAAGTTATATTGATGTTGTTCCTAAGAAATACGTTTAAAGCTTGCTCTGTGTTAAAATGAGCAGTTTCGATTTGGATGTTACACCATTACGGTGTTGCAGTAAAGTTCATTAGCTAAATGCTAATATTGTTCGCCCAACTGTTAAATGATGCCATGTCTGGGCTATGGATAGATATTTTAATATAGCTTTTTTTAAAAAAAAAAACAAAACAAAAAAAAAACAACAAAAACATTATGCTACATTACATTGAAGTAAAATGACCTTAATTTGAATTAATTAATTTGAATCCTTCATTGAGTCGCAGCAGCAACGTACCACTATTTAGATGGATGGGTCTCTTTACGGTACTTTTCTAAAGACGGGAATTTGAGTAAACTGTTTTGGTAAGAAAAATAATAATAAAACAACTAACCTGTACAGGATAAAACCATAATGTTATATGTTTTCTTTAGGAAACACACTTATTTTGTCTGCCTTGCCCAGTTATTATTTATTATTGCAACACAACTAGGCTAGAAATATTTGTATTTATTTATTTATTCTTAACGCTCAGCTCATTTTACTTGTGACTGACTTGTTAACATAGACACGATAAATGACCGAAAAGCCACTGCTGACTTCTTTGTATGGTAATTGTGCGTTTTCCAGGAGTCTCTTAACAAAGCCCAAGTCGGAGATGACCCCAGAGGAGCTCCAGAAACGAGAGGAAGAGGAGTTCAACACCGGACCGCTGTCCGTGCTCACACAGTCGGTCAAAAACAACACGCAGGTCTTGATTAACTGCCGCAACAACAAGAAGCTTCTTGGAAGAGTCAAAGCTTTTGACAGGTATTTCTACCTTAATGATGCTCTGACACGCTTTGAAACCAATTTGTTGTTTCATTCTATTTTAATGTTGTTAAGAACAGTTTCCAATATAAACAGTAATAGTACATCCTGAATTTACAGAGATGTGGTCTATTAGCTGGTTCCTGGCAATAAATGAAGGAAGTTTAAAGAAAACATCGATTTCCAAAATAGATCTCTTGAGATCTATTTGGGAGATATTTATGCAGAGATTATGCTGTGTAACACAGTAATTAGTCTTTAATGAGGCAGAATGATACTGATGAAATTGCAGCACATGAAATCTAAATATTATAAAATCTTATATTTTAATGACTTGTGATTTTTAGTCAGTGTTTTATTTGTTTATTTATTTCCTCCAGGCATTGCAACATGGTGTTGGAGAACGTGAAGGAGATGTGGACAGAAGTTCCAAAGAGTGGGAAGGGCAAGAAGAAGTCTAAGCCAGTGAACAAGGATCGCTATATCTCTAAAATGTTCCTGCGCGGCGACTCTGTCATCATCGTGCTGCGAAATCCTCTGATCACAGGGAAATGAACTTTAGAAGCCAGGCCCGGCGAGTCTTGGACCCTGTCTCATCTCTCCTGGTTTGTGTGTGTTTCCACTCAGCTGATAGTGGCGGTTTGACACTGGGTCACTAGAACACCTGGTTTGGTTGGCAACAGGTAGCGTTCAGCAGTTTTCATTTTAATAATAAAAGTGACGCCCAAGTTCCAGTTGTGTTAGTCTGTTTCTCCTTCAACGTTCTCAACCATCTTTATCAGTCTGCAACGATGATGTTCTAGTCTGTGTTTGGTTGGCTCCGTGTCATCTGCGTCTCACTGGAGTAGCAGACACTTTAGCGCTCCTCCTCCTCCTCCTGCTGCTGCGGCTCCTCCTGCTCCTGCTCCTCCTCACCCTCCCCTGGCAGCGTCCCGGCTGTGGGGCTTGGTTTCACTGAGCAGCTCGATAGGCGACAAACTGCCGTTTAAGGGCCTGATGCATCATTGATGAGAGCAGATGTGCTGACTGTCACTTCACACTCTCTGTCCTCCTCCTCCTCCTCCTCTGCTGGCCCCTCCTGACCACTTTGTTCATTCTTCTAACAGCTCTTCTCGCTTTACTCCCCCGACAGTTTGCAAACCGCTGCTGGCTCGCTCGCTGTGATTCTCACTGATTGGCAGGTCCATGTGACTTGGACTCGCAGAGCAAAGCCAGTCTTTACTTGGACTTTTCCCAGTGTTTCCTGTCACCCCTGGTTGGAGACGCTCAGCAGGCAGGTGGAGGATCATCGCCTGAAGATTCTCAGGCCCTCGGGTCGGTCCAGCAGACTCAGACTTTGGTTCCTGCTTTTCCAATCCAACACTTAGGGAAAACCAGACAGATTGTATAAAAGTGATAGATTGAGGACTCCCAGGTGAGTCCACATCTGGATCCTCAGACTGTTCAAGCTCAGAAATCAAACTCGTGCTCCTAGAATCAGAATAAACCTCTTGAAATCTTGAGGTCTTTTTTCTTTTTTAAATCTACTCGACAGTAACAGGAAGTGAACTGAGATTAAGTTTGGCACCAGAGGTCAGCAGCAGCTGTGGTCAGGCTTGCAGATGCCTGAGGTCAGAGCAGCTTTGGCGACCACATTTCAAAGAGTCTTGAAGAAGAGGGCTCCGACCCTCCAGATCTTGGGGCGGGGGCGAGCGGTGTGCATGCAGGAAGGCAGATGTTTTATTCAGGAGGTAAGCGATAAGTGGGGGAGGTGTGATGATGATCGCAATCGGCCGTGCGTGGATACTCCAGCCTGCCAGCATTGATCGGCTCCGGTAAGAGGAGCTGCTGGTTTGTTTCCAAGCAGGGCCATGCGAGGGTGTGAGAGGGGCAGGGACCAGGAGGGAAGGGCACACCGAGAGGGCGTCGTTCCCAGCAGGGACAGCAGCAGGATCGGGTTGACGGCGGCGCTGCATGCAGCCCTGGGTCTGACACCAAGAACTTCACTGCTTCCAGTGGAACCGCTGGCACCACTGCTTAGACGGTTTACTGTCAACAGATGGGACATCCTGGGCTAAAACCGAACCGATCGTGCAAATGTCGGAGCGCTGCAAACTGCTGCAAACGAGGAGAGAAGGTCAGCGGTGAGAGACCGAGCGTAAACCCAAGGGAACAGCGGTCAAATGCGGTGCTGAAGAAAACTGAACGGTAGCAGAAACAGGAAGCTGGCTGCGGCTGCAGGGCTTTGCTGCGAAAGCAGCGCAATTTCCTACATTTCACCATGTTGCCTATTTTCAGTCCATCCTTATTCATAATCTATAGTTTCAGAAATACAGAAAAAAGCTCTGTACTAACCATGAGGGGTCACTACAGCTTTTTGTATGAACAATAATTGTTTCTTTACACAATAAAAATGTGGATGCAGAAAATGTAAACTTAAATAATAATAATAATAATAATAATAATAATAATAATAATAATAATAATAAATCTCTTTCACAGGTTATAACCTGACGGGGACATTTGATAAAAGCCGTCAGTGGTGCAGGAGTCCGATCAGAAACCAAATGCTGCCTTCATGACCACATTCCTGACGAACATGTCACTGTTTTTTTGTTTTTTTGTTTTTTTTTACAGGTCTTTAATAGTTTGAGGAACTTTTCTGCGGTTCATAGCTGAGGTTATGTTGCCATCTAGTGGACTGTGGTTGTAAATACAGAG
The DNA here is from genome assembly GCA_015343265.1 of Pao palembangensis. Classification (NCBI taxonomy): domain Eukaryota; kingdom Metazoa; phylum Chordata; class Actinopteri; order Tetraodontiformes; family Tetraodontidae; genus Pao; species Pao palembangensis. Next base: position 713,635 of record CM027091.1, on the reverse strand, counting down.
ATTAATAACAGCCTTAGTTACCGGATACTGACAGCATAAAAACAATAAACACGACGACCTTGATATGCAAATGATTTCTTTCTTTTTTGTCTCTTTCCGTGACAGATTTACAGTATAAACGGCTCCAATATTAGGTGACTTAAGATGATTAATTTCGTTCTTTTGCTTTGTTTCTTCTGTTGTTATGCTTGTTTTCAACACGTTTATGTTTACGTGTATCTCTACTTATGCCCTGTTTTACCCTGACCCCCAGCCCCGACCTCTCACTAACCAGTTGCATCTTGTCTCTTTGAGTCTCTGTTACATTTTTCTAAGCTCATCCAGGCACATCCCTCCAGTATCAAAGAAAGAGAAATAAAATAATGGATCGACCACTTTAATCCTGCACCCTCTGGGGTCCTGTAAAATGACTGTTGGTGTCTCAAGAAGGGATCAATGGGTCAGTTTGAAAGTCCACGCTGGAGTATCTAAAATAGAAACACACTGAGAAATGTTGTCAGACAAACAGGTGCTCACAAAACTAAGTGTGTGTGTCAAAGTGTGTGTGTATAGTGAGACAAAAGGCATATTGGCCTTCTGGATGTTTACACATGCCATGCAGACGTAATGCATTCCATTCTCATCCTCTCTTTCACTTTGTCCCCATTAGGGGGAACAAGCGCTCTAGATGTGTGTGTGTGTGTGTGTGTGTGTGTGTGTGTGTCTGTGTGAGTAAAGTGGACCAAGACTCCTTTATCATCACTATATTTAGAAAGAATTACTTCATAGTGTAAAATGTACACCCAGTTACATATTAGTGAGTTTGGATTACAGCTGTGTTTTAATAGATGAGTCGCAGAGGGAGGGAAAGGCATAAAGACTCTAAGGTTTTCAACGATATACAGTATTTTGTTATTTTCCTGGGAAAAAAATATGCAATTTTGAGAGAATTAATTTGTAATCAGTAAACAAGTTACGAAAAAAAAAGATGTGTAAAATGTAATATACATGTATTTTTGACTTCCGTTTTCTTTCTATTTGTCCTAATTTTCTGAGACGCCGATATTTCCTGAGGAATCCTGAAATGAAAGTTTAAAGTTGTGGACGGTTCCCAAATCCGTTCTTTTTATTGTTACTTTTAATACTTAAGAACACTTTACCAGGAAATAAGTAGTTTAAATATGAGTCACTTTAGGGCTTTGTGCAAAGTAGGATTAGCGAGTGACTCTTTTCTGAAACCAACATTTCGGGACGGTGTCGTCACGGTGCAAGTGTTGGGGTATATTTGTCAACGCGTGCGTTAGATTTGTGTTGCTATAACCATGGCAACCACCCCGAAACGTCACGAAATTAATCACCGGTCACAATAGCGATTCATGCCGATGTCGGGATTTTACGACGCGACGTGAAGGCGTCATTGGACGGCAGCCTACTTTGAAGCGGGCGGGTTGGGTCACGCTCCATGTATTCACCCGGACCGACCGACCGACCGCGGAGCAGGGGGGGAAGTCCAGCGATTCACGGCTCTGGCTCTCGGAACACACCGCCAAACCAGTTTAGACTGTGAAGAAAGAAGTTGTTTTTAGTGTAGCCGGCTTCTCGCGGTTCGACCAGCCTGGTCCGTGGAAGCCAAATGTGGGCTAGTGATTAGAGTTGACAAGCCCGCTCCGCCGCCGCGTCCCCGCTCTCCTCCCTCCCGCTCGCACAAACCAGGAAATCGTCGAGGTGTGCTTCTTTATCCCGCTGCTCGCTACCCCGTTTGCGGGTGTAGATGCGTGTTTGGCGGCGATCTTTTTGCCTTTTTATCGCAAGACTTTGGTTGTGAAGCCGTAAAAGTCGGCCGAACTTGCCGAGGCGGAGCGGATCTGTGGTGAACAATGAGGTGGGTAAAGCGGCTCAAATCCCTTCATCTTGAATGTGTTTCCAGGCTACATTTTCTGTTCCGACTACTAGTTTCACAAAAGACCGACCCGGGTACGTCCTGCGGGCCGATCCACACATCGGTTGAGCCGATGTCTCTGCCAAATCTCGACCTTTTTTCCTTGTTTTCCCCTTCTTGTTTCAACTCTAGGGAGGCGCAGATGACGCAGGTTTGTGACCTTGGGAACTTGAAAACTTGTGAAAGAAGTGATTAAAAAAAGAGACAAAAACACATTTTGCGTTTGAAATCAAAGTGGCGAGTGTTAAAGTGTTATTTTCCGATCAAAAGTCGTCGTTGCTGAGGTTAGAAAGCAGTCAAACATCAAACATTCCGCTTGGCCACACCAGCCACGAGGAACCAACGCCGCAGGTAAAGGCAGCGATCCTAACAGGGGTCAGAGGTCAGGGCAACGTGCCCCCAAACGCCGCCTTCTTGCTATAAGTTAAACTTTTCCATTGCGAACACTTGAATTTGTCTGGTAATGCAGAGATTTGGTCCGGGAGCTGAAGGGTGATTGTGCCGTTTGCAGTCCAGGCTGGGAAGACGCGTCCTCCGTTGCCTGGCTCATTTGTTATTTCTCCCCAGACTTTAGGTGACGCTGCACAAGCTTTGGCAAAGTCCTGGTGGCGTGGATGGCCCGTGCACACAGGCGATCCCAGGTCTAGCTTTAATTAAAACACGAGCAGGAATCAGCAGCGTCTACAAGGCCTCAGACGGCACAGCAGTGTAATCAAGATAGCAGCTAACGAGGCCATTAAGTTAATGCAGCAATCAGGGAAGATTACTGTCTTAACATGCTTTAGTACTTGGGCAGATTAATCAGGGTCTCAGCCAGAAACGTCAGAGAAGTTACAGAATGAGGAGAAAAGGCTGTTTCTTCTGTTTGGCTGCGCCTCTGACTGGCTTTGGGTAAAGCGCCGGAAACTCGGGAACCTTTGCTCCAGACGGGGAAGCGTCCACCGCTGCTCATCAGACGGGGGATCAGCAGAGCGCCTGAGGGGCCTGATGGTCTTTTAGCTCTCAGCCAGGAGCTTTAATCCCCCTCTGCAGACATTCTCCCCCAGATATGCTCCGTGCTGTCCTTCCAGGGCGCTCCTATCTGCCGCGGGCCTTTATCTGGATGGCCTCTGGCTGCGGCTTCCCGCTGTCGTTTGTGGAGTCATTTGGTGCAAAGTTGAGCTCTTTGACCCAGTTTGGAGCGCGTGGCAGCCCTGAGCTGCCTGTTTTCTTTGTGTGTTTGCTGTGGAACACACCCCGCGCTCCCTCTGCTGCCTCCTGACTGAGCACCGCTGCGTCAGCACTTCACGCTTATCTTAACCTTGAGGGTGGCCGTCACAGGAAGCGCTCCCATTGGATTCAGCCTTGTTGTTGGAGGTGTCTGCTGTCTGCCTCTTTATGATTCACAGACTGGAACTTTTCCTGCCTGACACCAGCAGGGCTGCTGCCCCCAGCGCTACCACGCTAACACGCCAGTAATCGGCCGGTTAACCAAACCTTTGCCGTAATAACGTCTTTGCTCCGCTCGCTCAGTGTCTGGAAGCCCCTCTGCTCTCTCTCTCCACACACTCCTGCCTGAGAGTGTTATTGATCAGCCTTAAAAGCAGGAAATGGCTTCCCCCCGGCCTGCTGCGCCGCGCCGCGCTGCCTGCCTGCCTGCCAGGCCAGTAAATGCAGGAATGCAGCAGCGCTCTTTGTCCTCTGCTTGCAGATTGGTCTTCACCTCAGGTCTGCGCAGGCTGCTGCAGGCCGCCGTCTCAACCTTTCTACACTTGTTTCATGTTTCCGTGCAGCAGAGAGGCGATCAGACGTCACCTGTTGCGCTAACAGTGCGATAAGGCCGCGGCGCTGTTGCGCAACGCTCTTTCAGCGGTATTCACGCTATTCGTGTCTTCACTTGTCCTCCTCGGTTTACAGCAGTCGAGTGTGTCTGAACACACTTCAGGGTGTGTATCCAGTCTTCAGATCTCTGCCTTGGTGTTGGTGATCAGCTGGTTCTGATCAATAAAGGGATTTTGATGTTTCTTCCAGCTCCCACCTCTCCCCAGGAGGTTAAAGCTCAAGATTTGAATTAGTAAATGAAGATAACTGCAGTCATTAGTGTGGATGTGATAAATGAGGGGATGGGGACTCTCATTGTTAGATCCCATTTACCATAACCCCACCAGAACCTTTCCCAGCACGTTCTTTCCCAACTCGGTAGGTTTTGCGCCTGTATCACTTCCTGTATTTTGTGCACAGTGTTGCTGTGTTGAAAGGTTCAGTTCCTGCAAGCTTGGTTTAGTTTTCCCTGAATTCCATCACATGTCGAGGTTTCCAGCCTGCGACAGGTCCCTGCTGCTCCACCGATGTGGCTTCAGCCGCTCACATGATCTAATCCCTGCACCCCCTCCCCTCAAACAGTTGCCCCCTTTGGTCCTCCCACCTCTCCCGCTCATAAATGGGCCCTTATGCAGGCCTGCCTCTTGGATTAGACGCTTGGCTGCAGGAGTTGATCAACAAACAGACCGTCGATTGTCCGCTTGGTGCCAACAGCAGTTTCCTCCACGGAGGTCCCCCCTTTCATTCTGGAATCCAGTTGAATTTAAACAGTGTTGCTCACGATTCTGACGCTTGTGTCGTACGTCCAGTAGGTGTCAGACACATCTGGAGTAGGGCTGCGGCAATCCATTCCTTCAGTAATCCAGTATTCTGTCCATTATTCTGGCAGTTAATTGAGTAATGGGATAGGAAGTGTACCGCACACTCTGTGACTTTTTTTCCATCACTCTAACTTTAGTGAAAAGGCTCCGTAACGTTCTTGTTCCGTTGAACCTGCTCAAAATACTATCAAACTTAGATTTGGAGTTAATTAAACTGACTTTTACAATTTAACTAACTCAAGTTCAGGCTTTAACAAACTCACTACAGCTCTTTATTTTCCGTGGATGATGATTATTATAATTAAACAAAAACTTAGCTGAGTTGGGGGAACGTGCTAGCTAGCAGATTAGCCGCCGCATTGATGAAAGTAGTGACTCAGCGTTTCCACAGAGCTGTAAACAAAGCGTGTTAGCTAGCAGACTCCTCTCAGTCGTGATCACACTGATTTCTGCTAATTGCTGCTAATTATCGTTAGCTTAGCTCGCTGTTTCCGGTCTGCAGACTTTTAGCAGAGACCGGATGTTTCCTTTGGAGGTGCTACAGCAACAGCGTCGTGCTATCATGCTAAGATAACTGCATCTTCCAGTAGTTGCTCTACGTTTTCTTTTAATGTTAAATTCTTTCAACCGCCGCCTCACATGGATCTTCAGTGATGGGTCAGCAGCCGAAGCAGCAACAGAAACGTCGATCCGCGCTAAACACAGAGGTATAGTGGAGAGAATTTAAACGAAGCTTCCACACAAATCATTTTTAACAAAGCTTTTTAGTCATCAGATTACTGGAATTATTGGATGAATGGTTCCAGCCGTAATCTGTAGTGCTGAATTTTGGATTACGGTGTGCTAGTTCATAGCTGAGCGAGTTCTGCTGGAGCCGCGGTGGAGATAAGCATGGCCTCCAGAGCCTCTCTTCATTTATTCCTGCCAGATCAGGCAGATGGTGCAGGGTTGCCAGGCAGGCCTGCTTGCCAGGAAACAGCTGTTCAGACGCTGTTAGCTGGCGTCTTTCACGACCAGTGCAAAGTCTGGTGTTAATGAAACGTACGAGCTGGAGCTAGCTCTGGTAGAAAACTAGTTGCTGCGTGTTGGCCGTCCTCAGAGGCCTGGCTTGGAGCTCCTGCTCTAAACTGCCGTTTGAGCCATCGCATGCTAACGTTAGCATAGCTGTTGCTTACCTTCGACAGGCTCCACTTGGACGGCAGATTATTCCTTTAGATTTTAATCAAACATGCTTAAAGACTCTTCCTCCCAAATTTGTAGAGTGTATTCAGTCCTCCACAAGAGGGATTAATACTCTGGATTGTGTTTATTCCAATCTGAAGCATACTTGCGGAGCAATCTCCCTTCCCCATCGGGGCCTGTCAAACATCCTTCAGTGCTTATGCTCCTCCAGGAGGTCAGAACCTGAGGTCAGAACCTGTCCAGACAGGCTGCTGCTGCTATCGCTAGCGTTGCTGAGTTCTGATTTCTGTATGTGTTAGCTCTGTTGGACCTCCTCTATGGTGTCATCAAGGGTTTGGAGGTGACTGACGGATCATCTCCTGGCTTCCGACGGTCTGATCTAAATGGATCCAGTTAGTCCTGAAGCAGCTGGAAGCAGTCAGCCACGCTATCCTTCAGATGCTTGACTGGCTGCTGATTGAAAAAAGGGTGCGTTGGACTGTACAGGCGCAGCACTTTGCTTACATTAACCTCAACTCTGGAATCTGGTGGCTTTGTAGACGCGCGGAGCGGGAGACTCTGGTCGGCCCTGTAATCCGATTCCCTCCATGTTCTTTTGCTTGGATTTGATTCAAGAAAAGAATCGCAAACACAAGTATTTGTGATTCTGACACAATATTCTATAGAAATCGCAACAAAATGAGGATTATAATGTCTAAATTCTGAATAAAGTTGTCATATTGTAGAGTTGATGTTTAATGATCTAAACTCGGGTGTTTCTATGAGAATCTTTCTGTAACAGCACCTGTCTGCACATTTCTGGCCTTTTTAGCTTCCTCTGCTGAGTTTTAACCAGGACAAAAGTCACCTTCAACACAGCAGCGATGGCGCGCTAAACCCGATTTTGGACAAGCGCCTCTAGACCAGGGGTGGGCAGTTATTTAGCCTGAAGGGCCACGTTGGCTTGTAGGTGTTGATGAAGGGGCCGGCCAGGTGGTGCAGGAAGCTAACCCCCCAGATGAGGATCAGAGGTTAGCTAAAATCCTGCTTGATGGACTATTGACTGAGAAAATATTGTGAAGAGCCTGTAAACTGGTCCAACTAGAGATAGATGATGAAGCTCCAGATGATGTTTGGCCCCACCTTCTTGAGGGGACATGTTAGCATGCTAGCTGAAGGGGGGTCTGAACCTTTTTCTAACCAATCAAGCTGACAACCCTCTTCATCTGGCTTCTGGAGGAATGATTGTGATGGCTCTGTGGTCCGGATTCAATAGCTCATCGGGCCACATGTGGCCCCCGGGCCTCAGTTTGCCCACCTCTGCTCTAAAGCGTACCCTGGACCTGCGCTCACCCTGACAGGCGTCCACGTGCTGCTGTTGAGCTGTAGGAGCTGTTTCTGCAGGCCCGGACGTCTGGTCTGGGCCTGGACGGAGCGGGAGGATCTGCTCGCGCTCAGTCTGGACTCTTGAGCCTCAGCATCTGGTGCTTTTGCTGCTCGCTTAATACTCAGTTTCAGTTGGCTGCAGAATAATCGCAACAATGTCGATAAGCCAGTTTAGAGCTTTGTAGTCAGCAGGAGACGGGTGACATCACCCGTCGCCGTGTAAGCTGCCATGTGTGAATGCATGAATTTGGAGGCGTGGCTCCGTCTGGCAGGAGTGACCTTTTATTAGCAGTAAATTAAAATGATCTGTGTCACAGCTGAGTGAAACCCCGCCAAACTAAAAGCCTTCCTTTGTTTCCGTCGTGCATGAATCTGTTGTTGCTGTGCAGGGACGTTGTTGTCCATGCTAACGGTGACTGTGTGGACTTCTGGACGAGCAGGTTGTCTTTTATGCTTCTGTTTCTGACAGTAATTGTGGTCCACAACATGTGCAGTAATTCTTTGCCTTCTATCTTTTAATGTGGGAGGTTTCTGTTCTGCGTTTTTCTCTATTTAATGACTTATTTTGCTGATTTTTATCAGCTCAAAGGGGGAGCATAGGCTCGGCTAGAAAAGGAGGAGTAGATCTTTATCTTCAGAGCAGCAGGATCTACTTCTTCTGCTTTCCTTCTTGTCGAAGATGGGATTCAACCTGTAAAAGGAATTGGGCTCTGCGAGGAGGACAGAGAGGGTTCCAAATATGGGCTTGAAGTGTGCCAGTCATGCACCACTACTTCCAACACACACACACACACACACACACAGAGCTTAGGCTGTCCCAAAAACAGGGAAGAATTTAGAACTTGAGTAATCACACAATAGTGTTTTTCCCTTTTAACCTGATCTGTTTCCTCCTATCTCTGTAAGAACGAGTCATTCTAAAATAATCCTGTGAGGGATCCTTGACAAGGCCTTCCAGCCGAGGAGCCCATGAGCCAGACATGTTTGGGGTCAAGTGTTGAAGAACAGCGGAGTTTAGTCTCCTTTCTGACTGCTTTCTGTGGGACGTCGTATTTTATCTCAGCGTTTGAGTAAATTCTTCACAAAGATCTGCAGATTTCATTTAACAGCCAACATATTTAAAATATATGTCAGGTTATACTAAGGTGGTATCTAACAAACTTTATTTACAAATGTTGCTTAAATAGTTTTTTTTTTTTTTTTAAACAGTCATGTGGAGTAACAGGGGTAACCCTGCAGAGGTCACAGCCCTGCAGAGGTCACAGCCTCACAGAGGTCACAGCCTCACAGAGGTCACAGCCTCGCAGAGGTCACAGCCCTGCAGAGGTCACAGCCCTGCAGAGGTCACAGCCTCGCAGAGGTCACAGCCTCGCAGAGGTCACAGCCTCGCAGAGGTCACAGCCTCGCAGAGGTCACGCTCTTTTTCACTGCATGCATGCATGCAGGTGTGCTAACGTGCAGGTGTGCTAACGTGCTGACCTGCAGGTGTGCTGACCTCTGGCAGCTCCAGACTCATCTCAGGTGCTTCCTGCTGAGGCAGCTCGTTTCCTCTGAACAGCTGGGTGGAAGCAGCCACGCGTGTGCGGACTCATGCTGAGTGGATCCTGTCTCCTCCACTGATATTGGAATTATTTAAAGATCAAAGGTCTCTTTGGCTAGCAAACGTTGCAGTCAGAGTCCCGAACCCAGACGTCACGGCTGACATCAGTGAAGACCCGACTTTGGAATCCTGCAAGGTTTTGTAGCCTTTTTAAACCAGCTCGTGGTGGGGAGAGAATTCCCAAAAGCAGGAAGAGTCTGAATGTTTGTCGGTGATTGTGGTGAATTTCTTACGGAGTGGGACTGCTCTCAGACCGGGCTGTGGTGGTGTCTGGAAGGACCGTCAGTCACTGGATTCTGACATCGCACACATGTTCTGCCACTGGTTCACCTTCTGATTCCTCCAGCCTCTCACACACCCGCTGGTGGTTTATGGTAGAAATCAGATCAGTCAGGCTGAGTCCATTCCAACGTGATAAATCCTGACTAACCAAACTAGTCAAAAGTGTGTGTGTGTGTGTGTGTGTGTGTGTGCGCGCTCCAGGGATGTTGCCTTTTCAATGCCTGTTTTGTTTGTAGTTTGATATAAATCTTCTTTAATAACAGCACAAACATCTGCAGATAAATGCTGCATATGAGTGAGTATGAGTGAGGCGTCTTCCAGCGGATCTGGGACGTCTGCTGGGAGATGGGCAGGAAGTGAGGTGGAGGAGGCTGGAGGAGGGTAGCAGAGGCTGGAGGAGGGCAGCAGAGGCTGGAGGAGGGTAGCAGAGGGTGGAGGAGGGTAGCAGAGGCTGGAGGAGTCTGGAGTCTGGAGGAGGCTGGAGGAGGGTAGCAGAGGGTGGAGGAGGGTAGCAGAGGCTGGAGGAGGGTGGAGGAGGGTAGCAGAGGGTGGAGGAGGGCAGCAGAGGGTGGAGGAGTCTGGAGTCTGGAGGAGGGTAGCAGAGGCTGGAGGAGGGTAGCAGAGGGTGGAGGAGTCTGGAGTCTGGAGGAGGGTAGCAGAGGCTGGAGGAGGGTGGAGGAGGGTAGCAGAGGGTGGAGGAGTCTGGAGTCTGGAGGAGGCTGGAGGAGGGTAGCAGAGGCTGGAGGAGGGTGGAGTCTGGTGGAAGAGTCTGGAGGAGGGTAGCAGAGGCTGGAGGAGGCTGGAGGAGGGTAGCAGAGGGTGGAGGAGTCTGGAGGCTGGAGGAGGGTAGCAGAGGGTGGAGGAGTCTGGAGGCTGGAGGAGGGTAGCAGAGGGTGGAGGAGTCTGGAGTCTGGTGGAAGAGTCTGGAGGAGGGTAGCAGAGGGTGGAGGAGGGTAGCAGAGGCTGGAGGAGGGTGGAGGAGGGTAGCAGAGGGTGGAGGAGGGTAGCAGCTGAGCCACTGGGCCTGACTGGACTTGCCTGTCTTGCACAACCATATACAGGCATTTCTAGGAGCGGGTCCTGGCCGAGCGCTGCTGTTTCCTGTTAACCCTTCAGTGACTGGCTCCAACTGGAATAACTGCAGATTAGGATGGATTATGTCTGCCTGTTTTCTCTGAAAGCTTTTCTCCGTCCCTGAGACCAGTTTTATTACAGACCCTAAACCCCATCCAGCACTTCCTGTTGAAACCGTCCTGCTTGGTGCTCTCAGCAACCAGCAGCTACATGGACGTGGAAGTGGAGTCTGGTGGGGACCTGAGGATCTGCTAGCAGTCTGGAGGGGACCTGAGGATCTGCTAGCAGTCTGGAGGGGACCTGAGGATCTGCTAGCAGTCTGGAGGGGACCGGAGGATCTGCTAGCAGTCTGGAGGGGACCGGAGGATCTGCTAGCAGTCTGGAGGGGACCGGAGGATCTGCTAGCAGGGCTCCAGTGCAGCGCTTGCTCTGCTTCCAGGGTCCCTTTTCTTATCAATAATACAGAGGCTGGCTCTTGGTCTCCCTCCTGAAATATGCATCTGCTTCCCAGCTGCTGCTCTGGCCCCCGGCTGGCTCCAGCAGCCTCTGTGGGCCCGTGGGCCAGTGGCAGCTCTGCACAAGCGCTGTTGCTGTCCACTCCCAGCGTTTAGTGACGCTGGCCTCACACCTACCCACTTAATGACGTGATCAGCGTCGTTAGGCGTGAGGAGTCCCTACAACCCGGGTTGAGCTGGTCTTTTCCGCGTGTGGCGTTACGACAGTTTTCACCGTCTTTGATATTCTCTTAAGTCTTCAGCCTCGTCGCTTCGGAAAAATGACCTCACCTTTACAGTCAACCAACGGGCGCGCTGTCTGCAGCAAACAGGAAGTAGCACCCATGGCGAAATAACGGAGGTTTATGTGGAGCGTTCAAAGAGAAGAAGAACTCGGCCAGCCCGTTTTCTCAACCGGGACCGTGTCCACATTCTCTCATGTCTTCTCTTCTTTTTGGACTTCTTTTAAACAAATGTGTGCACACACAATGGTGGCTCACGCCAAAAGCTGAATTAGCATAAGCCTGTTCGTTCGTTCATTCATTTGTTCAGAAGTGGTTGTTGGAATTTTCCAAGAGGTGACTCATTCTCTTTTTCAGTGGAAGAGAATGTTTGATCTGATTAATCAGCTGTTTTTCTTGCAGAGTTCTAGGTCATAAATAACAGGAAGAGGATATTGGAGAAGTCGTCTTTGGGGGCTGTGATTGGCCAGGCTAAGGCCGTCCCTGTTAGGCTGTGCAGGGAGCAGGAAGTGGGCTGTGGCAGGAAGCAGCAGATTGGATCACGGCTAGAGACAGATGGAGGGAGAGCTGGAAGAGATGGATTAGGGAACTGCTGGGGAAGGCACTGGCAGACACATCCAGGGCAGTAGCCTGTGTCTGCTGCTGGGGTGTCATGTGCCCCCCCCGGTAGTCCCACAAACCATTTTAAATGGATGTCGTGTCCCAGTAAAGAGGTGCCCGCTGGTGCAAAGCGGTGAAAGACTCCAAGCTTCTCTTATTTGGCGGAGCTCAGCACAACTTCCGGTCTTTGTTAGCCTGCACCGCGGCTAACGCTGGCCTTATTTGACATCAGGCTCAGGTGAGCGCAGGTCTTTGACCTGCTGTTGCTAGAAGACGGGGGGTAATATTGTGAAACAAAGCCTGCCCTTGACTTATTTTCCTTAGTCACGATCATACTTGCTGTTTAAAGGCCGTTTCCTTCGTTTTCTTCAGCTCTCACTCCGGGTTTCCACCAGGTGCGTCTTTGTCCGTCGCCGCAACAATCTCTCCTGTCCAGCGCGTGCCGGACAGGAAGTCGGGTGCGAAGAGAAAATAAAACATCCGGGAAATTGTCAAAATAAAAGCTCCCGTATTCAGAGCGATCTTTTTCAACAGGACGCTGAAAACCAAATCACGTACGACCGCGAGAGATTAGCACTTTGTAGTTTTTAAAGGAGCCACAGACGAAGACGCTCTTTGTTCCTAGAGGAGGAAAATCTCCCCTTTCTTCAGATCTTGGTGACTCCACCATGGGGAGTTCTGTTAATGTTTCCTAAGATGTGTAATAGATCCATTATTTCCTGTAAATTCTGGTTATTTATGTTCTTTATTTAATATATTCGTAGACAAACAAGTTAACTTGTGATGTTGTTTCACACACCCACAAACAAGAGATGAAACGGCCCAAGAAAAAGATGATTCACACATGTAATAACGTAAAAATCATCGCTCTAAATACGGGAGCTTTTATTTTGAAAAATTCCCGGATGTTTTATTTTTTCTTCACTCCCAACTTCCTGTGCCACACGCGATGCCTTGTGCTAGCTTGTTGTGCGTCCGTCCAAAATAGAAGCCATGCGGATTTTTTCGGAGGGCGACGGAGCCTCCAGCCCTGCCCTGAGCGGAGCTCCAGCCAGAGCTCCAGCCCTGCTGTGGGTGGAGCCACAGCCAGTGGAAGCTGAGGCATTGACTTGAATGGAACCTAATCAGGGCGGAGGGACGGACGGAGCCGCAGCCTGCAGGAAACGGGGGCTTGGGTTGAGGGTGCGAGGTCTGCCATCCCCTGAGGTGATTCTGTGCCTTTCTCCTGCAGCGAGTCCAGTATCTGCCAGGCTCGGGCCACCGTGATGATCTACGACGACGGCAATAAGAAGTGGCTGCCGGCTGGAGCTGGACCCCAGGCCTTCAGCCGAGTCCAGATCTACCACAACCCCAGCAACAACGCCTTCAGGATAGTGGGACGCAAGATGCAGGCGGACCAGCAGGTAGCAGCGCCACCTTGTGGGACTAGTTTTTCTATAGAATCTATAGAATATACGCTAGATTTGTGGTCAGCAAGGTGTTTGTGGCAGTTACATCAAACGAGATGTTTTTACGTTGCCTAGCAGCGAAAGATGCATTCACACAGTGTGTAAAGTCGCCCTGATGAAGCAGACTGGAACAGCTGACACAGCAGCGGGTTCCTGGAGGGAAAAAGGATGGGATGGGATGGGCTGAATGTGTGTTTTCCATGACAGCGCTGCTCAGCCTTTGGCCCTGGTGTCTCTGTCCTCCCTTCAACCTTCAGGACTCCTGGGTGTCCCCCAGAGATGGAGCTTAGAGTGGATGGTGTTTCCTGTTAGATAGCTGCCTAGTTCACTCATTTCCTGCCACAGTTTAGAAGCCTGAAACCCAGAAAGGAGTGTGTGTGTGTGAGTGTGTGTGTGTGTGTGTGTGTGTGTGTGTGTGTGTGTGTGTGTGAGTGAGTGAGATGTAGCTTCATTTAGGGTGGTGGTGGTGGATGCAGGAAGAGGAGCTAATGAGCATCTGGGTGTCTTTTCTGTCTCTGCTGTCTGGGTTAAACCCAGTCTGGCCGCATGACTCAGGTGCTTCCAAGCTTCCAGCTGTGTGTGTGTGTGTGTGTGTGTGCGCGTGACATGCTGACCATGTTTCCTCCAGTGTTTTTGCATCCGTCCTTCATTCCTCTGCTGCTTCTTTCGGCATCGTGGTGACTTCTGGAGTGTTGCTGCTGCAGTGGGAGCTGAACTTGCTACATTAGCTTTCTGGTGCATGTTGCCCACGGTGATAATCATCCTGACAGGGTCTCCTCTCTCCTCCACTCCTCCTCTCTCCCTCCTCCTCCTCTTTTTCTTTGGATAATCCCGCCACCTTTGCTTCTACAGGTGGTCATCAACTGTCCAATCGGCAGAGGGCTCAAATATAACCAGGCCACGCCCAATTTCCACCAGTGGCGCGACGCCCGGCAGGTGTGGGGGCTGAACTTTGGCAGCAAAGAGGACGCTGCCCTCTTCGCCAATGGCATAGCTCACGCCCTGGAGGTGCTCAGCTCCATGGCGGATGCAGGTGAGTCCCTTCCTGGTGCTCCTGCAGGGACCCGAGTGCCTCTCCGCCTCCAGAGCAGCTCAAGGAGGCGTAGGAGGAGGATTCGTCTCCTCTCTTCTGCTGAGTTCTCCTCTTCCTTCTTATCCAAACAGCTGATCTTCTTCCCACAGCCTGGAAGCTGCTCCAAGAACAAACAGCTGAACGTAAACGCTTCAGCACAGCTGATTCTCAGATAATTTAGGTTTGTAAAATACTCAAGGTCGGAGGGACGACTACCGTATTTTTGGACTACAAGTCTCACTGGACTATAAGTCGCATTTTTTTGGGAAATGTATTTTACCAAGACCGGACGTTTCATCCAGAAAGTCAAGTTCTAATAATAACAACAGAATCTGGAGCAGCAGGCTGAACAGGTGTGATAAGGTAGCACATTAACAGTTATTCTGCTACACAAGAGCGTAAAGAACAAACGTGGGAGGCTGGAAAGGCACAATTAGCATAACAAGCATAGCAAGCTAGCTACTGGTTAGCAGGTTTAGCTAAACCTCCATCTCATTCCACATCACTGGATCCACTGAGTTCTTCATCCTCGCTGAAGAGGAGTTTCTTTTGTGTCCAGTCTCTCTCAGCTGTTGTCAGTTTCAGTGAATTTTCAGTGGTACAGGAGTAGCACAGACCGGTAGCGGTCACAAGCCTGGAGCGCCCTCTGGCGGCTGTAGCTAACATTTACTCCTTGCTCATGTCGCTCAGTGAGAATTAACACATTTTAATATATTTAAGTCGCACCTACGCTACGTCTGACACCGTCACCGTGGAGAGGCCAGCGTGCGCTCGCTGGGCCAGCGCGACTCGTGATTTAATAAAGCTGATTTTCAAAGCGGTGCATAAAGCCATAACTGAGTCAGTTTGGTCTGGATGAGCTGAACTTTAACCTCTTGGTCCAACCGTTTGCTGTCTTGTGCTTTGGCAGGCTACGCCACGCTCCCCCGGCAAGTGTCAAACGGGCCCTCCCCCGAAGAGCTGGAGCAGCAGCGCAGGTACGAGAACAGGCACCCTCATCTTTTATCACGCATCATCGCGTTTGTTCTGTGTCCTCTGAGGGATTTGGATGATAAATGTGAGTACGTACTGGCCTTAAAGGTGAAACAGACACCAGTGCCCCAGTTGAGTCGTTCACTTTGACAGTTTGAAGCAGGGCTGCAGTAATCATTACTTTAGTAATCCAGTATTGATTATTCTGGCAACTAATCGAGTAATCGGATAAGAAGTATACTGCGCACACCGCAGAGTTAAACTGGCTGCTTTTACAATGTAACTACCTCAAGTTCAGGCTTTAACAAACTCACTACAGCTCTTTATTTTCTGAGGATTATTATTATAATTATTTTAGGCATAAACTTAGCTGAGTTGGGGGAACGTGCTAGCTAGCAGATTAGCCGCCGCATTGATGAAAGTAGTGACTCAGCGTTTCCACAGAGCTGTAAACAAAGCGTGTTAGCTAGCAGACTCCTCTCAGTCATGATCACACTGATTTCTGCTAACTGCTGCTAATTATCGTTAGCTTAGCTCGCTGTTTCCGCTCTGCAGACTGTTAGCAGAGACCGGATGTTTCCTTTGGAGGTGCAGCAGCAGCAGCGTTGTGCTATCATGCTAAGATAACTGCATCTTCCAGTGGACACGTTGCTCTAAGTTTTCTTTTCTTTTTAATCTTAAATTCCTTCAATCTGCCCTCACATGGATCTTCAGCGACGGATCAGCAGCCGAAGCAGCAACAGAAATGAGGATCCGTGTGAAACACAGTGGGAAGTGTAGAGGAGAGAATTTAAACAAAGCTTCCACACAGATCATTTTGATCTAACCTTTTTAGTCATGGAATGACTGGAATTATTTGGTTCAGCCCTGGTTTGAACATCTTTGCGTTGCCGTTCTAATCTGGATAATTGTCCTTTTGTAAGGGCCAGAACAGGGATGTGTGATGCTGTAGCAGCAAATCTTTCTCTGGGTTTATTGAACCACAACTGTGATGGTTGTACAAGCACAGCCTGAGCAACGTGCACATGCAGAGGATTTACTAGCATTAGCCTGAAGGTGTTAAAGCCTCTCTGTTGGGCCCTGCAGGCCACAGGTCAAGAAGAAATGATCGAACCCTCTCAGAAGCAAGCCCACTTTCCCTGCTTCTGTGGCAGCGTCTGGGCATTAACCTTTTAATCTCGTTAACCTAATATGTGACCCGGAGCAGGAGGCGTTCTGATTGGTCAGGAGAGTGTGTCAGAAGAAGAACCGTGTTGAACCATCGGTTGGAGGTGGAATATCTGCTCCGTTGGATAAGATGTTTTCATGGCTGCTCTCATCCTTCATGCCTGTTTGACCTTCTGCCGAAGCTCAAGAATTATAATCAGTCGCAATTATTTTTTATATTCGCGATTACCGTCAATTATTTTATCCACAAAGTTGATGTCATCGTATTGTGCCACAGCAGCACGCAGCGTCAACGTGGCAACCACATGTTGTTTACCTCTCGATCGGATCGGCAGCGAGCTATGGCTAGGATAATGTGCTATGGCTAGGATAATATGCTGTGGCTAGGATAATGTGCTATGGCTAGGATAATGTGCTGTGGCTAGGATAATAGCTAGGATAATATGCTATGGCTAGGATAATATGCTGTGACTAGGATAATGTGCTGTGGCTAGGATAATATGCTGTGGCTAGGATAATAACAGCATGGAGGAAGGGGAGGTTCTGGGTCCAAAGCCTCGTACCACGGCTCCGCTGTGGGTGCGTTCTGGTTTTTATCCTAACGGTAAAGGAGAGCCCAGTAACGTGGAGGAAGACATCTGGAAAATTGTCGTAAAAAAGTTCCAGTCAAAAGCGCTAACGCAACAAATGTGAACCAGCGTCTCCAGACCACCACCCACAGCAACACGCCCACTAGTTCTGGTGGTCAACTAGTCAGTAAATCGGTCTGGTTCATTCAGGTGGACAGGACAGCATGTGTGTTATTAAAGCTCATTATGCCGATAGTGGAATATAAAAAAGAAAAAAATAGACAATATAATCGTCAATTGTGATTATTTTTCTGACAGTCGTCTGCAGAACTTCTAATGGCGACAGCTGCATCAAGAATCCTTTGTTTATCGCAGCGTTCTGCAGATTTCCGTGTGTGTGCTGACAGATGTGGTTTTGCTTTTGCAGGCTGGAGCAGCAGGAACGAGAGCGACAGGAGAGAGAGAGACAAGAGCGAGAGCGTCAGGACAGAGAGAGAGTGGAGAGAGAGAGACTGGAAAAAGAGAGACAAGCCGCTGCAGGTCTGAACCATCCCCTGTGCCTGCTCTTCCACTTCCCCTGGCTTCTGATTGGAGCCGTTTGGGGTGTTAGTCCAGATTTCTGACCTTTCCTGAGAATATCTGCGGATGACGGTGACCTTTAGCACAGGATTTCCACAGAAAGACGAAGGTCCAGCCCAAACTGCTTCATGATCAGATCAGAGGCCTTTAGGAAGCCTGAACTTTAACCCGGGGTTTACAAACATGAATGCAACCTGGAACGCACAGCAGAAACCCCGTTTTCCCCTGCCACCTGAACGCAGCGCGTCTTTTCTGAGCTCCTTTCTGCACATCAAATGTGAGGGATATTTCCTGACCCTTATCACCGTCTTTGATTTAGTTAAGCCCGTCTGGACAGCGTTAGGCGCAGAAGGAACTGGGCTAATTGTCCTTAATGGGAGGTTTATGTGGTTGTGGGGAAATGGCTGGGCGATGACCGAACAGCTAGAAGCTGTCCGGTTAAAGGAGCAGTCTGAAGACACTGCTTCATTTCTGTTTTTACTAGTTTGAAGCTGTCAATCAGATCTCTGAAGTAGCAGATGAAAGAACGGCAGCTGCTCGTTTGTGATTTGCACCATTTTTGAGTGAAACTCTTATCCCTGTAAATCAGTGTTTCTCAAAGTGTGGTCCATGGACCACCAGTGGTCCGTGGGCGACCCCTAGTGGTCTGCGAGGTGAAGCGTAACAAATCACATTTGTCCCCAGCACCTGATGGTTACTTAGCATGTTGGTTTGGGGGCTACTTAGAGTCAGGTGGTCCGTGAGTCTTTGAAGGCTTCAGTGGTCCTTGGTCTACACAAACGGATGAATGGATTGTTTCTGTTTAGTTCCTGTTCCTCCAGCTCCTCCGGCTCCACCGCTGGCTCCTGGGGGTCCTCCTCCTCCACCTGCACCTCCTCCACCGCCCGGTCCTCCTCCTGCCTCTGGTATCCCGCCACCCCCAGGGCCACCTCCTTCAGATCCCCCTCCAGCCCCACCGCTGCCTAGCGGGGGAGCAGGCGGAGGTCTGGCAGCTGCCCTGGCAGGAGCAAAGCTTCGCAAAGTCTCAAAAGTAGGTTTCAAGCACGTTTTTCTGATTTTTTTTTTTTTTTTTTTTTAGAGGAAGGTGGATTGCGTTTGAGATATTGTTGAGGGTAGCGTCAGGAATGTAACAGCTCCGCGGTGTTCCTCGCTACGTGAACGTGCTGGAGCTTGTCCGCTCAGCTTATGAGCTCTCTACCGCCCCCAGCAGGAGGATGCAGCTCCTGCAGCTCCTGCAGCTCCAGTGGGCCGAGCTGACTGCAGCCGCAGCAGCAATTCTTCCATCGGAGGAGGAGGAGGAGGAGGAGATCTCATGGGGGAAATGAGCGCTATCCTGGCACGCAGGTGGGGGACGTGGCAGACTTAAGGTTCAGACAGGAGTTACTGCAAAGCTTGTTCTTTTAATGTGTGTGTGTGTGTGTGTGTGGGGCTTTTGTTCAACCTCAGGAGAAAAGCTGCAGACACAGGAGAGAAGCCGCCTGTCAAAGTGCAAGAAAACGTGAGGATGACTAAATCATTTTAATGTCTGGAATGAAACCAGCGCTTACCTGGTGCCTGGCTGTGCCATGACTCACTCTGAAGGTCTCTCCCTCTCTCTCCCCCCCTCCCCCCCAGGATGATTCGGAGCCTCAGGGTCAAAGCGGTGAGTGTGGAAGCTCTTCCCATCTGCAGCTTCCTGACGTAGAGTTAACCCTTCCTCACTGAGGCCTCTCTTTCCTCAGACACTCTGAGAAGACCCTGGGAAAAGTCCTCCATGGTCAGGTAACAGGCATTCGGTTTGTCCCCCCCCCCCCGCTGTTGCTGAAGCCCTCCCCCACCGTGTTTTTGCACTAACCCTCCATCAGTTGTCCAGCAGTAGGAGTGCGCTTGTGTGAGCACCGGCGTGTCCATGTCTGTTCTAAGAGGAGGTGTGTGTGTCTCACTAACAGGAATAACTCCATCCCCAAGAGCATGGACTCCACCTCCTCATTGTTCCAAGCTTCCAGGTAGAGCTGTTGTCCCACTGTCCACCTTGTCCACCCGTCCTGCTGTAGCCTTTCACACCAACGCTCTGATGGAGCGGAGGGTGGAATGGAGGATGCTGATGGATGTGCTTCTTTTATCTGCTGCGGTTTCATCCTGTCACATTTGCCCTCGTGCGCGTCTTTAAAGTCCCCGGCACGCGGCTGTCCTCTCTCCTTCTTGGGTGTCGGCGCTTCTCCGCGTCTCTCCGTTCACTCTTCTCTCCTCCCTTCGCTGCTACGGCAAAGAGCTTGATTGACAGCTGGCCTGTCGCCGCGGCAACGTGGACCGTCCCGATGGCAGCCGCGCTGAAATGTTTTCCGTTTGTCCGTCTGTTGTCTCCCCGCAGAGCAAAGCCCGCTGGCAGCAGCAACGACGCGGGTGGAGCAGAAGAGTCCGATTTGGAGAAGATGAAACAGGTGAGCGTCTTTACCTCCCTCCAGAGGGCCAAAGAGACAGAACAACCTTCCTCCTCCGGGTGGAAACGTCAAATTCAGCTGCAGCTACACCTCACCCCCCGTTTCCACCGGAGGCGCTCTGTCTCCGTCCATCCGTCCGTCTTGATTAGGTTCCATTCAAGTCAATGCGTCAGTTTCCACTGGCTGTGGCTCCGCCCACAGCTGGAGGCTCCGCCCACGGCAGGGCCGGAGGCTCGGTTGCCCTCTGGAAAAATCCGCATGGCTTCTATCTTGGACGGATGGACGGAGCACGCCGCAACAAGCTAGCACAAGGCTTCGCGTGGGCACAGGAAGTCGGGTGCGAAGAAAAAATAAAACATCTGGGAATTTGTCAAAATAAAAGCTCCCGTATTTAGAGCGATGGTTTTTACGTTATTACATGTGTGAATCTTTTTCTTGTTCGTTTTATCTCTTGTGGGTGTGTGAAACTACATCACAAGTTAACTTATTGTTTGCAGCAGATCTACGAATATATTAAATAACGTAAATAACCAGAATTTACAAGAAATAATGGATCTACTACACATTTTAGGAAGCATTAACAGAACTCCCCATGGTGGAGTCACCAAGATCTGAAGAAAGGGGAGATTTTCCTCCTCTAGGAACAAAGAGCGTCGTCTTCTGTGGCTCCTTTAAAAACTACAAAGTGCTAATCTCTCGCGGTCGTACGTGATTTGGTTTTCAGCTCCTGTTGAAAAAGATCGCTCTGAATACGGGAGCTTTTATTTTGACAGTTTCCCAGATGTTTTATTTTCCCCTCGCACCTGACTTCCTGTCCGGCACGCGCTGGACAGGCGAGATTGTTGCGGCGTCTCCGTCCGCCCAGACGCATCTGGTAGAAACAGCCGGACGGCAGAAATCTGGACGGACGGACGGATGGAGACGCACCGCATTCGGTGGAAACCCGGGGTCAGACTCCCGAGAATGAGATAAAAGAGGGAACACGTGGAAGGCCAGTTCCCATCAGGGCGAGGAAAGCGGGTGAAAGGGTCAGCGCTACGACGTCCCGGAGCTGCGGCGTTGAACCGCAGACCTTTGCCTGTAGGCGGTTGTGGACCTCAGACACCAGTGTAGAGAGCTGACCCCTGATGGCTGTTTATCGTCTGTCTGCAGGAGATCCTGGAGGAGGTGCGGAAAGAACTGCAGAAAGTCAAGGAGGAGATCATCGGAGGTGGGATCCGGCTTTTCTTCCTCTCTCGTGCTGACTGGCTGCCGTGTGCTGACTGCTTCTGCTCTGCTTTGACAGCCTTTATTCAGGAGCTGCAGAAACGAAGCACATAGTCTGCTGAGTTCAGGTTTAACGGAGGGATGCGATGGACGGAGCGGCCATGCTTCCTCCCTCCTAGCCCAGGGATTTCTTCCTCTCCTTGCATATTCACTCTTTTCCATGAACACGTGAGCATCCCTGTTTGTGTGTAGTCCATCATATTGTCTCCCTCTGAGCGGTAACCCAGGGAAAGGCCTCCCGTTGCCGTCTGTCCCCTCCCGTCTTCCGTAAACGCCGCCGTCGGAGCAGACGGCCGCAGCCACACCTCCCCCAGCTCACCTTCGTCACGCACTTGCCGCTCGTGTCTTCTTCCTTCCGCTGTCAGACACTCCTGGAAGTGGTGGAGCGCTCCTCAGGATTCAGGGACGGTGCGGTCATCACTTTTCTACTGTACAGACAGACGCTGGGAGGCTTTCCCAGGCGGTAAACAGCCGCTCAGTCCTTAAGCCCTGCTTGAAGTAGTTGAGCTCTAACACCTGGTAGTGAGTTGTTGAGTCTTAATGCTAGTTAGGGATGGAAAGCTAACAATGGTTGAGGGCAGAGACAAAGACCCCCCACCCTCCCCCAGGCTACTGCAGTGTGTGGGCCTTAAAGTCCACTTTAAAGACCGCAGGAGCCCTCAGCGCTGGAGGAAGAGCAGACGAGCAAAGGGAATGCGAGGGACGGCCAAGCCGAGCGCTGGGACAGCAGCGCGCGCGTCCTAGTTTTTAAGATACCAGGGAAAAAAAAAACAAAAAAAAAAGATTCTCTTTGCATTGCACTTGTTTGGGAGGAAGTGTGTGTGTGTTTGTGCCGCACTGCCTTGACAGACTATTCCCTCACAAGAACGAGCCCCGAGTCGGGCGGTGCTGTGATCCTGCACCGCCCTTCTGCTGGTTCTCCTTCACTTCTAGCTGTGTTTTATTCAAATGGCCATGATGAGGTCAATTCATTTGGCCCACGACCAACTGCCTTGATTATAAATATAAAAAATATATATATATATGGAAAATATATATTTGTTTTGAGGGAAAACGTTAGCAAAAATGGAATGGTGTCTATTTTAATTGAATTGACTGGTGAATGGGGATTTTTGTTTTCCTTTTTCTTCAAATTGTTTTTTTTTTTTTCTTTCTTATGAAATGATGTTTTGGGTTTCTTTTTTCTAATAGTCTAGGCTTTTTACACTGAAATATTAAGAAAATGGCTTAGAGACACTGGATTAGAAATGCCTTTATAGTCAAATACAGCTGCTTGTTGACATGCATTCTGTTGTCCGACTCCTCTTTGCTTCCAAACGTACACGCATGAACTCAGACTGGTTCTCAGACCTTCTACAGACTTGGTGATTAAACCTGCATCAGTGCTACAATTCCGACATGCAGACTCTTACTGATTTTAATGTTTGCGTTTAGTTCCCGTCCTCTCTTTGGTCAATAATTTGACTGAGGCTTTACGAACACTAGCAAGTCTAATCGGTGCTGTGATGGAACCGACGGGTGAAGCATGTTCAACAAAAGCCGTTTAAAGGTTGAAGCATGTTGTAAATGAGCTGTTTGGCCGGAGAGGAGCCTTCCCAGACGCGCTCGGCGCCCCCCCGGGCTCTTCCGGAGTGGGAAGCTCTGACTCGTTTCCGCCGCCATTGCGGTTTTGGACGGAAGATCAGCTGTAAGCCACAGTTCTCCATCGATGCAGTGCCGGAAACGTTCACACAAGGGGGCGTTTTAGCGTTTCAAAAACCAGGCAGCACTATTAACAGCGTCGCTTATTCATTTTTGGTGCCGTGTTTTGGATTTCACCGACTGGCTCCGACCTACACATCCAGTGAGGAGGTCGTAGCTAGCGCGGTGCTACTGCCTGCCTAGCTAGCTAGCTGCACGGCTAGATTTTCAGGACTCCGGGGAAGATCAAGATTAGCGCCATGGCTCAGATCCTGCCCATTCGTTTCCAGGAGCACCTTCAGGTATGTGGGTGGATACATTTAGAATCGCGCTTTGGTGCCATTTCATTGGAAAACGTTTGACAGTTATCCCAGCTAGCATCAGACCGTGCAGCGAATGAATGACCTCCCATCCCCCGTTTAGCCGCTAGCTACAGCACGGCTAAGGGTAGCAGTCAACGCTCACTGTTGGCTTTGGCTGTCAATAAAGATGAGGGGAAATTCGCTAATCTGCGTTCAGCGCTTCTTTGTGAAATTTAACGCGCTTGCTGTCACGTGTGTGACGGAAGGTACAGCCATTTCAGCTGTTTTAATCGCGACTGTCACGGAGCTGCCGTCGTGCCGAACGATGCGGTCACGTCATGTCGTGGAAGCTTCGCGAGGCGCTCCACCGCCGACACGACCAGCAAATTTGATGCGTGATTTGTGTGATCGTGGCCCGCTGTGAGTCATTCCAGTATGCGGGGCTTTAGTGGCGACATTAGCTGCAAAAGCTGTTAGCCTTGACTGGACATGTGCCAGTCCTCCATCCACCCTATGTCGCGACAGCGAGTTTTCAGTCGCGTAACTAACGTCACCAAGGGAGGCCGGTGTCCACACACACCCCGTAAAAATGTAGATTTGTCTTTCACCCAAAGTTTTAGCACCTGCTGACGGATTAGCCGGTGCCTTTAATTCAAGCTCAGCTGTTCCGTGCACGCCACGACTGCATGAGATTAAATATAATGTGCCGGAGAGACAATAGATGGACGATTCTCATGACCTTTGCTAAAGAGCATTAGTTTGTGGCTTATCTGGCACACACAAGTCATGGAATAAAGCTGATAAAAGTGTTACTGCCATGGTTTAAACTAAAGAGAAAAGATTAGTGTGATTGTTTTTCTTTTTTGTGGTCATTTCATAAACAAATACGGGTCTTTAAGATTCATTTGGAGTCACTATGCACTGAGCACTCACCTGATCAATTAGCACAAAAAAAGAAAATCATTTATTGCTAGTGTTGATTGTAAGCTTTTTCTTGATTATTTCAAACGAGACCTCAAGTGTGTGCGCGTGTTGTTATGAACCCGCTTGGGTACCTCAGCTCCAGAACCTGGGAATCAACCCGGCCAACATCGGATTCAGCACTCTGACCATGGAGTCGGACAAGTTCATCTGCGTGAGGGAGAAGGTGGGCGAGCAGGCCCAGGTTGTCATCATCGACATGGCCGACCCCAACAACCCCATCCGCAGGCCCATCTCCGCAGACAGCGCCATCATGAACCCAGCCAGCAAGGTCATCGCCCTGAAAGGTAGGCCAGGCATGGCGCAGACAGGCGCTAGCTTCCTACACACACACTCACTCACGTTAAACACTCCCCTTCTGCCTGGTTCAGTCTAAATGCCGTTTGTGTTGTCAGTCAGTGACGCAGCCGTCTGCTATCCATTCTGACGTTCATATGTAGTCCATCCCATCTCTGTTAAATGCAGCTAGCGACGGTGGCGCAGCTAACACATTTGTAAGACTGATTGCTTCAGGAAACCTAGTGGTAGGAAAAGTGATGCTCAAATGTCATGCTTTCATGAATACGTTGTCTATTTTTGCTTGTTTTTGCTCTTTTTTTATTTCCTGTGCTGCTTTCTTATGTTTCCAGACGGTGAGTTGAATTTTCCGTATCATGAGTTGTCAATGTTATCCCGTCTGCACTGCCTTGAAATGTTTGCACTAAAGCGGTAGAACATTTACTGACTGCTTGGATTGACTGCTAATGCTAAGACAAGCAGGGCGCAGCCAAACGAGGGCAGCCTGAAGGACTGCGCCCCTGTTTTCTCCCTTGTTGTGTGTGTGTCCTCTTGGCTCCGTACGTTGCACTGCACATACACCTTTGTTCACGTTTAGAGACGTGCCGTTAAAATGCACATTTTCACAGCTCCTGCTGACGGAGTCGCGTTTTTGGATGACAACAAAGTCACAGCAGGTCGTCTGGTCACTTGTAGTCATGTGACCTGAGGGTGCGCTGCATGGATGTGTGTTAATTATCACTTCTCACTGATTAGAAAACGTCCATCGAAACCTGACAGCGCACACACGCACGCACACACGCACACACACGCACAAGCTTTCTGTGGCTACAGCTGCTTTGTATTTTTACCCTTGTTTGTTTTCAACGCTAACACACCCCAGCTCATTTCCTGATTATTGACCAGCTGCAAACGTGACACCGCTCAAGCTTTTTCTTTTGTTTTTTTTCTCCATGAATTTCTCTCCAGCTGACAGTTTTCTTATCATTTTCTGTACTGACATTGAAATCTGGGTTTTAGTTCTCCGCTGTGGGGTCTGACCACGTAAAAGCGGCTTGTTGGGGGCTTGAACATTGACGTTGAAAAGCAGGCAGAGGAATGCATCGTTCTCCTCATCACATCTGTGTGTGTCTTTGTCTCTTTCTGTCCTTTCTTTTTTTTAATCTGCATTCAGAGCCACCACAAATATCCACATCTCTTTTGCGGATTAAATTTGAACCCTGAGAGCTGGAGTCACATGGCTGGAGTTTCATTTAGCTGATGGGTGGAGGAGGTGGGTGGAGGAGGCCACAAATCCACATTTCTGCCTGCACTGAGCTCCAGGAGTCTCGGCAGACTTTCCTTCCTAATGCCTTTCCCTGCTGGCTCCCCATGCCAGGGGGCATTTGGTGCCTTTATTTCCACTTCAAACCTGCCTGAAATCTGACCAAAGAAGCTGTTGCTGAGGCGTGAGCGTGGCTTTGGCGGTGTTGGTGTCTCCGCCCTACAGCTGGCTGGGAAGGCCTGCTTGGGTCCACCCAGAGGTGATGGAGCGCCACACCTGCCTGAATGCAGATCCACCATCTGTCTGCTGCTTTTCCTTGGTCTTGCCTCTCCTTTTACGCCGGTTCTGCCTTTTGTTCTGCTCCTTTGGTGTCACTCAAGCCGAAGCCCTAAAGCCCAGGTTTCCCTGAGCCCAGGTTTCCCTGAGCCCAGGTTTCCCTAAGCCCAGGTTTCCCTAAACCTAACCCCGCTCCCAAACGTTCTCTTTGCTCCCCCGTGTGCTAGCTTAGAGCGCTACACACTCCTGTAATGACCAGTTTGCTGGTATCAGAGGATTCTTTGGGCGGGGGTGGGGGGGTGGATGTCCGTGCGAGCGTTGGTTAACCGCCAGCGTCCGTGTTTGCAGCCGCAAAGACTCTGCAGATTTTCAACATCGAGATGAAGAGCAAGATGAAAGCGCACACCATGACGGACGACGTGACCTTCTGGAAGTGGATCTCGCTCAACACCGTCGCCCTGGTGACGGACAGCGCCGTCTACCACTGGAGCATGGAGGGCGACTCGCAGCCCATCAAGGTCTTCGACCGCCACTCCAGCCTGGCGGGCTGTCAGATCATCAACTACCGCACGGACGCCAAGCAGAAGTGGCTGCTGCTCATCGGCATTTCTGCGCAGGTAAACAGACAGCCCCGGCCCCGCCCCGCCCGGCCCCGCTCCCAGCTCCTTGGGGCCTTTCCCTCGTGACCTTTCTCTCTTTGTGGACTTCTCCCGTAGCAAAACCGCGTGGTGGGAGCGATGCAGCTGTACTCGGTGGACAGGAAGGTGTCGCAGCCCATTGAAGGACACGCTGCTGGATTTGCACAGTTCAAGATGGAGGGCAACACCGAAGAGTCCACCCTGTTCTGCTTCGCTGTGCGAGGACAGGCGGGAGGAAAAGTAAGCTTCACGGCCCCTCCGCATCCAGACCGGGGCTGCAGCAATCCATTACGTCAGTAATCCACTATTCTAGCCATTATTCTGCCGATTCATCGGATCAGAACTACACTGCGCACACTGCGACTTGTTTTTTCCATCACTCTAACTTTATTGAAAAGCCTCCATAACGTTCTTGTTCTGTTGAACCTGCTCAAAATACTATCAAACTTAAATACAGAGTTAATTAAACTGACAATTTAACTAACTGAAGTTCAGGCTTTAACAAACTCACTACAGCTCTTTATTTTCCGTGGATTATTATTATTATTATTATAATTATCTTAAGCAAAAACTGAGCTGAGTTAGGAGCTAGCTAGCAGATTAGCCGCCACATTGATGAAAGTAGTGACTCAGCGTTTCCACAGAGCTGTAAACAAAGCGTGTTAGCTAGCAGACTCCTCTCAGTCATGATCACACTGATTTCTGCTAACTGCTGCTAATTATCGTTAGCTTAGCTCGCTGTTTCCGCTCTGCAGACTGTTAGCAGAGACCGGATGTTTCCTTTGGAGGTGCAGCAGCGTTGTGCTATCATGCTAAGCTAACTGCATCTTCCAGTAGGCACGTTTCTCTGTGTTTTCTTTTCTTTTTAATCTTAAATTCTTTCAATCTGCCCTCACATGGATCTTCAGTGACGGATCAGCAGCCGAAGCAGCAACAGAAATGAGGATCCGTGTGAAACACAGTGGGAAGTGTAGAGGAGAGAATTTAAACGAAGCTTCCACACAGATCATTTTGATCTAACCTTTTTAGTCATGGAATGACTGGAATTATTGGATAAATCCTTTCAGCTCTCATCCAGACTCTTTTCAGAGACTCTGCAAGTTTGACTCTTGTTTCATCTGAATGTTTGCTTCAGCTGCACATCATCGAAGTTGGGACTCCACCGACGGGGAACCAGCCCTTTCCGAAGAAAGCTGTGGACGTGTTCTTTCCCCCAGAAGCCCAGAATGACTTCCCGGTGGCCATGCAGGTAAAAGAGCTACGCTAGCTGTTTGCGTGTGAAGCTAGTTGATGCTGATCTAACCTGTTTTCCCGCTTGGTTGGTTTAGATCAGTTCCAAACAAGATGTCGTCTTCCTCATTACTAAATACGGCTACATCCATCTGTACGACCTGGAAACCGGAACCTGTATCTACATGAACAGGATCAGCGGGGAGACCATCTTTGTCACAGCGCCCCACGAGCCCACCGCTGGAATCATTGGAGTTAACAGGAAAGGGCAGGTACAACGAGCACATAACGGGTTCAAACTTAGCATGTCTGTTGAGGAAAAGGTCTTCTGAGGAGGCAACGCTGCAGCTTTAGCAGCATCTTTGCTCTCAGGCAGCAGGTGACAGCCTCAGCAGGAGGGCTAATCTGCTCTAGGCAAGAATATGTCATCTAATCTAATCTGATTTTAGCTTCCATCTGCAGCTCAGTAGTCCAAATGTAACACCACACACCACAACTGGGGAAACCCTCGTGTCATTTAGGACAGTGACAAGGGCTTTATTCCAGGGCTGCAGTAATCCATTACTTCAGTAATCCAGTATTCTATCCATCATTCTGGCAATTAATCAAGTAATCAGATAAGGACTATACTGCGCACAGTGCGACTTTTTTTATTTTACATCTCGGGTTCAAACTCTTGTTCTGTTGAACCTGCTCAAAATAATATCAAACAGATACGGAGTTAATTAAACTGACTTTTACAATTTAACTAACTCAAGTTCAGGCTTTAACAAACTCACTACAGCACTTTGTTTTCTGTGGATTATTATTATAATTTAGCAAAAACTTGAGTTGGGGGAACGTACTAGCTAGCAGATTAGCCGCCACATTGATGAAAGTAGTGACTCAGCGTTTCCACAGAGCTGTAAACAAAGCGTGTTAGCTAGCTCAGTCGTGATCACACTGATTTCTGCTAATTGCTGCTGATTATCGTTAGCTTAGCTTAGCTATTATGCTAAGCTAACTGCATCTTTTGCCGTGACTGTGTGTAATTGACTGAGAGCTGCTGACTGTGCTCTTTCCCAGGTGCTGTCGGTGTGTGTGGAGGAGGAGAACATCATCCCGTACATCACCAACGTGCTGCAGAACCCAGACCTCGCCCTCCGTATGGCTGTCCGCAACAACCTGGCCGGTGCCGAGGAGCTGTTTGCTCGCAAGTTCAACACCCTGTTTGCAGCGGGGAACTACTCGGAGGCAGCTAAGGTGGCCGCCAACGCGCCCAAGGTAGGAGCAGCACGCACACCGGTCCCTGTGCAGTCGGCACTAAGCTGCGGTGTTTAGCTGCGCCGTGACGGTAAACCCCCAGAGCTGTTTGCTGACTGTAAAAGCGTTTAACGAGGCTCAGATTGGGACGTACCCGCGCCTCATCTGCTGTCTGTGTTTGTGTCCCCTCCAGGGGATCCTGCGCACCCCAGACACCATCCGGCGCTTCCAGAGCGTCCCGGCCCAGCCGGGCCAGACCTCTCCTCTGCTCCAGTACTTTGGAATCCTGCTGGATCAGGGCCAGCTCAACAAGTTTGAGTCTTTGGAGCTCTGCAGGCCCGTCCTCCAGCAGGGTCGCAAGCAGCTGCTGGAGAAATGGTTGAAGGAGGATAAGGTGCTCAGAGAAAGATGGCTGATGATGATGATGATGTGGAAAGGATCTGGGGTCCTTTGGCGATGCTAATTCTCCCACTGTCACTCACGTGCACGTGCACGCTTTCCTGTGTGCCTGCAGCTGGAGTGCTCTGAGGAGCTGGGAGACCTGGTGAAGTCTGTCGATCCGACTCTGGCCCTCAGCGTCTACCTCCGAGCCAACGTCCCCAACAAGGTCATCCAGTGCTTTGCAGAAACTGGACAGTTCCAGAAGATTGTCCTCTACGCCAAGAAGGTTTGTGCTGACTCCTGGTGGAGCTGCTGAGGTCAAAGCCCGGGGTTTTCTGCTCTTAATTGAGGTGTAATTAAACCAAACTGTCTTTGTTGAAGTTCTTTATGTAATAGGGTTAAAAATAACACGTGTTTGTTCTACAGATGAGCCGTGGTTCTTAGGAATGCTCAGGAATGTGTTGTCCCTGTAGGTGGGCTACACTCCAGACTGGATCTTCCTGCTGAGGAACGTGATGCGCATCAACCCAGAACAGGGCCTGCAGTTCTCCCAGATGCTGGTTCAGGATGAGGAGCCGCTGGCTGACATCACCCAGGTCAGAATAACGGTTTGAATCCGTGCTCGTAGCGATCGTACTGCCGTGGTGCGTCCGGCAAAGACGGGCGCTGACGAGGAATCTGTTAAAACCGTTGCTCCTACCTCCAGATTGTGGACGTCTTCATGGAGTACAACCTGATCCAGCAGTGCACGTCCTTCCTCCTAGATGCGCTGAAGAACAACAGGCCCATGGAGGGACCCCTGCAGACGCGACTTCTGGAAATGAACTTGGTCCACGCGCCGCAGGTTGGTTTTCTCTGCGTGTCCAGGCACAAACCTTCCCTCTGAAGGCGGCGTGGGAACGTGCCTGTCCCTCTCTCACGTCCTGCAGGTTGCAGACGCCATCCTGGGCAATCAGATGTTCACCCACTATGACCGAGCCCACGTGGCCCAGCTGTGCGAGAAGGCCGGCCTCCTGCAGAGGGCGCTGGAGCACTACACTGACCTGTACGACATCAAGCGTGCCGTGGTGCACACACACCTTCTAAATCCAGAGGTAGAGCATGGAGGCAGAGAGACAGTGGCCCCCTGGAGCCATGCAGAGGGTTTTGCTGCTGCTAATCTGCTCCTTCCTGCAGTGGCTGGTGAACTTCTTCGGCTCCCTCTCGGTGGAGGACTCTCTGGAGTGTCTCAGGGCCATGTTGTCTGCAAACATCCGCCAGAACCTTCAGATATGTGTTCAGGTTGCCTCCAAGTACCACGAGCAGCTCACCACGCAGGCTCTCACGCAGCTGTTTGAGTCCTTCAAGAGCTTTGAGGGTAAGACAGGCTCTCCGTTCTGCTGCTGTCGTCTGCCGCTGCTGCTGCTGATGCTGCTTTTGACTTTTTGCCCGTCAGGTTTGTTCTACTTTTTGGGCTCGATTGTCAACTTCAGCCAGGATCCAGAGGTCCACTTCAAGTACATCCAGGCTGCCTGTAAAACAGGCCAGATCAAAGAGGTGGAGCGGATCTGCCGAGAGAGCAACTGCTACGACCCTGAGCGCGTGAAGAACTTTCTCAAGGTCAGGAGATGCTGCCACGCGTTTCCTCCTTGAAAGCAGGCTTGCTTGTGCCGCGGAGGCCTTCAGTCTGGGTTTATCTCCTCAGGAAGCCAAGCTGACTGACCAGCTGCCTCTGATCATCGTCTGTGACCGCTTTGACTTCGTCCACGACCTGGTCTTGTACCTGTACCGCAACAGTCTGCAGAAGTACATCGAAATCTACGTGCAGAAGGTATGCCGCTGCTCCAGGCTTTTGAACTGTTCCCAAATAGAATATCCAAGAGCTCTAATCCTTTATCAGCCCGCACGTAAATGTTGCTCCCTGAATATCAAAAATCCCTTCAGGTGAACCCGAGCCGCCTGCCTGTCGTCATCGGAGGACTGCTGGATGTGGACTGTGCAGAAGATGTGATCAAAAACCTCATCATGGTGGTCAGAGGGCAGTTCTCCACCGACGAGCTCGTAGCTGAAGTGGAGAAAAGGAATCGGTAAGAAGACGGCGCCGTGTGAGTTGCGAGCCCCGACTTTGGGGAGAGTCGTGCTCCTTCGAAAGCCGCTGTGGTTTCCTGTGTCCAGACTGAAGCTGTTGCTGCCCTGGTTGGAGGCTCGCATTCATGAGGGCTGCGAGGAGCCCGCCACCCACAACGCCCTGGCCAAGATCTACATCGACAGCAACAACAACCCCGAACGCTTCCTGAGGGAGAACCCCTATTACGACAGCCGCGTGGTGGGCAAGTACTGCGAGAAGCGCGACCCCCACCTGGCCTGTGTGGCCTACGAGCGAGGACAGTGTGACCAGGAGCTGATTCACGTAAGAAACCCAGCGACGTCAAGAAGCCCGTTTTTGGGATTGATGTAGTATTTGTCACAGAGACCCCCCCCACCACCTTAACCTCATGGCTCTGGGTCGTAGGTGTGCAACGAGAACTCTCTCTTCAAGAGTCTGTCCCGCTACCTCGTCCGTCGCAAGAACCCTGAGCTGTGGGCCAGCGTCCTGCTGGAGACCAACAACTACAGAAGACCCCTCATTGACCAGGTGACAGGAAGTGGACTCTTCTCTTCTGTTCTCTTCTCTTCTGTTTGGCCAGTTCATTTGTTAAACGTTTGCTAACTTGTGATATAGGTTCATGATTGACGAAAGCAAAAGTCCTCGTGATGTTTCCAGCAGCGCAGGACAACATCCAGATGTTTCACCTTCTTCGTAATAGTTCTTCATAGGTTCTAGACTCCACGGAGAAATATACATTCTTAACCGCATAATCCTTCTCCCAAACACAGCGAAACCTCGCTGCTAACCACCACCTCTGCTCCATGACCTCAAACCTCTGCTCCATGACCTCAGACATCAGCTCCATGACCTCAAAGATCAGCTCCATGACCTCAGACATCAGCTCCATGACCTCAAACCTCTGCTCCATGACCTCAAACCTCTGCTCCATGACCTCAAACCTCTGCTCCATGACCTCAGACATCAGCTCCATGACCTCAGACATCAGCTCCATGACCTCAAACCTCTGCTCTATGACCTCAAAGATCAGCTCCATGACCTCAAACATCAGCTCCATGACCTCAAACATCAGCTGCAGCTCAGCATTGTTCTTGTTCTCTGCAGGTTGTCCAAACAGCCCTGTCTGAGACTCAGGATCCTGAGGAAGTGTCGGTCACCGTCAAGGCCTTCATGACCGCTGACCTTCCCAATGAGCTCATCGAGCTCCTGGAGAAGATTGTTCTGGACAACTCAGTCTTCAGCGAGCACAGGTGAGGCCGGCGGGACGCCGAGCATCCTCGCTCTCGGGAACTTTGAGGGTGAAGTGTCAGACGTTGAGACTGGAACTTGTGTTTCAGAAACCTGCAGAACCTGCTCATCCTGACAGCGATTAAAGCCGATCGGACCCGCGTCATGGAATACATCAACCGCTTGGACAACTACGACGCCCCAGACATCGCCAACATCGCCATCAGCAATGAGCTGTTTGAGGAGGCCTTTGCTATTTTCAGGAAGTTTGATGTCAACACGTCTGCGGTGCAGGTCAGTGGGTTGCTGCTCTGCTTCAAGCCCTTCATCTCCACCGTGACGCCACCCTCCGTTTGGGTGCAACTAGGGAAGTCCGATATTATCAAAGGCAATTCAAATTCATATCGGAAAATGTCGGTATCAGGAAAAAATATTACAAAAGTATGACGTTTTTAAAAATTTCTCCCAAATGTATTAGTCCTGCCAAAGAATGAATTCCTCAAATTTCCTGGTACTACTAAATAGTAAATAACAATACTTTACTCGTCTCTACTAGGCTCGGTGATGTCATCAAACCGCATCGAAACTAGCCATAACCGCATATATCGGGATCTGTTGGTATCGGAAATTAGGAGTTGGACAGTATCGGGGTATCGGTAAAGTCAGTATGGGACATGGCTAGACGAAAGCCCAATGACGCGTCCTGTCTTCAGGTTCTGATTGAGCACATCGGTAACCTGGACAGGGCCTACGAGTTTGCAGAACGCTGCAACGAGCCGCCGGTGTGGAGTCAGCTAGCAAAGGCCCAGCTTCAGAAAGGTCTGGTCAAAGAAGCCATCGATTCCTACATCAAAGCCGACGACCCCTCTGCTTACATGGAGGTGGGGCAGGCTGCGGCCCAGAGCGGTACGTAGCGACACGTCTGCTGCTTCCAAGCCACTCTGGATGGACTGGATGCTGGGTTCAGTCACCAGCACAGCGTTGTGGGAACTACACAGCAAAGTTTCTGATCATGTGCAGGAAACTGGGAGGACTTGGTGAAGTTCCTGATGATGGCCCGCAAGAAGGCCCGCGAGTCGTACGTGGAGACCGAGCTCATTTTTGCCCTGGCAAAGACCAACCGCCTGGCCGAGCTGGAAGAGTTCATCAACGGGCCCAACAATGCTCATATTCAGCAGGTGAGTCCTCAGACTTTGATCGGATTCCACCCAGTCCGTCCTCACTGCTGCTGCTTCTCGCCTGTCCGGTAACAGGTCGGTGACCGGTGCTACGACGACAAGATGTACGAGGCGGCCAAGCTGCTTTACAACAACGTGTCCAACTTTGGCCGCCTGGCTTCCACCTTGGTGCACCTGGGAGAGTACCAGGCTGCTGTGGACGGAGCCCGCAAGGCCAACAGCACCCGCACCTGGAAGGAGGTGAGCAGGCACACGCTGGGTTGTGGAGGGAGCACCCTGCTGTCAGACGGGAGGAAATGGAGTCCAGAATTCGGGAGACTGGTAGAATTAACAGTAGTTTTCCTTTACAGGAGGTATAAAAGAGCCAGTCACAGGGAAGGAGGTTGATGTGTGACCATATCTGTCGTTGTTTCACTTCTTGTAAGCCTACAAACGTGACAATCTCTCCTCTCAGGTGTGTTTCGCATGTGTAGATGGGAAAGAGTTCCGCCTGGCACAGATGTGCGGTCTTCATATCGTCGTCCACGCTGACGAGCTGGAGGAGCTCATTAACTACTACCAGGTAAGCAGCACTGGTGCGATACTGGTTGTACTGCTGACTCCCTCAGGAGACCTTTCATTATTTTAACTAGGGCTGCAACTAACCATTATTTTAATAATCGATTAGTCGATTATTTGAGCATTTTTATACAGCATTGTGAACAGCAAATAAATGAGAAATAAAATGACGAAACGAGTTATAGTCTGCATACCCTACTGTCGTTAACGAGCTAATGCTAACGTGTGTTTAATGAACTAGCTTTTGGTGCTTGTCAAGCTGGACGAGTATCGCCCAGCGCCAGTGCAAACAACACACTTTCTCGTGTTGTGCAAAGTGAAACGCTCCCAAACGTTCGAGCACTTTGGTCCAACCGTTTGGTCCGCCGCAGCCATGTCGAAAAAGTGGAGCTCTGCTGGATATGCCTCTGCACCGCTCTTCTGCCGGCCGAATTTACCTCCGCTACACTGCGCTGCGCTCTACTCCTCTTCTGCGGTGTTTAACGGCAGTGTGCATCCGTCTGCGGCTCCGCTAAATTGCTACAAAGCAGCGCTGCCACGCAGAAGTTGATAAACTCTTGATAATGGCATTTAATTGATTTAAGTGATTTATTCGATACAATTAATATCGTGTCGATTTAATCGACACGATATTAATCGTATCGATTTAAACGATACGATATTAATCGCATCGATTGGCTGTTGCAGCCCTAATTTTCCGTTTAATTTCTCTAAATTTTAAGGTCTTTCTTGTGCAGGAAGTGTGTTTTGAAGTGTGTCTGCACCTCTCAGGACCGTGGGTACTTTGAAGAGCTGATCACCATGCTGGAGGCGGCCCTCGGCCTGGAGCGGGCCCACATGGGCATGTTCACTGAGCTGGCCATCCTCTACTCCAAGTTTAAACCTCAGAAGATGAGAGAGCACCTGGAGCTCTTCTGGTCTCGCGTCAACATTCCAAAGGTAGCCGCTGGGAGCTAATTCCGTCTTTCAGCAAGGCGTGGCCTCTTTTCAGCGGTTTGCTCAAGGAGACGTTGTGCTTCAGGTTCTCAGGGCAGCGGAGCAAGCTCACCTGTGGGGGGAGCTTGTGTTCCTGTACGACAAGTACGAGGAGTATGACAACGCCA
This sequence comes from Pao palembangensis, assembly GCA_015343265.1. NCBI lineage: Eukaryota > Metazoa > Chordata > Actinopteri > Tetraodontiformes > Tetraodontidae > Pao > Pao palembangensis. The sequence goes on along the minus strand of CM027091.1, from coordinate 678,342 downwards.
TCATCACCATGATGAACCACCCAGCAGACGCCTGGAAGGAGGGCCAGTTCAAAGACATCGTCACCAAGGTAAAAGCGTTCCTGCGGTAGGAGATGAAGGCGGAAGGATGACGAGGACGCGTGGCGTTAGCAGAGATTCCTTCCGGAGCCGAGCAGGTGTGTTTTGCACCGCAGGTGGCCAACGTGGAGCTGTACTACAAGGCTGTTCACTTCTACCTGGAGTTCAAGCCGCTGTTACTGAACGACCTGCTCATCGTCCTTTCCCCCAGACTGGACCACACGCGGGCTGTCAACTTCTTCAGCAAGGTGCAGCCCCTCTCTCCTGTCCGCAGAGCATTGCCTTTCAGAATGATGCTGAGCCGGGGCACGGGTGTGCTTCTCTGCAGGTGAAACAGCTGCCTCTGGTCAAGCCTTACCTGCGGTCCGTCCAGAATCACAACAACAAATCTGTAAACGAGGCTCTCAACAACCTCTTCATCACCGAGGAAGACTTTGCTGTAAGATAAGCAGCCCTGGTGGTTGCAAGCGCGTGAAGGCGGCGAAGCCTTTTCACTGACGCTGGGTGTGCTTCCCTCTCCACCAGGCCCTGCGCACCTCCATCGATGCCTATGACAACTTTGACAACATCTCCCTGGCCCAGAGCCTGGAAAAGCACGAGCTGATCGAGTTTCGAAGGATCGCAGCCTATCTCTTCAAGGGCAACAACCGCTGGAAGCAGAGCGTGGAGCTCTGCAAAAAGGACAAGCTCTACAAGGTTCAAGGCCACAGCGCCGCTGCCGGATGCTCCCCCAGTCTGGCGCTAAGCTGCTCCTCTGTTTTGCACTCGGCAGGATGCCATGCAGTACGCGTCGGAATCCAAAGACATCGAGCTGGCCGAGGAGCTCTTGGCCTGGTTCCTGAACGAGGACAAGAAGGAGTGTTTCGCGGCGTGTCTCTTCACCTGCTACGACCTGCTGCGGCCTGACGTGGTCCTGGAGACCGCCTGGAGACACAACATCATGGATTTCTCCATGCCCTACTTCATCCAGGTCATGAGGGAGTACCTGTCCAAGGTAGGCCTGCTGGAGAGCAAGGCAGGGCTGCTGAACACCAGCGCTCCTGCTGCTGCCTGTCCTTCCTCCGTCTGTGCTCGTCTTCCTGTCAGACGCCATCGCTGCTGTGGTCATCTTTGTTCCCTTCCTCAGAGGCTGCTTTTCCATGCAAATGTGTTGCGGATGAGATTCATTCCTGCGGCGTTACCGTCCCGTTTCTCTCTGTCTGACCATCTCAACCAACCTGACGCCACACTAGCGCTTTTAGCACTTGCTAGCACACTAAAAGGTTCATAGTTTGTAAACCTGCCCAAGCTAATAAACCGTGAACGTGAGGTTAGAACTCTGCTCTATTGCTCAGCATGTTTTTAAATGTAACGCTTAGAGCAGTGTTTCTCAAAGAGTCGTCTGCGGCCCACCAGTGGTCCGCGGGCGACCCCTAGTGGTCCGCGAGGTGACACGTAACAAAACACATTTTAAAATTTGAAATGTCAATACTTAAAAATCCGTGTTTCTTGAACTCCCACGATTTCAAAAATTCACTTTAGGTCAGGTGGTCTGTGAGTGTGTGTTTACGGCTTCAGTGGTCCTTGGGCTGAGACAGTTTGAGAGACACTGCCTTAGAAAGAAGCATGTCTCCAGTCCTGGAGAAATGTCAAGTGTGCGTTTGTATCCAAAGTGGCGTTATGTCCCTGCATCTGGTGCTCTGTTCTCTCTGTCAGTTGCTGTTATCAGACTTTCCATTTGTGTCTTTCCTCCTCAAGTTGCCTTTCTGAATTTCCTTTCCAGGTTGATGCGATAAAGGAAAAGGTGAAAGTCGACTCCATTTTCTAATCGTTACTTTTAACCCTTCTCCACCCTGACCTGTAGCCTGGAGGAGTAAAGTAGCAACGCTGCATGACTCCTGTCCTCCACTCTGCTGCTTCTGACTGCAACCTCCTGGTCTCTGTTGGAGCACCCACCAACCCTCTAGAGCCCTCGGTGGGGCTCCCAGCACCCGCAGGGCTCAGATAGGTTTGCTGCTGCCGCGCCTTTTCCTCCCGCACACACACAGACGGAGGAGGGGAGCAAGTCTGACCCGCACCGCGCACGGGGACGTGCTGGAGGTGTGGGGCTGTCAGGCGTCCAGATCCTGGGTTCTTGTCATCCCTTCAGGATCTTCTCTGCAAACAGAGAGTTGCTGTTAGTGCTTGTTTAATAGCGTGAAGGTGTGCTCTCCGTCTTCAGGGGGGATCTGAAGGCGCGTGTCGGTTCTTGGCGCTCACCTCTGGCGCTTTTTTGGTTCGTTTGTTTTTTGAAAATCCTTCAGGCAGAACAAATACAAGACTAGACAAGGACTAAAGGTCTGCAGACTCTGGGGCCTGCAGTCAGCATCAGAACCCAGATCTAGCTTCTGGAACCGCCTGGTGAAAACCTTCTTGAGAGGACCTGTTAGCATGCTAGCTGAAGGAGGGGCCTGAATCTATTTCTAACCAATCAAGCTGACAACCCTCTCCATTCTGGAGGAATGATTGTGAAGGCTCTGCGGGCCGGATTCAATCGTTCATCGGGCCACGCGTGGCCCCCGGGCCTCAGTTTGCCCACCTCTGCTTGAAAGCATCACAGGCTGACAAAGCAGACGTCTTCAAACTGCAGGTCCAAGCAGCATTTGCGATGAAGAGTATTTAAGGAGGATTTCTGGAGATGGACCCTCACGGCTGTGTGCTTTCACACTGTCCCACAGCTCCACAGCTCCAGCAGCTCCACAGCTCCACCTCCTCTGCTTCTCTGTTGCCAAAACCTTCTAAAGGCCATGGATAAAAACCAAAAAGATTGTGTGAGGATTCTCTGAGGACCAGCATCAAGCTGACCTCCTCTCAGACCTCCTCCTCCCCTCGGCGGCTCCAGCACACCTACCTGTTCTCCTGCGCAGGCTTCTTTCATGTAATTCCTCTTTAATTCCTGCAGAAGCGTTTTCCGTCTGCTGCAAAGCGACAGCTTAGATGAAACAGTAGCGAGCATGCGCCCCTCCCCCTCCACCCCCTCCACCCCCCCGGCTGCAGCTCGGTCAGCACGCAGGCTCGGCTGCGAGACGTCGGTGTTGGCTGCGCCTCTTTCTGGAAAGCGTGACCTGGCTGTGCACCACATCCCTTCCTTCCTCCCTCACACTCCCCCCACCGTTGTCCCTTCTCCTTTCCTGTCTTTCTTTCTCGTGCACTCTTTCAGAAGAATGGACTCGCTTCCGCATGTCTCAGCTCGTCTCCTCTGTGATAACTGTTTTCTTCTGCTTCGGCAGACTGACTAGCATCAAAGCATCAAAGCAGACAGTATGTAGAGAACTGAACCCGACTCACAGCCAGCGCAGGGTTCGCACCTTTCACCGTGCATGCGTGGCGCTGCTGCGGCTAACAGCTGGAGCTTGCTAACAGCCTGCTGCTGGAGCCACGGTTATAGCTGCGTCCATGTGTGTAGCACGCGTGTGCGTAGCTGCTAGTTTGGCGTGATTAGGTCTGGAATGTGCTGCCGAAGCTCAGGAGCAGCGTTGGGGAATGTTTTCACCTGCGTGGTTTCTGGTGTTAGCGCTGTGACTGGCAACAGGCTGGTTAGCAGAAACTGAGGCTGCGCTCTGGTTAGCAGAGCTAGCTGTCCAGTCTGGATGCGGCGTCCTGCTTCCATCTCTCATAACCTGTGTCAGGTGTGCGTTGTTGCTGATTTGTCCGTCTTGTTGGGGAGGGAGAGAGCGAAGGGCAGGTGAAAACATGCATTTTGGGCTGAGCAAGTGTGCTTCTGCTGCGGGTGGTTGGTTCTCTACATAGTCTACCCGTCCAACACGTTAGCTTTGGTTGGCTGGATGGTGGGACCATTATTGCCCAGTAGAAGTTTGTCTTCTTCCTGACCCCCACCACTGTCCGCACACCCTTGGGTGTGTGTGTGTGTTGTAGTCACTAGCGTAGCTGCTAGCAGGAGCTGTCCTGCAACCTTCTCATTCCCTTAAATCTGGACTTGACTCACCTTCGTCTGTCAGGAATGGTCCCATCTGTCAGCCAGTGACGTGAGCCGGAGGTCAGTCTTTATAAACCTGCCACCTCAGCCCTCGCTCTTCTCGAGCCCCTTCAGCCTCGGCGAAACTCGGACGTGGCGTGACGAGGCTCTTGTTTCCTACAGGTGGACAAACTGGAAGCCTCCGAGTCTCTGAGGAAGCAGGAGGAGCAGGCGACCGAGTCTCAGCCCATCGTTTACGGTAAAGACAGTAAAGCCGCGCTTGTTCGTCACTGGGTTGCATGTCGTCTTTGTGGGTTTAAAGGCTGTAAACCAGGGCTGGGCAATTATTTAGCCTGCGGGGCCACATTGGGTTTTACATCTTGCTGAACGGGCCGGCCAGGCGGTGCAGGAAACTAACCCCCCAATGAGGATCGGAGGTTAGCTAAAAGTGTGGGCCGGATTAAATAGTTCATGGGGCCACACGTGGCCCCCGGGCCGTAGTTTGCCCAGCTCTGCTGTTCCAGCAGCTCGTCTCTGTCAGCTCAGCTGTGCTGTGATGTTTGCTTGCAGGAACACCGCAGCTCATGCTCACAGCGGGGCCCAACGTGGCCGTGCCTCCTCAGCAGCCCTACGGCTACGGCTACACGGCAGCGCCGGGCTACGGCCAGCCACCACAGCCCGGCTTTGGTTACGGCATGTGAGCCACGCCCACCTCCCCGGAGCGCGCACACACCCTCCTCATCTGGACGCGGCACCTTCCTCCCATCTGTCCTCCTCTTCCTCACCAGCTTCCTGTGGTCTTCTACTCACAGCAGGGGGGCCACAAGCAAGCCACGCCCACTCCGGTTTTCACTGCTGTTTTTTTTAAAGGGACTTTGATTTCTTTTGTCTGAAGATAAATTGAGACGTTTGTTTTTCACATTCCATATTTATGACTCCTCGTTTAGTTGTGTTTTTTCTTTGTGCTCGTGTGATGCTTCTGTCGGTTTATGAAGGCGTGGACACGTGAAAGCTCAGCCGCGGCGTCGCTGGAGCAGCGCTGGATTTTGCACTCGCGCAGACGCGAATAGGGAGAAGCTCTTAGGTTTGGCGTACTCAACGTGTGAACGGCTGTTATCGTCTTGTCTGTAAACTGCATTTCATGGTTGTACATTCCGGGGGGGGGAAATAATATTTGAACATATATTGCCATTGGAATGGCTATAGTTAGCAACACTAAGTGATGATAGTATATTCTGCACAGGCGTGTAGCTTTATGGAGTTTTAAATGCGTACAGACGTATGTCACAGTGTAACTGAGGGTGTGTGTGTGTGTGTGTGTGAGAATTTTCCCACCCTCTCAGCCTCTCCCGGGCTTTCCGGTCCACCCACCTAGATGTTAGCGCTCCTTCATCGGCTCCTCGTGCTTAGGTGACCTCTTGTGCCGTGTACAGTGCTTGTGTGAGACTGTATCTGCGTACGTGCACGGACGCGACCACGCCAAGCGACTCCCAGGGCCCTTCAGCCTGCACCGTTGCGTGTGGGGGTCCGTGTACACCAGACGTGATGTTCCCCTTGGTCGCCGTTGCTTTGCCCCCCCCCCCCCCCCCCGTACAGATGTGAACATGATGAATTAAAAGCTTTTAGATGGAGACCTCATCCCACCTGACCTCCACCTGCTCACCTGTTTCCTCCGGTGGAAGCTTCAGTGTTCTAACCACAGCTTGACTGCATCCAGAAACACTCCTGTAGGTTGTGTGTGTGTGTGTGTGTGTGTGTAGATGGTTCTGATGAAGACGCTGAAGTCTCAGTGCGTCCGGTTCTGTCCATGACGGTCTGGGGTAAGAGCCGTATTTACCTTGATGTACGTAACTTCCGTCCATGCTCTCAGCTGTGTGTGTAAAGTGTCACCCTGATCCTAACATGAGTTCAGTTATTTCTGTTGTCATAGTAACAAGGGGGGTCTGTTATTGATAAGTGGAAGAATATGACTCAACTGAAAGAGAAATACTATCCTGAATAAAAAAACTAAAAACTGAGTGGCTGTGTGAGCTGGTGCTGTGTGGGTGGGAACAGTCATGGTTGCTCTGTGTGGGTGGGAACAGTCATGGTTGCTCTGAGGGTGGGAACAGCCATGGTTGCTCTGTGGGTGGGAACAGCCATGGCTGCTCTGTGTGGGTGGGAACAGTCATGGTTGCTCTGTGTGGGTGGGAACAGTCATGGTTGCTCTGTTTGGGAGGGAACAGTCATGGTTACTCTGGGTGGGAGGGAACAGTCATGGTTACTCTGTGTGGGGAGGGAACAGCCATGGTTACTCTGTGTGGGAGGGAACAGCCATGGTTACTCTGGGAGGGAACAGTCATGGATGCTCTCTGTGGGAGGGAACAGTCATGGTTACTCTGTGTGGGAGGGAACAGTCATGGTTACTCTGTGTGGGAGGGAACAGTCATGGTTGCTCTGTGTGGGAGGGAACAGTCATGGTTACTCTGTGTGGGAGGGAACAGTCATGGTTGCTCTGTGTGGGAGGGAACAGTCATGGTTACTCTGTGTGGGAGGGAACAGTCATGGTTGCTCTGTGTGGGAGGGAACAGTCATGGTTACTCTGTGTGGGAGGGAACAGTCATGGTTGCTCTGTGTGGGAGGGAACAGTCATGGTTACTCTGGGTGGGAGGGAACAGCCATGGTTGCTCTGTGGGTGGGAACAGTCATGGTTGCTCTGTGTGGGTGGGAACAGTCATGGCTGCTCTGTGGGGTGGGAACAGTCATGGTTACTCTGGGTGGGAGGGAACAGTCATGGTTACTCTGGGCAGGAGGGAACAGTCATGGCTGCTCTGTGTGGGTGGGAACAGTCATGGTTACTCTGGGAGGGAAAAGTCATGGTTACTCTGTGGGTGGGAACAGCCATGGTTACTCTGTGTGGGAGGGAACAGTCATGGTTACTCTGTTTGGGAGGGAACAGTCATGGTTGCTCTGTGTGGGAGGGAACAGTCATGGTTACTCTGGGAGGGAACAGTCATGGTTGCTCTGTGTGGGAGGGAACAGTCATGGTTACTCTGTGTGGGAGGGAACAGTCATGGATGCTCTGTGTGGGAGGGAACAGTCATGGTTGCTCTGGGTGGGAGGGAACAGTCGTGGTTGCTCTGTGTGGGAGGGAACAGCCGTGGTTGCTCTGTGTGGGAGGGAACAGTCATGGTTACTCTGGGAGGGAACAGTCATGGTTACTCTGTGTGGGAGGGAACAGTCATGGTTACTCTGGGTGGGAGGGAACAGCCATGGTTACTCTGTTTGGGAGGGAACAGTCATGGTTGCTCTGTGTGGGAGGGAACAGTCATGGTTACTCTGGGTGGGAGGGAACAGCCATGGTTACTCTGTTTGGGAGGGAACAGTCATGGTTGCTCTGGGTGGGAGGGAACAGTCATGGTTGCTCTGTGTGGGAGGGAACAGTCGTGGTTGCTCTGGGTGGGAGGGAACAGCCGTGGTTGCTCTGTGTGGGAGGGAACAGCCGTGGTTCCATCTGAGGAACGACTCCTTTACTGCTGTGTTTGCACCTTTATTCAGATTTATGTCAGAATTCAAGAGTTAAAGCCAAAATCTCACACGATAATTCAGTTACACACTTCAGCTAATGTGTGTGTGTGTGTGTGTGCGTGCGCGGAACAAACGACCTTTTCTGCTCAAGCCCTCTCTCTCTCTGTCTCTCTCTCTGTCTCTCTCTCTCTCTTCTTCAATGCATCGTTCTGCTGAGTCAGAGCGCGCTGGCCCGGGCTTTTCTCTCCACTTGACTGCAGTATACTTCGGGGAGCCCTGCAGCCCTGCGCGGCGACAGACACACACTGACTCCAGGTGCAGGCGGGCTCGGAGCGGGGACGCTGGCGTGCTTACCTGAGCTCCTGCAGCTTCTTCTGTGTGAGCTCAGTGAGCCGCAGACGCCTCTGCTGCTCCTTGAGGCCGCGCCGGCGGCCCTCCTGGGAGCTCTGTCTGCGCCTGGCGGCTGCAGAGCTCTGCCGCTGCTGCATCTGCCCGCGGATGGAGTCTGCATAGCTCAGAGCTCTCTGCCGCTGCTTCTCCTCCTGCTCCTGATGTTTCGCCACCGCTTCCTGTTCAGCCCTGCGAAACCAAGGGAAGAACGGGGTCGGACGGAAGGTCAGCACACTCGCAACCACCTGTATTTTTCCTAAATGTCCGTTACGCCACTACAGGACGTGTTGTCCGTGCTTCTGACATCTGACGTTGCCTCGTGCGTCTCACCTCAGCACCCTCTCAAAGTCGGCCTTCTCGCGGCCAGCCTCCATGGACAGGAAGTGCTCTTTGCGGCGGACCTGCTCCAAGCGAGCCGCCCTCAGCTTGGCCTCCTCCTCCACTTTCTTTGCAGCCAGCTCCTTCTCTTTCCTCCTCCATTCTCTGTCCACGCTCTCCTGGTGTCTCCGTGCACGGTGCGCGTCCTGTGACGTGCCACAGACGCGCTTGCACCAGACTGAAAGGACGACCCTGCGGATCAGCCTCACCTGCTCTGCTTTGTAGTCTTTGGCTCGTTCCTGCTGAGCCCTCAGCCTGGCGATCTCCAGCTCTTTCTCCTTCTTCCCTCGTTTCTGCTCGGCGTCATTTTCCGCCTCTCGCTCCTGCAGAGGCGGCCAGTCTTTAACTGGCCTGGGTGGGCTCTTTTCTGGACTGACTGTGGGGGAGTTTTGGGTCAAGCTCACCAGTTTCTCTTTGGTGTATTCCATATCTCTCGTATCGAGCAGCTTCTCCTCCTCCCTCCTCTGCACCTTGGTCCGGATGCTCTCAGCATTGATGCGCACGTTTTCCTCGTGCAGGTGCCGTTGCTCCTCCTTCTTCCTCTCCAGGGCCTGGAGGGACACAGGAAGGAGTAACTGGACCGTGCAGGTGCTTGCACCTTTGGTTTTTATCGGACTGGGAGCAGAAGTGGGGACCACGTCTTCGTGGGAGGCACCTTCAGGTCTTCAAGGTTAGCCTTCTCTTGCTTCTCCACTTCCTGCTGTCTCTCCAGTTTTTGAATCTCCTCCTGCATGCTTTTGTCCTCCAAACGTTTCTGGATTTGCTCATGAATTTGCTGCTTCCCTCTGGAATAAAAATGACACATTAGCAGGAATTTCACGTCTAACCTCAGCTCCCCAGATCAGAAACCCCGAAGGTCACATGGTTTGTGTCTGCCAGCGAGTTCTCTTCACCTCATCCTCTGCTCTCTGCACAGCTCCTCAGTCTTCTTCTCAGTCTCCAAGGCTCTGCGGCGTTCCGCCTCCATCATGGCATCCAAGCGCTTCTCTTCCTCCCTCAGCTCCGCCTGCATCTGCTGCTTCTCCTGAATCTGGGCATCACGTGTTGCTTGACAGCGCGCGTCTAAAATCAGCTGGAGGAAGCACGAGCACGCGTAGCAGAACGTCAGCAGTTGCTCACAGACGCGGACGCTCCACCCTTCGCAGCCGCTGCTCACCGTGTTGAGCATCCTCATCTCCTCCTCTTGCTCCATCTTCAGCAGGTGGGCCCGCTCCACAACACCCCGGGCCCGGTCCTGGGCCTCTCTTTCCAGATCAGTCAGAGGCGAGCTCTTCTTGCGGGACAGGTCCACCTCCAAGATCCGACGCTTCATCTCCTCTGCTGCTTTCTACAGAAGGGAAGGTTTAAAGCAGGACACGGACGTGCACGCCTGCAGCGCGAGGCACGTGGGATCTGTCATCTTTCCCACTTTTTCTTCTTCCTTCTTCTGATGAGCCTTCCTCTGGGCCTCCTCCTGCTCCTTCGCTGGAACGTGGGACATGGATTCGATGCGCTTGAACTCCACTGAAGGCAGGATAACCGAGTCCGCTGGGGGATCCTTGATCCTGGAACAGGCGCTCCCTCATAATATTTGTTTCAGTATGGCCATATTCAAGGGTTAGGGCTTCGTTTCATTTTAATCTCATTTACTTTGAATTTCCTGCCAGGTTGGCGGGATCTACCTGAGGGTGCGGATCAGGTCCTTCGTGATGACCTGGATGGTCTCTCTGTCTCGCTTCCTATCCGGATGATTCTTGACTTTGGAGGCTGATTTTCCATCTTGATCTGACTGTGACGACACCTGGAGACGTGCTTAGAAACAGTTCTCGAAGCGAAATATTCCCTTCTATAATGCACGATTCAAAATGGTAGACAAGATCGCCTGTGTGTGTGTGTGTGTGTGTGTGTGTGATAGATTTCATGTAGCTACTGGCTTTTTTTCCTGTTGCTTTTTTTAAACCACTGAGTAAATGAGGAATTAAAATGCCAAATAAATAGCAGTACACTGAAATAAAGTCCACACTGGAGACATATTTTGAAGGTTACATTTCATTTTCACTGAGCGGGTACAGCACACATATTTACAATTGGACTTGTTGAATTCCACCATTAAAGTGTGTAATTTGTATATCAATATATCTTTGAAGAAAAGAAGTGAAACCAAATGATATAAAAGGAAAGGAAAGGAAATGGACCCACCGGTTTGTGCTTCCCGAACAGGGTTTCATCCACCTGAGAGGACGCGGCCAGTGTCCGGTAGCGGGGATAAGGTCTGCCCCCTGAGCACCTGGAGCTGGGTCCCGAACTCTGCAGAGCAGTTTAGACCAGAAGCGGTTCATTTGAGAGGAAAGGGAATTGCGGAGACTGGCAGGTAAATATATATGTGGCGCTCTGCTGTAAATTGTTCTGTCGTACCATGATCCTTGTGGTTGCTGTCCAGGACAGTTCGCTTGGTCTAAAATGATATTTCTTATTTGTTAACACACTTCAAAGACAGCTAAAATTAAGCTTTTTTTTAACCATGTATTTAGCGAGCTTCCATAAGAAAATGTTTGGTGTCTGTTGCCATGGTATCCAAGGGCGAAGGAGGGAGGCGCTAGGTGAGGTAACATCCTGTTCTTAACATAAATTACGATTAAAACAAGATGTTATTACGTCGAGTAAATCATAAGCTATGTGGAATTTGTTGTTTTAGGGTTTCACTCAACTCCTTCGTTTCGCAAATGGCGTTAAGGTGGTATTGACGTGTTGTAATGACGGCCTCCAAACAGCGGGGCAGCACTCATCATTGGTGCGTCTAACCAGCCACACCAACGAAGAAGAAAGTTCATTTGCATTTCCGGGCACGTAGGAGTAGGAGGGCAGTGACGCGCGAGGAGGAGACGCTTAAGACGCTTTCTGAGATAGAGAGAGAGAGAGAGAGAGAGCTCTTTCACAGCTTGCTTGTAATAAATCCTTTCTTAGCACTCGTGTTACCTGCTACTTACTGCAGATTAATCGGCAAATACGAATGTCAGAGGTTAGATCTGCCCATTTGGAAGCTGCGATAATTTAATTTAGTGTTTTACGTCTTGTCGTGATTTGCCATGACACACTACATCGCTACTGTCACCATTTTGGACTCATTTATTTAACTGCCTGTTCTGAGGTACACTGTGGGTAACAAACAAACTGCAGTGATTACTGGACGCCCCCCAGTCAATCATTAGCCACACTAAATACGACAACGTCCCTCATAACATTCTCAGATTAGCACACACACAAACACACACCAAAGTCCGCAGAAACGGGCGCAAAGAGACCAGGAGCTGGTTTCCATCGTCGTTGTAAACACCGTGATCGCTGATCGGTAGTTGATGAAAAGGGTCCCCGCGGAGCCGGAATCTCCGCCTCCTGGCCGACACTCGCCACACGCACAAGCAAAGGTCGCTGTGCCACGCAGCCCGGACCAGGCTGCGCCAAGCGGGCTCTTGAAAGCCTTTTACCGGAGCACAGCTGCAGCCATGGCCAGGGCAAGCTATGGATACCACAGGGCAACTATATTCCTGGCCATGTTTGTCGGCTACACTCTTTACTACTTCAACAGGAAGACTTTCTCCTTTGTGATGCCTTCTCTCATGCACGAAATCCGGCTGGATAAGGATGACCTGGGTATGTCTCACTGCTCTTATTCTTCACGCAGTCTTCAAATGTGTCTGTTGGCTTTTGCAGAGCTCTGGGATTATTATTATTATTATTATTATTATTATTATTATTATTATTATTATTATTATTATGTTACACAAAGAATATTTGACTTTCAAAATGAAAACACTCACTTGTGTAATAACCTGATTAAAAATGACAACACTCACGTGTCCTTCAAGTAATGTTTTAATCACTTACTAACATTGCTGTTGAAATGTTAGTAAGTGGTTAAAATTATTTTGAAGGATACTTGAGTGTTGCTGGCCAATTTCTATTTTTTCTAAATTTCCACCTTATTCACGTATTTACTACGGGAGTGCTCGTTTGTCTCTTTAAAAGTGAAAATCCACCATAAGCACCAGTAAAATGCTGTTCATTTGTGCTGTTTTTTCATGCTGAACTCGTATTATTTGCAGTTTCTTATTAAACCCCTGAATATGCTTGAATGATATTTGAACAGCGCCTTGCCCCAGGCAGGCTTTTCCGCTGCTGCTGATCTGTGGACTCTGTTTTCCTTGGCTCCAGGAATGATCACCAGCAGCCAGTCTCTGGCCTACGCTATCAGTAAGTTCATCAGCGGCGTGCTGTCAGACCAGATCAGCGCGCGCTGGCTCTTCTCCATTGGCCTGTTCATGGTGGGAGGCATCAATGTAGTCTTCTCCTGGTCGTCCACTGTGGCCGTCTTCTCCGCTCTGTGGTTTCTCAACGGTCTGGGTCAGGGTCTGGGCTGGCCTCCCTGTGGCAGGGTGCTGCGCAAGGTACAGCTCCCTTAATTACGGCATAATAGAGAAGAAGAAGATATTGTTATGATACTGAAAAAATAACAAGTTCTTAAGAATAAGAAAGCTGCCAAAACCATATTAAAATCTGCTGCATGTGTAACCTTTTATAACAGTGTTTTTGGTCAAATGAAAATCCAAATTGTGAGTTAATATGGCTGTAGAGAAGGCTATATAAAAAGGTTTTTGCATCGTCCCTGACCCCTAGTACTGAGCCTATTTACACCTGAGTATAGATCTGGAGATTATAGATCCCCCCTCCTTTTTCTGCTTGCAGTGGTTCGAACCCTCTCAGTTTGGCACATGGTGGGCTATTCTGTCATGCAGCATGAACCTGGCCGGCAGCTTTGGCCCCATCATCGTCACGGTGCTGGTCCAGACCTACACTTGGAGGGCCATCCTCTCAGCATCTGGAATGGTGTGTTTGGTCGTCTCCTTCGTCTGCCTGCTGCTCATCAAAAACGAGCCCAAAGATGTGGGGCTGCCCAACATAGAGGCAGCAGCCAAGAAGAGCAAAGGAGGTAAGACTGGAATTTAGAGGACTTTTGCATCAGAGTTTGGCTCCTATAGTTCATCTCAGAATTGTTTGGGTGTGAGAAAGACTTCCTACGCAACCAGACTGAAGGTTTGGACACAAACAGGCAACATCTGGTGATGCTGACAATATTTCCTGGGTTTATTACAGAAAAATGTCTTCTTACTCTGCAGGAGTGAGTTTTTCCCAGGATGTTATTTTAGTCCAGAGGTGGGCAAACTGAGGCCCGGGGGCCACATGTGGCCCGGTGAACTCTTTAATCCGGCCCGCAGAGCCTCCACAATCATTCCTCCAGAAGCCAAATGAAGAGGGTTGTCAACTGATTGGTTAGAAAAAGGTTCAGACCCCCCCCCCCGCCTTCAGCTAGCATGTTAACATGTCCTCTCAAGAAGGTGGGGCCAAACATTGTTGGACCAATTTACAGGCTCTTCTAAACATTTTCTCAGTCAATGGTCCATCAAGCAGGATTTTTAGCTAACCTCTGATCCTGTGGGGGGGTTAGTTGGCCGGCCCCTTCATCAAGGTCTAAAACCCAATGTGGCCCTTTAGGCTAAATCATTGCCCTAAAAGCTAACAGGAAAGCAGTGGGATTCAGGTATTATTTGGACTAGATGACCCCATCACCTTTACATGGGGCCTCTGACTGTGTTGAACGTGCACCCACCAGTCGGCCCAGACCGGACTGAGCTTGCTTAGTGGGAGTGATACCAGGGATACTCCCCTGTCTAGGGACTGAAGGTTGGTGGACTCTGCGCCCCTCACGTGAAGGGTGTGTTTCCAGCTCACACACAGACAAAGTCTGTAGGAAGCCAGGCTGTGAAATGGAGCCCTCGCCAGGGTTAATATCCCATTCAGATTAGCTCCTACCCACCGTGGCGCTAACGCTCACTGGAAATGTCCGTATTCTTCCCAGGACCCTCTAGGGATGAATGCACCCTGTCCGAGTTCCTGTTGTCACCTTATCTGTGGCTGCTGTCGCTTTCCTACCTGGTGGTGTTCGGGGTGAAGACGGTCTGCACCGACTGGGGCCAGCTGTTTCTTGCTCAGGACAAAGGCCAGTCCATGCTAACCGGTAGGGAGCAGTCAGGCCGTTGTGGACAGCAGCGTTGTCCGAGCGTTCCTCCCGTGAGCCGACGTCTTGGTTCTTGCTTGCAGGCAGCTCCTACGTGAGCGCGCTGGAGGTGGGAGGCCTGCTGGGAAGCCTTGCCGCTGGGTTCCTGTCTGACAGGGCTGTGGCCAGAGTGAGTCTTTCTCTTCCTTCACTTCTTGGGGACACTTTGTGGGTTTTTAAAACCATTTCACAGCTTTGGTTCCTTTGTGCAGCAAGGCCTGAGAATCTACGGCAGCCCTCGTCATTTCATCCTGATCTGCATGATGGCGGGAATGTCCGTGTGCATGTACCTGTTCAGAGTCACCGTTACGCCTGACAGCTCACAGGTAGCTCCGCCCTCACCGCAAACCCAAACAAGGCCACCCCTAAACAAGGTTTCCTGTTTGTCCGGTCAGATGTGGATACTGACCTTAGGCGCCGTCTTTGGCTTCTCTTCCTACGGACCCATCGCCTTGTTTGGAGTTATAGCCAATGAGAGTGCCCCGTCCAACTACTGTGGGACCTCGCACGCCATCGTGGCTCTCATGGCCAACGGTGAGTGCACCGCGTTTTATTTCTGACACACGTCATCAAATATGAATGTGAAGGCAGAAGTTACCGTATTTTTTGGACTATAAGTCGCATCAGTCAGAACATGCGTCATGAAGGAGAAAAAACATATATGAGTCTCACTGGGCTACAAGTCGCATGTTTTGGGGGGAAATGTATTATACTAAATCCAAGAGCTAGACCGGACGTTTCATCCGGAAAGTTCTAACAACAACAGCAGAATCTGGAGCAGCAGGCTGAACAGGTGTGCTAAGGTAGCACATTAACACTTATTCAGCCACACAAGAGCGTAAAGAACAAACGTGGGAGGCTGGAAACAAGCTAGCTACTGGTTAGCAGCTTCAGCTAAACCTCCATCTCATTCCACATCACTGGATCCACTGAGTTCTTCATCCTCGCTGAAGAGGAGTTTCTTTTGTGTCCAGTCTCTCTCAGCTGTTGTCAGTTTCAGTGAATTTTCACTGGTACAGGAGTAGCACAGACCGGTAGCAACCGGTAGTCACAAGCATAGAGCGCCGTTTTGCGACTGTAGGTAATATTTCCTCCTTGGTCATGTCAGTCAGCGTGAATTAACACATTTTAATATATTTAAGTGGCACCTGAGTAGAAGTGGCAGGAGCAGCCAAACTATGACAACAAGTGTGACTTCTAGTCCGGAAAATACGGTAATAGTGTTAATATGAAATGTGCGGCTGCAGCTGTTCTGCATCCACAGGACGCTGGCCTTTGGAGTGAACCTTCTACACTTTGTTTTCTCTCCAGTCGGTGGTTTCCTGTCCGGGCTGCCCTTCAGCACCATCGCCAAGCACTACGGCTGGGAAACGGCCTTCTGGGTAGCAGAGCTCGTCTGCGGCGTCTCCACTCTTGGATTCTTCCTGCTGCGCAACATCCAGACAAAGATGGGCCGAGTCTCCAAGAAAACCGATTAAAAGGTCGTTCCACGTCGTCCTGGAAGACAAACTGGTCGTGCGTCCTGGCTGTTCTGTTTGGATGGTAGTGTTTTATGCAGAACCGTTGAGTTAATAGATCATTTAAATATGACGTCGGCGTTTCTTCATACACTATTTAATAATGTCATCAGCTCAAGGTTGAGTGTAAGAATGTGAGAGGTTTTTCTAGTAGTTGTGTCACCTTTATTCAATACACCAAAGCCAAAAGCACGTACACACAACATGTCTTTTATTCTTCACATATTTACAAATGACATATTTACATTTGCTTAACTGACTGCCTGATTCCAGCCGGAGAAACAAACAAAAAAAAACCCTACAAGTGGAGTCAATTCACAGTCTCAGCAAGTCTGCTCGTTTACTCCGTGTTTGGTTTAAGAGCCAGTCCCAAAGTTGCCAGCCTTCTCTGCAATCTCCAGAGCACTCTTCAGATTCTGATCAAACAGTTCACACCTTTAAAACAAAGTCAACACATCACATTAGACCAGGACGTTAGACAGGCAACTGTCCACGTTTGACTTACCTGATTGGCATCTCCAGAGAGTAGAACGGGTTCTTCAAGGCAAAATCTGAATAGATCTCGTAGATTTTTCTTAAGAGAGCATCGATCCCAGATTGCCGAGGGTCTGCCAATACAATGAACTTTATCCCTGAAAGGCAGCGACAAATCCTGCTTAAAACAGCAGCTTCCAAGGCCACATAGCAAACTGACAACCGGAGGATTTTACCGACCTGTGAGCGTCTGGAAACAGTGGAGCTTAAAGACATCCGTTTCCAGCATCTCGATCCCTGAACTGCCAACTTCAGGAGACAACTGTGACCCTATAGCAAACAAGCTGGTGGACAACACAAACGGGCACAAAGTCGTCTAGATAAGTACCAGTAAGACTCGTAAACAGGCTTCGTGCTGGGCATCAGCAGCTGAACAAATGACTTGATCGGCAGAGTCGGTTATAATGTGCAACCTGGAGGACTTACGAGTGGAACATGGAGGCCAGCATCAGCTTTTCGTTGGAACTAAGACGCGCCCGACCAAATCGAATGGACACCGGATAACTGGAGGGATCCTTTAAGTAGTCTAGGATGTCCTTTCCATCAGCTGTGTTCTTGCCCACCACATCAACTCCATTGATGGACAGCACTGCGTGACCCACTGGACGACGACAACACGGATGTTAGTCTTATTCATCAACAGCTCAAACTTTCTGGTACAAAACACACACACACAGAAACATAAAGAATGTATTTTAGTTGGCAAGAAAATATGTATCGTCATATTTTATGTGCATTATGACCTGGTCAAAATGATGTGGATTAAAGAAAACTGGAAGAAAAAAAACCCAGGTCTGGTGAAATAAATACTGCATGTTTTCAGCCAGTGTGTTTCATATCACAGTGAACTGAAAGGTAACAAAGTATATCCCTAATCCTGACACAGAACCTGACTGAAATTTACACATGAATAAAATTTAAAAAAAAACCTGAGGGATAGCTCTTTGATCAGGTTAACAAAAATGGAGACGTCCACACACAGACAACAGCAAATGGAGGCAAGTACATTTGACCTTTAACCCCAAAAGCGCTGCAGCTGCTGTCAAACGTGTCAAAGTTTATATAGAGCAACTAAATACTGAAGGAGGATTTTCCCCAAATGCAACATGGGACCCGAAATTCAACTGATCGGTTGGTAGAGTTGTCAGTTCTATCCAACTAAATAATCCTAAACATGTAGTGTCAAAAGACGTTGGAGCGGAAACTAATAAAAGTAGCTAAACTGTAATGATTCTATCAAAACGTGACAGTAAACAACAAATATAACACCAGAAGCTTGTGGGAAGATATGAGAGGGACCCGGCTGAGAATTCAGTGGCAATCAGACATTTAGGCATATACTATCGCTGCATTAGTATCTTTTTTTAAATTACTGTAGGTGATTCCCGTTTAGCTATGTTTGCTAGTAACTGGCTAGAGCTATGCTAAAATACGTTACCTTTGATTCCGTCCCGCTGTCCAAACGATACGATAACCTTTTCGTCGTGATGTTTCAGCACCAAATCTAAAGGATAACTGAAGGTTTTCTCAACCTCTGTCCTGGGGACATAATTGTCGTACTGATAAATTAAACCTCCAGCCTTGTTCACCACATACACGCTAAAGATCACCATCTTTGCAACAGTAAACATCCGCCTCGGAAGAGGAAAAGTCACATGACCAAAAATGCCAAGAACGCATATTGATCTAAGTGAACTAATTACATTTTTTTAGTTTTGTTGATTTTGAAAATAGTTCATTAATAATTTGTAAAGCGGCGTTAAACATTGACGCTATTTTACAAAATGAAAAATATAGCTTAAACCGCTAAAACACTTCATTCCCCATAATTCCCCGACTCGATTTCCGCATATACGGGTTGTCTAAGGCACTCTTGCACGGGTGAACTTCCTTTCACTCCGACATCTTGACGAGGAAACATGGTGAGGATTTGTATAACACGTTTTGTTCAAATCAATAAGAAAATTCGTTCCTCTTGTCATCATGTTTAACTTGTATACAGGTCGGAAGCCTGGCGAAAGCAACATGTTAATGTTACGCTGTAATAATGCTGCAAAAATTGCAAAGTATCACTAATTTAGCGGCCTGTGGTTTGTTAGCCAGTTGGCTAATTCACCATGCTTTCATACGGCACTGGTAACAGACATGTACGTGCTTTATGTTGTCGCTCCCTTCCTTTTATACGTCACATACACTCGGTAATGTATACAAGACACTAACCCTAAAATACCAAAGTGTGTGTTCCAGTTATAGTGTCGATATTTAATTTAGAAAGCTAATATCGATAATATACACACCGAAGGCCCAGGCTTCTGCACGATACGCCGGTGGTCTTTTTTTTTCTCAGCGTAACATATATAATTAAATATCATCTGCGTGTTGTTCCTTAAATCTAGTCTATTAGGTAACTGTTATTTATGTCCGTTATCTGATGTGCATCTTTAGCCTCCCAAACAAGACAAGAAGAAGGATACTGGGAAGTCCAAGAAGGACAAGGACCCAGTCAACAAATCGGGAGGCAAAGCCAAGAAGAAGGTTTGTGTTGGTTCCTTCCAGGAGTTTAGAAGTCACTTTTATTGCACTACTGTTTCAGGCAATGGCCTAGATCATTAAATGTTCTCAAAAAAATGTCTCCTAATATCGAGTAGAAGTGGTCCAAGGGAAAAGTGAGGGATAAGCTCAACAACCTGGTGCTCTTCGACAAGGCGACCTATGACAAACTGTACAAAGAAGTCCCCAACTACAAGCTCATCACCCCGGCTGTTGTGTCAGAGAGGCTGAAGATCCGCGGCTCGCTGGCTAGAAACGCCCTCCAGGAACTGCTCGGCAAAGGTAATAAACCTTTTTCCTTAAAACCCCAGAACGGTGCAGAACGGCCCCTGTGGGGAACGTGTCTGTCGGTGACGGTATAACAAGTGTTCTAGTCCTAAACTAGAATTGTTTGGTCAATTGGGACATTAACTGAAGTTTGTGTATTAAAAAACGTTGCAGGTTTGTAATTTTTGCTGAAATCTGTCATATTTTGATTGTGAAACAGTAACCATGACAATACGAACACAAGTTCTCATTTTAATTGGTTTCTACCTGAGAAAACTTGATACATCTTGGTTGCTATGTGGAGAATTGTGAGCTGTGATTATAAATGTCCAACATCCTCTTGATGTGTTTTTGATAGTTTTCACTCTAGCGTCCAGTCACGAACCCCCTGAAAGTGCAGTTGTTTCTACAACACTGAATCATAAATGAGCTGACTGTTTTAATCGTGAGTTTCCTCAGATGCACGGTCCTTAGTTCTTGACGTTTGCTTGTCTTTTTCCTGTTCTTTTCCAGGTTTGATCAAACTGGTGTCCAAACACAGAGCACAGCTGATCTACACACGTAACACCAAGGGTGGAGATGAAGAGGCAGCAGCAGAGAAAGCGTAATCAGGTACCAGAGAAGCTCCACGCTGCTCACTGCCATTTCAGCTGTCTTCCTACTGACTGCCATCTTTTGTTTTGCAGGCTCTGTTTGCTTCCTTTTTGAAGTGCTTGTTATAATAAAGGTGAATAAAAACTGAAACAGTTAATCTGTGTACTTATTTCTCAATCATCTCAGCTACTTTAGTGAGGTGATTTATTCTTTCTACTAGGACGCAGCAGGTATCTGCTGTGACATTTAATGGTGATTCTGTTTTCAGGTGAGAGCTTCTCTCAGGTTTTACCTGGAGGAGGATGAGGTACTTGAAGCTTGTTACAGGCAGCAGGTGGACCAGGGGCTCATTTCAGAAAGTGGGATTTTAAAACTCGGAGTTTGAACGTGATTCACCATGGCAACCAGTAGAAAAAAAACCTTGATCGTCACACTTCTCCCCGTTGGAGATGGAAGATTTCATGTACACCCAAATTGTGCGTATTTTCAAGTAATAGCAAAAGGGAGACCGTGGGGCTGAACATTGCTGACTGAGTCCAAGGGTGATTGGAGAGAGATGAAAAAAAAGTTTGGTCATTATGGAGGACCAAAAGTGCCAAAATTAAATACATCAATAATTAAAACCCTAACCCTTATGTAAATGTGTTATTAATTCATTAAAATATACATACAGAGAGAGACAGTGAGCTGCTGCAACGTGTAGATTGTCCAGGTGGGTTCGGATCCTCTTTGTCCCAGCAGCAGGAGTGCTGGGAGTGGGAGACAGAGAGGTCTACAGATAGTCGTACAAATCTATTAGACATAATACGGTCTGGCTCACCTAAGGGAACCAAATCATGAATTAAAGTACAAAAAAAGGACCATCAAAGTCGGTGGGCGGATCCTAACACCTGATTGGTCACCCTGCACATCAAGTCAAGGCACACCGATTCCAGATACTGGATTAATGCAGAGCTTGTGACATTCCGATACACTAGGGGGCGCTATTCACCTCTGGTGGTTTGATGGGCGAGGTTGACAGATAAATTCATGATCCGCTGCAACACAAGGACCATGAAAGCACTAATTAGTGAAATAATGTTTATTGTACTTAAAATTATTTTTTGAATTAATTACACATTTGATAACACGTATTTAATTCCAGTTTTAATGACATATTTACTTATTTAATGGTGTATTTATTTATTTAATGTTGGCACTTTTAGTCCTCCACACAGGAGAGCAAGCGTCACATCTCAGCAGGTGAACTTCAGGTCTGATTGAGGCTTGTGATGCTTTTACTCCTAATTTCCATTATATCAGAAACGAATCATGCATCAGATCCTTCACTGCAGTTGCAACTGAAGTCAGCTGTTAATCAAAATAAAGTGATCTGTTTGATCCGAGCAGCAGGTGTCAGAACCAGCTTCCCGCCCTCCGCCTTGGCACAGGTGTAAACAGCCTCCACTCTTCCTTCTGGCTATGTTGGCACTGATATCTGCACCTGTGTGCTGATGTCTGTCCCCCACGCTCACTTGCTGCCATCAGCTGCTGGTGTTGATGCTCGGGGCCGCCTCACCAGGAGCTCCAGGCAGCCCGCAATCTGCCCAGCATCCTCCTTTTGGTTAGAAGGAAGGATGAGAAGATCCATCAAGAGGGGCTCTTGAGGTCTACATCTACAGGCCTGGGTTGAGGTTCTGGTTCATCCAGGTCACAGTTAACCAAAGTTAGATCTCTGCCTGCAACTGGACTTGTTTAGGTTTCCTTGAAGACGTTTCACTTCCACTCCAGAAGGCTTCTTCTGTTCTGAGATTGCTGGGGGCAGAGCTTGAAAATACGGCCCTTGTGGACCATTAGCGCGCTAATGATCTGGGTGGTCACCTGAGAGTCGTTCGCCTAGTATCAGTTTGGGTGCTTCCCCTTGTCTGCTGGGTCACATGATGATGAGTCTCCAGGTCTTGTGAAACGGTGTGAACGTTTGGACTGTTGATGAAAGGAGTGGAGGACTGCGTTGTAGGTGGGTGATAGAAAGCGCCTTAGTCCACCACCTCTGCTCTGTTTAATGATGGTTTTTTCAACTTGACGTGGATGGCTTCCTTGAAACCAGCGAGCTCCTCTGGCCTCACGTACTTGACTGTCCTCAAAGGAGTGTCTGCTTTCTTTTAGGTGTAGGTGTCCTGCTGAGTCCTGTCCTGAAGAAGTGGCACGTCTGTGTGGGGCCATTCGTTTATGGAGGGGCTGTTTGGTTTCCCCAATGTACAGATCTTTGCATTGCTCCTGACACTGTCCAGCAGAGACAACATTGCTTTGTTTGTGTCTTGGTGTCTTGTCCTTTGGGTGCACCAGTTTTTGCCTGAGTGTGTTGGAGGGTTTGGACTGTACGGGAACATCATGTCTTTGCTGGGGTCTTGCTTTTTGGAAGTCTTTGTGAGGGCCCAGTCTGGGTTTTGAATGCTGTTTTAAGATGTTCTTTCTTCTTCCCTTGGGTTGTGGTGGGTGTTGCTTTGGCCCCATGTTGTAGGGTTTTGATTACATCTATCTTATGGTCCAGTGGGTGGTGTGAATCAAATAGGAGGTACTGATCTGTCACACATCATCTGTGTGTGTAGGCCAAACGAGACCCTCACTCCTTATGATTTATCAGGCCCATTCAGAGCCTGCTGCTGGGGATAAAACTGTGTCCTGCTTTTAAATAATGCCCTTTGGTGGATCCTTGTTTCATGAGTCTTCTCTAAATTAGCCCATGAATCAAACCATTGTGGCTTCCACCTTCAGAACCTTCAGGTGTCTGGTGGTCCTGTTTCTCTCTCCTTGAGATGGCAAAGATAGAAACTATTTAATACTAGTGCTAAACTACTACATCCATCTGCAAACCTTGAGTAATTCTTCAGTTCACTAACGAGTGTGTTACCAAGGTTAAAAGCAGTTAAACCCAAGCATGTCCAAACCCAAGACATCTTTATTACATTTATGTAAATTCTAAGAATTATCTGTGTGTGTGCACGCACGGATAAGCAGAAGAAAACGGATGGATGGATGGATTAAAATTTGGCATTTGCTGTAAAATCAACTGCACTAAATTAAATCACTGAAATTTTATTTTGAAGGAGGCGGATCGTTGACGAGCTCTCAGCCAATCGGGAGGCAGCAGGTGCGTTCACCTGGTTGAGAGTAGAGTTCAGAGTTCGCGAGCCTCTTCCGTCTGGAGGACGACGCTGAGCCTGAAAAAACACCAGAAAAGTTGTTGAAACGACTTCAAACCTGACCGAGGAGACCCCGGTGGAGCCCGGACCTGTGCGAGTTTAGCTGCAGCTTAGAGCCCACGTCTCCCTCACGAAGGTGAGCAAACATTTTGAGCATGCTAAGCGCTAATGCTAACACGCGCGAGGCAACGGCTAGCATTACAGCTAACGGTGGGCAGCTAGCTCAGACGCTAACTAGGGACACCATGTACCACGAGATATGTTGGTTTGCATCATTTCTACACACCTGTGCATTTATATGAGCATTTTAAGCACTTTCTGCCATGTTTAAATTTACCTGCTGTGAATGTTACGTTGTCTGCTAGCATATTCTGAGCACTTAAACCCAATTGTGATGGCTTATTTAAGCATATTTATATATGACAAAGTTAAACATGTCTTCTTACTGGGTAGACTCACTTCACAGTATATTCTTGGAAAATGTGGATTTAAAATCCTCTTAAATTTTTATAATCTAAATAGATACTTTTGTTTAGTTTGAAGCTGTTAGTGCATCTCTTATTTGTATCTGTTAGCCCGTTTGCTAACTCTAAGCTAGCTGCTTAGCTACACAGGTGTTTCAAGAGTTTTCTAAAATAAAACAAGGTTGCAATTTGGCATATTTCTTCGAACAGTTAATTTTCTTTAATGTTAAAAACCAACATAAATATGAGTTATTTGGAAATGCATAACTTTATTTTTTTGTTATTTCTTCACTTTCAGGAGATAATGGCAAGCGTTACCATCTGGATTGTTACCACCTGGCTGTAGAGGAAGATTCTGACTGCTCTGGTGTGGTAGGCCTCGTCCATGCAGACACTTCTACCACTGATCTTCCAAAGATCAAACCTGCAGCCTTGTATCACTGCTGCCTCTGTACAGTTGAAACCAGTTTATATAATGCTATATAAAAAGAGATACAACCTTTTTATGAATGAGATCATTTTCTAGACAACATTTCATTACTTTGAGAATCAGAAGTTTGCATACATTTCATTAACATTTGGTAGCATTGCCTTTGAACTGTATGACTTGGGTCAAGTGTTTTGGATGTGCATCCACAAGCTTCTCACAATGGTTTTCAGGAATTTTGGCCATGTTCCTCCTGACAGAAGTGGTGTCACTGAGCCGTTTGTAGGAAACTCCCTGACTCTTCCTGGGGGAGTGGCCTTCCCCAGGTGGTACAGGAACCTTTTGACTGCCAGCATCTTCACAAAGGCTTTTGCTTTTTTTCTTGGATTGATTTGCACATTTTGGACCAAAGCACGTTCATCTCTGGCACACAGACCCATCTCCTCCTTGAGCGCTATGATGGCTGGACATTTCCACGGTGTTTATGCTTGTGAATAATTGTTGGAACAGATGAAATGTTGTCAACCTATTAGAGGCATAGTGCTAATGACCCAGGTGGTCACCTGAGGGTGGTTGGCAGGGTCGTTCACCTAGTTTCAGTGCTTCCCCTTTGTCTGTTGGGTCACATGGTGATGACTCTGCAGGTGTCGTCAAACGGTGTGAACGTTTGGATTGTTGACCGAAAGAGTGGAGAACTGCAGCAAGTTTAGAACAGAAGAAGCCTTCTGGAGAGAAGGCGCAACATCTTTGAGGAAACCTACAGTCCAGCTGCACACAGAAATCTAACTTTGGATAATGCTATTTGACTAAAAATGGACAGCTTAGTCTGATTTAGTTCAATGGTGCAGAGAGAAGGTTCTCTTCCTTTTTATATAGTGTATGTGAACCAGTTACAACTGTTTTAATTCTACTGTTTAGCTTGTTTTTAAGGTCGACAACCTCCATTACAGAAGAGGCTGGAAGACCTGATGTCTAAAGGAAGGTGCAGGGTTGTTTCCGGTGTCAGTCGTTGGCTGGTCCACGGCATCACGTATCGTTATTTGCAGGTAATCTTTGCCCTTTCTAGAACTACCTGCCATGTAGGTTCCTCTGTTGCGCCTGATTTACTCATTTATGTTTGTATACTACAGGTCCATGTTGGCTGGGCTGCGTCCTACCACCAGGGGGCAGCAAGAAGCCCTGGCGTTCCAGAAATTTTCAAATGATGGTGAGAAATTAAAAAAGTCTAACTGATACTGGCTAAGCTAATATTTGACTCTTTTGCCAGAGAAGGCGATGGTTTAAACTAGAGCTGAAATGCTAAATCTTTATAGATGTTCCAAACAGCAGGAAGTGCTAACATCAGTTACATGTTGACCGTGATCAGAATTCTTGGTTTCGTTGAAGTTAAAGCACACGAGCGCCAACATCTGAATGGGTTCCTGCTGGTTCATGAAATTTAGTCCCACAGTCAAAATCCTTTTATTACAGTTTACTGTCTGTTATTATAAAGGTGGCACACTGAGAAATCTCATTTGTGATCAGCACTCAAAGTTTGAGGTCAGAGGTCAGACTCCTGTAGCTGCTCACTTATTCATAGGTACTGTGGTTGGGTGGGATCAGGATCTAAATGTTGAGGGGGGCCGTTGTCCAGGCAACCCCGACCTGCGTGGAGGTGAGTGACATTTGCAAAGACGGCAGCATCGGGAGAGCCCTACTCTCCCTTCCTACCTCCCCCAGCCAGGGGGAGGAAGTGGGGAGGGGTGCGTCTCATTTACACATGGTAAAACTCAATAAAGACAGTTTTTTTTTTATTTGTGTTGTCAGTGCCTTTATTTCTAACCACCCAGCAAAGTTTTCTGTCCTAGCGAGTAGAGGACTGCTATCACCAAGGGATGGAGGATTCCAGGCGATAGTCGTCTACTGGCTAGGCCCGAAAACTGCTAGATTGACACTCTAGGTCTGCGTTGACCACGACTGCCCTAGCGCCGACTCCCACTCACTGACTTTCCCTAAGTCCATTCACCCGACTAACGCTTCCCGACTCTTGTGCTCTCACGCCCTCTAGCTGTGTCTGCCCCTACCTCCAACTCTACCTGACTGTGACACCCCCTACTCTACCTCCCCCCTACAGCTAAGACCATACTCACCAGCAGACGTGCACGTCCTCCATGCTCTGACCGATGCTTGAATGGTCCTGAAAAACAAGGACAGACAACCACTGATACAAAGTCACTTGGTCAACGACCTGTTGATGTGGCTGCCTCTCGCTCTCCCTCTTTACAGTCACCTGAACACCACCACGGTCCCTCGTGCTCGCTTCAATAAATATGGTCAAACACGTTTTCAGTCTCTTTGTTGCAACTAAAAAATGTATTAGAAAAAGCCAGCTCGTCAATTACAGACGGAAGATTTGGAATTCTTTAACATCTGTACGCGGATTTAGAAGCGCCATGGAGGAGGAGGAAGACCAGAGTTTAAACGTGATGTAACTGATCACATTTTCACACGGGAGAAAATCCAAGAAGACCAGCAC
Organism: Pao palembangensis; assembly: GCA_015343265.1. NCBI lineage: Eukaryota > Metazoa > Chordata > Actinopteri > Tetraodontiformes > Tetraodontidae > Pao > Pao palembangensis. The sequence continues at coordinate 651,935 of CM027091.1, read as the reverse complement.
AAACTTTAACTTGTGTTTGCCGTGACCGGATGCTGTTCACGGTTCCACGCTCCACTGCAGCAACACTGAACCTAGTTTACACGGCCAGAAACGTCAGATAACCAGAGTAATCAGATTACAATAAGTACCAACGCAGTGCTTCAAGAGTCAACCTTCCTGGTATTTTCAAACCATCTGGTTTGATTTGTTGAACAAGGTGTAGAGTGAATTAAACTCCAACCTCCTCCATTTATACATTACAGTAGAAACCAGTGCGTCCACGTCTGCCACCAAGAGGTCACAACTTCATCTGGTGACCCTGGGAACCGGTCAACGGCTCAGCGGTGGACAGTTCCTCTTTCTGGTCCACCGTCCAACAACGTGAAGTGGGAGTCATTCTGGCTCAGACCGTGCTGGTGACCCAACAAACATGTCTAGCTGACAACTGCACATTTTCATCTACACCAGCGTCAAACTGGCCTGGCCCAACCAGACCAACCAGACACCACAATGCTCATGAAACCCGTCACGCTCTTACCAGAGTCTGTGTGGGGGGGCCCTGGATCCCTTCTCCAGGCAGGCAGGTCTTCTTGAACCGCACTTAGTCTGGTCCTTCACCGAGGACCAGATTGTCACAGGAGACCCCACCAGGGGTAAACTGGCCCAGACAACGTGGCTCCTAGGATCACGAGGGCACGCAAACCCCTCCACCACGATAAGGTGGCGGTTCATGGAGGGGAGATGAGAAACACTCCCTGAAGAACAAAGACATCTCACAGGAGACTTTCAGACACGTCAACAGCAAATTCATCTTATTCTGTCGTTACAGCGACCCCGTGTGGACAGACCATCAAACTGCAGGAGTTGTGCTTGACACATCTAGCTACACGTCCTCTTGACTTAATCCCAGCAAACAGCCGGTCAGGGTTTGGCAGGTTCTCATATTACAGTGGAACAATGAGACAACCAAACTGAAGGACCTTCACACCATCCTGAACATCCTACAAGCAGTTTGCTCCACCGATCTCCGTAAACCTTCCTTCTCTCTTCACTGCCACCATTTGTTTCCATCCTCCTGGCCACATTTTCAGTTTTTACCTGCACTTCACACAACTTCAGACAGAAGCTACTGACTTTTGGTGGTTTGCAGCAGATCAAACCTTTTCATATCCAGGTGCTGCGAGTGTGTCCGCAGGCTCTCACCAATACTGCTGTTTTTGCAAATATCACTCACCTCCACGCAGGTCACCGTTGCCTGGACAACAACCCCCTCAAAGATTATCTAAGTTTAACTTAGACCCTGATCCCACCCACCCAGCCACAGCACCTATGAATAAGTGAGGAGCTACAGGAGTCTGACCTCTGACCTCAAACTCTTATAGAGCGCTGATCACAAATGAGATTTCTCTCATCGCGACACCCTTTTTTTTACCCTACAGAGGACAGAAGCCCACACCGCCAGCGTGATCATTAGTCTCCAGTGCGGTTTCTGCCGCTTTAACAGTGATTCGCGTGAAAGCCGGCGTGCAGCAGGAGGTCTGTTTCCCTGCTAACAGGCCACAGAAGAAGACACAAAGGCTTGAAAGGGCAAAGATTACCTGCAAAGACTAGAAAACATGGTTAAAAGCTCTGGAAAATCTGTTTTTACAGAAGAGGTAAATGTGGTGAGTTAAGTGGGGGGTGTGATTTTGGTCTATTTTCTCATCTTCACCATAAAACAGTTCCTGAAAATCTTTTGGTGTGTCAGCAAAAGCTATCGGAAAAGCCGTAAAAATAACCAGATGCTCCAAAAAGGGCCCCGATATTTTTTTACGTGAAGAAACGGTTTGACCCCAAAAGCTCGTGTGGCCGATACATACTTTTAATTTCCAACTTCACCATATATACCTTTAGGCAGCAGTAATACAAGGTTACGCAATATATTTAGCTTTATGATCAAAGGCTCTGGAACATTGATCTTTGGAAGATCATAAAATGGCATAATGAATGAATAAAAATTTATTTTTGGTCACATACGTCACAATACATGATACACTTTAAAAACTCGCATCAAAAACCAAAAAAAGGAGTAGGCTGAAGTGCCTGGCTTATTGTAGCCTATCCTGACGTTTTTCTTCATTTACCCAGAAAGTCACCAAACAGATCTTACTAAATATTACATTACATGCTTGTATTACATACAAGCATTTTTTTTTTTTTTACATATTTACCTAAGTTTACCTAAATAATCAAACTGTAATCAACTGTTCCTCAGCACATTGTCAACATTACCCAAAATGTCATTAACTGTTAATTAGAGTTATTTTGCAAACAATCAGACAGACATCCGTCCCTGAGGGAGGTAATAACGATACGTGATGATGTGGACCAGCTGGTTCCACCACTGAAGCACTGGAGACCAGAATTCACCAGTAAATTGAGTAATTACTAAAAAAATAGAAAAACACAATTTTACAATACAAACTAGTTAAGCTTACAAGGAGCACAGACCTCCACCAATGACTGACACCAGAAACAACCTTGCGTCTTCATTTAGGGGAGCAGGTCTTCCTGCATCCTCTGTAAAGGAAGTTTGACCTTAAAAACAAGTTAAACAGTAGAATTAAAACAGCTGTAACCTGTTTACATACACTACATAAAAAGGCATATAACCTTTTTATCCTCACTGTTGAATAGGTCAAATAGGATTGCCAACATTTCTATTTTTTAAATACCAGAATAGAGATAATTTTTTAGACAATTTATATTACTCTGAGAGTCCGAAGATTACTATGCCTTTAAAAAAATTTGGAAAAGCCCAGCTGATGATGTCGTGTCTTTGGAAGCCTCTGATAGGTTGATTGACAACATTTCTTCATCTGTTCCAACAATTATCTGCAAGTATAAACACCATGGGAATGTCCAGCCATCATAGCGCTCAAGAAGGAGATGGGTTCCGTGTCCCAGAGATGAACATGGCCAAAATTCCTGAAAACCATTGTGAGAAGCTTGTGGAAGCACATCCAAAACACTTGACCCAAGTCATACAGTTCAAAGGCAATGCTACCAAATGTTAATGAAATGTATGCAAACTTCTGATTCTCAAAGTAATGAAATGTCTAGAAAATGATCTCATTCATTCATAAAAAGGTTGTATCTCTTTTTATATAGCATTATATAAACTGGTTTCAACTGTACAGAGGCAGCAGTGATACAAGGCTGCAGGTTTGATCTTTGGAAGATCAGTGGTAGAAGTGTCTGCATGGACGAGGCCTACCACACCAGAGCAGTCAGAATCTTCCTCTACAGCCAGGTGGTAACAATCCAGATGGTAACGCTTGCCATTATCTCCTGAAAGTGAAGAAATAACAAAAAAATAAACTGACGTGGTCTTAAATATCAGGTTATGCATTTCCAAAAATCTCATATTTTATGTTTTTAACAAATAAAATTAACTCTTCTATGAAATATGCCAAATTGCAACCTTGTTTTATTTTAGAAAACTCTTGAAACACCTGTGTAGCTAAGCAGCTAGCTTAGAGTTAGCAAACGGGCTAACAGATACAAATAAGAGATACACTAAGAGCTTCAAAATAAACAAAAGTATCTATTTAGATTATAAAAATTTAAGAGGATTTTAAATCCACATTTTCCAAGAATATACTGTGAAGTGAGTCTACCTAGTAAGAAGACATGTTTAACTTTGTCATGTCTAAACATGCTTAAATAAGCCATCACAATTGGGTTTAAGTGCTCAGAATATGCTAGCAGACAACGTAACATTCACAGCAGGTAAATTTAAACATGGCAGAAAGTGCTTAAAATGCTCATATAAATGCACAGGTGTGTAGAAATGATGCAAACCAACATATCTCGAGGTACATGGTGTCCCTAGTTAGCGTCTGAGCTAGCTGCCCACCGTTAGCTATAATGCTAACGGCGGATAATGCTCACGCGTGTTAGCATTAGCATGCTCAAAATGTTTGCTCACCTATTTCTTCGTGAGCTCTAAGCTGCAGCTAAACTCGCACAGGTCCGGGCTCCACCGGGGTCTCCTCGGTCAGGTTTGAAGTCGTTTCAACAACTTTTCTGGTGTTTTTTCAGGCTCAGCGTCGTCCTCCAGACGGAAGAGGCTCGCGAACTCTGAACTCTACTCTCAACCAGGTGAACGCACCTGCTGCCTCCCGATTGGCTGAGAGCTCGTCAACGATCCGCCTCCTTCAAAATAAAATTTCAGTGATTTAATTTAGTGCAGTTCAGTTGATTTTACAGCAAATGCCAAATTTTAATCCATCCATCCATCCGTTTTCTTCTGCTTATCCGTGCGTGCACACACAGATAATTTATAGAATTTACATAAATTGAATAACGTTTGGTCACGGGTTTGGTCCTTGGTAACACACTCGTTAGTGAACTGAAAAATTGCTCGGGGTTTGCACAAGCTCTGCATTAATCCAGTATCTGGAATCAATCTGCCTTGACTTGATGTGCAGGGCGACCAATCAGGTGTTAGGATCCCTGAATTCATGATCCACTGCAGCACAAGGACCATGAAATAATTAGTTAGTGAAATAATTATTTATGTTTTTTACCTAAAGTGAATTGGTTTACACATTTATATATTTAATTACAACTTAATTAATTATTTAATGATGTATCCAAACTTGTGTTTTCTGGATGTTTAAATTTGGCGAACCAGCGCCATCTAGTGTTGATTTGCTGAGTGCCATCCTTTAATCACAGACACTAGTTGACGCAGATTTTCCTTGTAGCAAAAACAGTTCTATGTAATTGGCTGCGTAGATTAAACTGATACCGGTAATTCTGTGAACACTTCCAGGAGATGTTGGGGTGTGTGTGACCTTTTAACACTACAAATGTGTTTCAAAATCGGTTGAGCGCGTTAAGAGTCACGTTTATGACAGCGAGACGGTTACCTTGGACACGTGCTCACCGGTATCATATAAAAAAAAAACCGTTGTCAAAAAAAAAAAATTAACAAAAATCACAATACAAATAATTTTTGCTCCGAACCGAGAGCCATTCCGCCACGTGAGCGACGTGAGGGCTGAGAGAGCTGCAGATAAACTACCCAGGGTGCAGATAAACTACCCAGGCTGCAGATAAACTACCCAGGCTGCAGATAAACTACCCAGGCTGCAGATAAACTACCCAGGCTGCAGATAAACTACCCAGGCTGCAGATAAACTACCCAGGCTGCAGATAAACTACCCAGGCTGCAGATAAACTACCCAGGGTGCAGATAAACTGCCCAGGCTGCAGATAAACTGCCCAGGCTGCAGATAAGAGCAGCAGAAAGTCGGGCTTATTTGGAACTAACCTAGTGGCGAGCAGGTTCGTTTCACGGAGTCTGTTACCCCGGTAACTGACTCAGAGTTACGTTGATCCTGCTTTCTGAAACCGAGAACCGGGAGTTTCCCTAAATCACAGCTAATTAACTCAGAGTTTTGGCTAAACCTGCTTTCTGAAACGGGCCCCAGGGGTGTGTTTAGGAACGTGTGCGCGCACTTTCGCTCTTAGACTTGTGAGGTTTGTGCTCTGACGCAGCGGTGCCTGCAGGTCTGAAGGGCTTGTGTCCTGTGTCTGATTCCAGGACCTGCACAATAACCATGCAGCTTTGGATTTTGCTGCAGATGCTTCGAGCTTGCAGGCTGGGCTGATTGACTGTCTTCCATGAGTGTGAAGACTTCCCTTCCATGAGTGTGAAGACCTCCCGACCGTCCAAGAGGTGAAGCTCTGCCAAGGGCCAGGGGCATTTACAGGTGTGAGCTATTGATCAGAACTGGTGTGAAACGAAGCTCTCGGCTGTTTTCTTGGGGGTTTGAAGACGTTCTAGTTGCTATGGACACCGCCAGCAAAACACACTGCATGCTGATCGTTGGCAGGCGTCGCACCATCAACTCCTCCAGCCTCCTCAGCAGGTGAGCGCTGGCTGACCACTGGCAATATGTTAATCTGGTGAAAGATGGAGAGCTTTCCAGAGTTTGTGTCTGCACGTTTCTCACACACACACACACACACACACACACACACACACACACACACACACACACACACACACACACACAAACCCATTTAAGACATTTACCAGTCTTTTACTCTGGAAACCAGCTGGTACAGCATGATTAGAATATAGAAGCTCTGATTTTAAAGTTTGTTGAAAGTTTTAAAGTTTGAGCTCTACTGGGTTGCTCTAGTAAAACTGCATCTATTTTCACAATTACAAGGAAATAAGCTAAAATACGCTTTGTATATTGGCATTACTACACAGTGTAGCCAAACTTTGACTACATGGACGATATAAACGGATATATTCCAGCAAGTTAACATCACATCCTACTCTTAAATTCTGTTTGAAAGAGTCCGTGTTACACTGTTCTGAAAGAGTGTGTGTGTGTGTGTGTGTGTGTGTGTGTGTTGATCCGCCGCTGTAACGCCAGTCTGCCACCGGGTGTCGCTGTTTATCCTTCGACAGTCAGACAAAACGTCACCTCGAGGCTGCAAACAAGCAGCGATCAGAGCATGAGGAGCTTTTACAGGTCACACACGCTGTCTGCTTCACCGCTTTCACACAGGAACATTTGGGGAAGAACGTGGCTTTAATGAAGACCGTAACTTGGTATCAGTATAAAGAATGAATTTAATAAATGGTGTGATTATTATGATCAAGAATCATTCCCAACTTCCCGGTTGTAATCAACAGCTGACCCACGACTGATTTCAGTGAGCTGGTGTGAACATTAACTAGAGCCTCAGATGAGTGTGTAGAAGTGTGGAGCGCAGAAGTGAACTGAAGCTCCTCACTGCTCTTATCCCTCCTCCTCCTCCTCCTGCTCCTCCTCCTGCTGCTCCTCCTCCTCCTCCTCCTCCTGCTGCTGCTACCTCCTCCTCCTCCTGCTCCTCCTCCTCCTCCTGCTCTCCTCCTCCTCCTGCTGTCGCTACTGTCTGAAACACATTCTGCTGATGCTCCGACGTGTGCATTGTGGCAGGAGCGGAGCTGGAGTGGGCAGGAGTCTGTGGGAGTGGGCAGGAATCTGCTGGACTGGGCAGGAGTGAGTGGGAGTGGACCTGAGCCAGTGGGAGCGCCGTCTCGTGGTCAGGGCAGGTCCGGATGTGGATTGATGGCCGGCGCAGCTGTCGAGTGTGTGTGACAGACGTGTGGGGCTGGCAGCTCAAGCTCCGCTCTGTTGGAGAGTTTGAAGAGGAGAGCTGAGCTCCGACACACCGGTGAGTGAGTCGTCTGCTTCCCGTCTCTTCATGAGGCCACTTTCTTGTCTCTGTTGGCGGCCGATGTTGGGCAGCGGTCACCTTTCAGTCTTTAAAATGCCACTTTTGGAGTGGAGCTGGTCAGGGGTGGCAGCTGTCGGACAGCTCACCATACATGGCCACGCGAGGGAAGCCCTCAAACTCTATTTTCTTGTGCTGTGAGCAACATTCCTACAACGTTGCTTTTAATACTTCTACAACACAAGTATTGTGTGTGTCCTGACTCCTTTAGAAATGTTCTTCATGGTGCTGTTTGCTATTTTTAGAAGCCAGGCAGACAAACCCCAGCCTGTGCTCAGCTTTCAGTCTCCTCGGCTCAACTGGTCTGGCTGACTTAAACTTCTCACATTTGGTTGGATCAGCTTTGTTGCAGTGGAATCCTGGATTCTCCGTCATCCTTAAGCCTGGTTTAAGCTTGTTTGAGGAAGCCACTGTGAAAAGCAGCCCTTTGACTGCGCTGAGTCTGGATCATATCAACCCTCGAGTTCACACATCCCATCTGTGTTGGAGATTTACAGATGTCATTTAAAACAAGTTTATCTAAAAAGGAAAACCTGAAATGTATTTTCTCAACAAGTTTTGGGCTGTTTTTGCCCCCGTTAAAGAGCATTCCTGGCAGTAGGGAGACGGATCCGTGTTTATCTGGGTTGCTATGGAAGACCAGACATGGAAACAGGAGCCTTTAAATATCCTGCTGCTTCTTCCTCCCACTGTTGTCAAAGTAAGAAGGTCTCTTAATGACTCCAGCAAATGTAATTGGGCTGGATCAGAGTCATGAAGAGCATCGTAAACAAGCCCAGGAGTCTTTTAACATCAGCGCTCGACTGTGCACGGCAGCGACGCGCCGCCGTCAAGATCTGGGACTAAACAGAGGAGCCAGGTCTCTGCTGGCCTCCAATTCTACACTTTCATTTAATCAGGAATATTTCTTACCTGCTTGGTGTAAATCCAGTAAGCAGACATTTATTAGAGAAGCACAGTTTAATGAGGAAGCCTGATGTGATGTCGGCGTACAGGTGGAACACAGGTCTCTCCTCGCATCAGCGGACTCCTGGTTGCTTCTCCAAGAAACTTTGTTCGGCAACTCTCTTTAAAGTAGCAGAGTGTGTGTTCGCACGCCCGAGAGCACCGAGAGCTTGGCTGTAGTTGTGCAGTTCAATTTGTCATCTTGACTCACTCTCGCGGGGGCGACTGATTATAATGAATGAGGGCAGATATGGAAAAAACAGAATTTCATCTTAGCTGCTCTTATCAACCTTCGCTCTTCTTTTCCTCTTAGCACAAAGTTACTTTTCTCTCCGTTTCCTGGCAGTGCTCGTTGGTGTAGGTGTGAATGAAGAGCTATCCATCACAGCCGGGCGTGCGGGCCTGTGGAGGGGCAGCATTTGTTCCGAAAACGATCCTTCCATGAAAATATTCACGGAAGGAAAAGAATTCTATCACTGTCACCTGAGCCTGAGCATCCAGCAGAGCTCTGAGCTTTTACTCTCCGGCCTTCTGTGGACGAGCTGCTTTAAATTCACCTCCTTATTTACGCAAATTCAACTTCTTTGGCTTTTCCTGTGTCTCTTTGTGTCAGTCTGATGCTGCTGGTTTCAGGCAGCACCAGTGCTTCTGGGCCAGAATGGAAACAGTGCGTGATTTCTACCCCAGCCAGGCGGGCGGCGGTCGCCCTAACGGCGCCAGACAAGTCTGTCCAATCACAAGCTCAGCTGCCAGTCATGAGGTTTCACCCTGTTATTATCATCAAAAGTACACGTCATCAAATAGCACGAATGTGCGTCAGTGAGATGAACACTATCTGTAAGAAGAGAAGAGTGAGGGCAAAGTTTTGCCTCCGCTACTGAGACAGGGTGGGGTTTGTTCATTACAGCTGCCTACCACCAGGGGGCGGGTGTCATTACAGCTGCCTACCACCAGGGGCGGGTGTCATTACAGCTGCCTACCACCAGGGGGCGGGTGTCATTGCAGCTGCCTACCACCAGGGGGCGGGTGTCATTACAGCTGCCTACCACCAGGGGGCGGGTTTCACCACTACGGTGTAAGTGGAGGAGAGTTGTACCTGTGACTGAAGCTGAGTAAAATGCTGACTGGGAGCAGCGGAGATGTTTGCGGATGGACCGACGGGTGTTTTGACCGGAGGTGAAACCGGGACCAGCTGAGACAAACTGCCGCCGTCTGGCTGTTTTTCTGTCTGCTGCCGATGTTTTATTGACCCAGTAAGGCGGCACATTCACCCATCTGCTAGATGCCTCCCATGACGCCCCTCTGCTCAACGTGCCTCCTGCATTAGTGACATCTGCCCCTGAGGGCTCCCCATCCGTGTCACATGGTCTCTGCGATGGGGGGACGGGGGTCTCTCAGGCTCCCCGGGCCTGCAGTCAGAGCTCCGACTGCCCTCACGTGAACTCAGAATCTGCTGTGTGGATTAACTGGAACGCTCCTCTGCCTTTTCAAAAACCACTGGAAATTCCGTCAAGTTTTCCACTGGGCGCAGAGAGCCAGCTACTCCGGGGCGGAACCGGGTGGCTTTGACCTCAGGAACTGAGCCCTCAGCTGAGCTACACCAACGAGGCCAAACCACCCAACCATTCTGCCGCCTGCTGCATCAGGCAGCATCGTGTCCTGTGGTCAGGGAGTTCGTATCAACCTGATGTCTGAGTCTCTGCCTGCAAAGGCTTTTAACTCGCATCTGTGGTAAAACGTAGGTGGCTGTAAGTGAAGGAAACGGTCCATCATCAAAAGAGTAAATAAAGACGATAAAACCAGGAAGACAGCAGACAAAAAGCTTCTGTACAGCCGGATGCACCTGAGACCGAAAGAAAACCCCTCAGTGCTCAGCCTGGTTGTGGTCGGGCCTGAAGCAAAACAGCTTTGACTGACAGCTCTGACAGTCAGCCCAGCAGAACACAGTCAGCCCAGCAGAACACAGTCAGCCCTGCAGAACAGTCAGCCCAACAGAACACAGTCACCCGCAGAACACAGTCAGCCCAGCAGAACACAGTCAGTCCAACAGAACACAGTCAGCCCAGCAGAACACAGTCAGCTCTGCAGAACAGTCAGCCCTGCAGAACAGTCAGTCCAACAGAACACAGTCAGCCCTGCAGGACACAGTCAGCCCAGCAGAACACAGTCAGGAGCTGACGTGTTTGCTCTTCCGTGTCACCTGGAGGACCCAGGTCTTTTCATTAACACATTTAAAAGCGTGACTTCACCCATCAGTCATGTGTCGGTCACTCTTTCCCCACGGTCGTGTCTGTTTCCTGTCCTCAGAGGTTTTTGACGTCTGTTCTTGTGCCCGGGCAGCAGATGGTGCAGGAGCAGTACGTCACCACCACCCAGGGCAGCAGCGTGCCCCGGCCGGTGCCCCAGCACGCCTACACCATTGGCATCTATGGCTGGAGGAAGCGCTGCCTCTACCTCTTTGTTCTGCTGCTCATCATCGTCCTCATCGTCAACTTGGCCCTGACCATCTGGATCCTCAGGGTCATGTGGTTCAACACGGTGCGTGTGGCTGAGCATCAGTGTCAACGCCACGAGTTCATGTGCTGCACACGGCTAAACGCTGCACAAAGGCAAATCAAAGCACATCAAAGCTCCTCTGAGGACCTGAACGTTTTTGTCCTCCTAGGAGGGGATGGGCCTCCTTCAGGTCCACTCCGACGGGGTCAAACTGGAGGAGGGCGAGTCGGAGTTTCTCTCCCCCGTCTACGCTGAGGAGATCCACTCCAGAGAGGTAAGATCAGCGCCAACACACACTTTGCTGGTGAGCTCCCCACATCCCTCTTCTCTCCATCAATCTCACCCTCCCTCATCCGTCTTCTTCGTCCTCAAACTGCTGTCCTCAGTTCGGAAGCTGTCTGACTGTTTACCAAACACGACCATCAGCTGCAAGTTCTGGCCACACGCAGTCGTCATCAGGCTGCGTATTTCTGGACGTGTCGGAGCAAACTGGAGCTGGCAGTCACACGCAGTGCACGTGGTGCTGCTGCTGCGCTGAGCCTGCCCATTAACCTCCAGGATGTTTGTGGTAGACGCTGGTTTATGGCACGGCTGCGAGCAGCAGATGGGAACACTTTACTGCAGTTTACATATTAGAGCCTTTCTTGCTTATAGCAGCAATTTTTACGCATTCTTCCTCTTTTATGAGCTTCATTATGACGCCGACGTGGCTCCAGTTAAAGGACGGACGCTTTAATGTCGCCTCTTTCCATTTCTTAACGCTGCCGTGGACTTGAAAGTCCGCTTTAATAAGAGCTGCAGAGGAACGCTGAGCTGAGCCGAGCCGAGCCGAGCCGAGCCGAGCCGAGCCGAGCCGAGCCGAGCCGAGCTGAGCTGAGCTGAGCCGAGCCGTTTCACGGCGTAAACGTCTGACGTTCATCTTTGGCTGAACTCACCAACACCGCTTTAACACAAGAGCTAAATAAACACCACCGCGGCGTTTGGTCTGCAGAGGAGAACGACTGCTTTTGGATCTGATGTATCCTGACGCGTGTCTGGAATCCGCGTGACGGTCAGCAGCTTTCTTTGTGGGTTCTTTGTGCCCAGGACTCGTCGCTTCGCGTGCACTCCTCAGAGAATGTTTCCCTCAACGCCCGCAATGAGAACGGGGACGTCACGGACAGGACCTCTGTGGGTAAGAGCCAGAAAGGCGTCACACTCGTGGAAAGCATCCCACTGATGTATGATGGCCATCACAAAGTCATTTCCACACGTGTCCTGCAGCAGTCACTCCTCCAACATTAACCATCTTTCCATTTCCAGTCGCTGAGGTTTCCATTTAAAATCCATTAAACGCCACATTCCTCTGGCCGCCGTGGCCTCTGGGTCCTCCTGATCCCAGCAGACCTGAGGCCTGTGCCCGATCACATCAGCGCTTCTGTCGTGGCTCGCCAGCATCCACGTGTGGGGTTTTCCATCATAATTAAAAGGCCAACCGACGACCCCAGCAATTGGCGTGTTCTGCCGTGTCGTTATGTGTCCTTGCTCCCTGGGCCATAAAAAGCCTCCTCACGGCCGTCTGTGTATAAAAGTGGAGGGTTTATCACAGGAGACGCTGTTAAATATCACACCGATCACTCAGCGTCTCTGCAGAGCTGCTCCTCACAGCACTGGGAGCACGATGGCGCCACACAATTTCACTTCCTTCCGCCTAAATTTGGCTCTTCTCTCAAAGTCGCATCTGGAGAAAATCCAAAACACGCGAAAAGAAGCAGAGATGGATTTTTAAGTGCTGCCTTCAGGCGATTTCCTCGGCTGTTTTTGTCCCTGCAGGTCCAAGCGTGGTTCAAGGACACACCCGAAACCTGCTCATTAACTCCCACAATGACAACATGCTGCTGAAGGCAGATGGCGAGCAGACCGTGATTGGGCCAGACAAACTGCGCATCACAGGTAGGCTAATGTCTGCCAGCTGCAGCTCGTTGTTATCACCTTCACGTGTTTGGCTGTGCCGCGGCCGTTCGCACACATGGGAACGGAGACGACGTCTCCGCCGTCTCAGCACCCACGCTGCGTCTCCAGCCTGATGCGGATTCACACACGATGGACCCGAACACGGCGACGCGCTCGTCCACCAGCCCGGTCCAGCTCACACACCTTCACGTTGCTCTCCTCCCCCAGGTCCTGAAGGAGCGCTGTTCCAGCACTCAGTGGAGGTTCCCCTGCTGAGATCTGAGCTCTTCAAAGATCTGAGGTGAGGCGATTCTGCGACGTTACCGGCCAACGCTGAGCGCCCACAGTAACCACGTAGCTTATGTTAGTGGAAGGAAGAAGAAATGAAGCCAATAGAGTCTGTTTGCTCAAACAAGAGCGGCCAGATCGTTTGGATGGATAATGATGTTGTCCTTTAGGCTGGAGTCTCCGACTCGCTCGCTCGGCCTGAACGCACCTAAAGGAGTTCATCTCAAAGCTCTGGCAGGCAACATCGAAGTTGCCTCCAACATGGACGTCATTCTGCAGTCTGCAGCAGGGCTGGTGAGTCTGTTCAGGGCGCCGCTACACTAGCCCGTGGTCCAAAAGGCAGATCCGTCTCTGCTGCTTAATTTGGACTCTTCACACAGTTTCCGCGAATCTGTGGTGCAGCTAAATTACTTAAATATCCACATTAGCATTTAGATGTAGTCTCAGTGCAGTTTGGACTATAACGCCTCCATTTCCTTTGCTTTTGTCACTAACTGTACTTACTGATCACGGTTGAATCAGCATGTGTGAATAGATTAAAGCAGAATTCTCCGGTTGTTTGCGGCTGAATGGGCGTGTGTGTCTGTGACTGTCGAGCAGCTGGTGCTGGACGCCGAGACGGTGTGCATGAAGGATCTGCCTCTGAGCCAGGGAGATGTTTCCGGGAATGCCCAGGGCCTCTTCGAGGTGTGTGTCTGTCCCAGCGGGAAGCTCTTCCTGTCCAAGGCCGGGGTCACTTCCACGTGCAGTGAGAACCAGGAGTGTTAAAAATACATCAATTTCTGTACATATTCTGGGATGGAAAATGTAAAACTGCCTGGATTCCTTCAAGTCACATGTATTCCACAGAGGATCTACCTTCGCGCACCTGTAAAGAAGTGCCTGCAGAGGCATGATGGGATACCCGGTTTCAGTGCATTCATTTACACCCAACTGTTCCAAACACGTCTGAGAGTTTTGTGGATTTTTCACAGTCACGGCTGGGCAACGAGGAGCTGGCAGCAGCTTATATCCTATGCAATATGTTTACAGCGGTGCAATAAAAGAAACGGACACATGGCGTATCAGGAGCTTGGACTAATCTGAACAAGGGAATGTGTAGTTCATGCCCTATTTCAATATGTTGTCTTGGCGTTCAGCATGTTTTGATTTTAATGTTGGAGGAAAACACGGCTTTCAATGGGGATTAACGTTTGGTGATTGAACTGAGTTTAAACTCCTCTCTTTCTGTGATGTAATGACATAAATCATGGTGAGGTCTGGGTTTGTGGAGGAAGTCTGTGATCAGTCGGTTTGACACAATCAAACAAAATATTTAAAACAAGCCCATTCGGAGAAATCAACCAGAAACAGTCAGAAAAGATTGAAAGGCTGATACAAATGTTTGTTTTTTTTTTATGAAGAGCTACAATCAATCATTCAAGTTGCTGCAGTCCTGTTTGAACCAGAGGATTGATTCATATTTTCACAAGTTCATATTTTTCCAGTCATTATATCACAGAAATAAAACACTGATTTGAGATCAATTTTTGTACTAAACTATAAAATACAGTATCACACTTTTGGTGTATGTTTGCGTTGTGTTCGTTTTTTAAAATGCTGTTTTTTATGTTGGAGTGGATTTGATTTTTATTATTTTTACCCATGAAGCACATGAGATGATTAACGAGGCCCAGTGCCGTCAGTGCCAGTTAATGCATTTATCTCCTACACTCTGGTACATTATAACGAAGTGTGTCGTATGTATTGGTTTTACGATTGTGAATAAACGTTGGGCCTTTATTGCCCTCTAGTGGTGAAAGTCTGCAGCGTCACCAGGACAACAGGATGTCATAAGTGCTGAATAATAATAGTCACCATCAATCCAAGGCAACTTCGATCTAATTTATTAGTGAGTCACACGTTTATTGTACATGAGTTTATTGGTAAAATAAAAGAAAGGAATTATTCAAAGTGGTTGTTACAGTTCCATTTCAAAACAATATAGAGTTTAACAAATGTAACTCTTCTTTTGGAGTCAAGTAAAGAAATACTGAGGCAACATATCAGCATGAAAAGCTCTTAAAACAATATGAAAACATAATTTAGAATCTGTGGTGAAACAAAAAAAGCCATTAAATTAATATATTTGTCCATGAATGGAATTTACCACATCTTCCTATGGCACAAATTGTGCGAGAACATGTGACGCGCAGCGTTCTCCACAGCTCAGTGAAGACAACATCAGCCGGGGCACCTCGTGCTTGAGAATTAGTCAAGAACAACTAGACTTAAGTGCGTCAAGTGCATCACGTCAACAGTGAAATTAAACAGTAAAAACTCGCCAGCACCAAGTTCAGAGCTTTTCTGTTTGTTAAAACCAGAAAGTCAAAGAAAATGTTAGCATGTTAAGCACTACGTATGGCTCTTCATTTGTACTAAGATCACTAGGAATTCCTAAACGGACTGGTACAGTAAAAACTGCTTTAGGGATGAGTAACCACGGTAACAGTGCAAGACACAGCAGTTGTTTCAGATTGCAACAAAGCAAACAAAAGAACACAAAATGAGGGATTTCGCTTCACAGTTGGATTCTCCCAAACTTCTGGGCCAAAACAGCACTGAGAAGGTGCAAATGTATGAACACGGGGTCTCACAGGAGGGCTTGCTCGCTGACAGGTCATTACGTCTGCCTACCTTTACAGAAAGACAACCTATACAATTAATCATAAAAAAATATATTTAAAAAAACAAATACATTTCCTTTTAATTTCCTTGACATGCTGAGGCAGAACACCCTGCATGGCAGTAAATCATGATCATAGCAACTGGTTTCCTGCAGCAAGAAAATATATTTATACAATTTATGTGTTGTTTTTTTTGTTTTTTTTTTACATAAACATTAACAACAAAAGCATCTTTCCAAATCTAACTCAGAGGAAATATATTCACGGGGACTTTGGTAAACAAACAATATTGCTTAGGACTTTGTATGTACAGCAAAGATTCTTCTTACATACAGAAATTCACTGCTGAAATCACCAAATCATTTACAGGAGCCATAGTTTTATTCATCCCCCTCACAGGTAAAAACTGCATAAGTACCATAAGCTGCCAGCTGGAATCTTAAAAAGTATGTAGGTGATGTGGTTTGCGCAAAGCTCCAGGAGTCCCACAGAAGATCTGCAGGTGATGAGTTTCACCGTCACTTTTCCCAAGATCATATTTTTTGCTGCACAAAGGTTTCAAGTTTAATGATGATCCGTGCGGTGCATTCCATAACTCTCATGGCTACCTCGGACGTGTATCTGTCATTGGGAATCTGCGGAAAGGGTAGGAGATCAGGATAGCGGGTTCTTAAGCTGTCCACGCCGTACCCTTCCAGGATGTGAACATCGTTGGAGAGGCCGATTAGGTGGGTGCTGTACTCCTCCACTTTCTGAGCCAGAGCAGTCGGTTTCACGTCTTTGTCTGACTTCCCTCTCACTGCATAGTCGGCAGCTATAAGGGCAAGTTTTGTTGCTAAGTAGCATTTGAAGCAAACCCACTCATTAGCATTTTTGTGAAGATCGTTGCGAGCGGCAGAGTAGTTTGCTCTTGCTTGCCTCAGCCACCTCCGTGCTTCCACGGGGTTCCCAACAGTCTTGAAGGTCGGGGGCACAAAGAAACGGGGAGAATGTGATGAACTTGCATAGCCCGTATGGTGCTCTTTGAACTGCTGTCTTTCTGTCTTGTGAGTTGTTGCTTCTTGGTTCCAGGATGAGTAAAACCTCTGAAATGAGAACTTCTCTGACTGGAAGCGAGAGGACGAAGAAGTGGAATACGGTCTCCTGGAAGACCTGTCAGTGTTCTGCAGGTCAGACAACGACTGTTTCTCCATCCTGCTGATTTCATTCTGCAAATGTTTAAAGACCTCAGTGGCGATATCCAGATTGTCGGCATTTTTATCTGGATGCCACTTGAGATACAGCCGGCGGATTATCTTCTTTCGCTCCGTCTCGGGGCGTTTCCAAGCTTGTTCCACTACCGAGGTCACTTCTTTCAGAATTTCGGGCAAAGCGTTAAGCTTGATCTTGTTGGGAGACTGCTTCTGAGTAGGGGGTCTAAGGTTTTCCTTTGAAGAGAAAAGAGGAGGAATCAATCGCATGCCAGAGGAATGGCTGTTTGGGACTGAGGGAGTTGACGGTGCACTGGCGTCTCGGACATGGGAACTTTCGTCCTGTCTTGAGAATTTGTACAGGTCAAGGGAACTGACTACTTTATACTCACTGTAACCAATGTCAATCTGGAAGCATTTTCCCAGGAAGCCAGAGTTTTCCTCTTCCTCTCTTTCCACTTCTTGGACAATGATAGCGTACGTATAGGTGGGCTGGTAGGAACCATAAATGTCCCCACCCTCAGAGTCTACAAGATATCCCACATACTCTCCTGGATAAAACACGTTCATTGGATCCATCAGGAGCGTGTGATGTATCTCAGCTGGAATGGGGGTTCCAGGAAGCGGTAGCTCTAGCTTTGATGGCTCTGTTGAGTCATATTTGACCCCAAGGTTGTCCAACTTCTCTGTGATTCTGTAGATGTCATTGCAGCCCAACATGGCGATCAGATACGATGTGTCAGAAATCAAATTATCTGTAGCAGACTTCAGTGTCATCGCCAGGGCCAAAAGAAAATTGATGTCTTTGCTGTCTGAATGCTGGATGTAGAGGTGGATCACAGCCGTGCCATACTTCTTGAGGAAGGCAGGAGTTTCGCTGCAGCTGTGCGGGATCGGAGTACAGCCTTTAATTCTTAGTGTTGTCTGGAGCTTCTCAAAACAAGAAACTTTCAGCCCTTCACACAGCGCCTTACAGAGGCGTATGGTCTTGTCCTCATTCACGAGATATGCATTCTCATTTTCATGCTTCATGATTCGGATCAGTCCTGTGATAAACTGCTCTGATGACAGCAACAGCTGGAGGCGCCCTTGAAGGGAACAGAGAGCTCCAAACTGGCACATTTTTGGAGAATCCTCGTCAAGGTGCTCTTCGAGAATGCTACTTAGCAGTCTTGGCCTTAGCTTTTGAGGAAGAAGCATGATCAGTTTGGTGTGGAAGGCGTGATCTTTGCCTAGGTAGCACTGGCCCATGTCAACAAGCATCTGAACTCCAATGTTGCCCTGAATTCTGCTCTTGTAATGCGGCGCGTCATCAAACACCAGGCTGCTGGATTTTACTAACCTGCCATCATGACTTGGCAGATAAAAAGTCAAATCCCTGAGATTCTCAAGATCTTTGCGAATTTCCACTGGGTCATTATGGAGAGACTTGAAAAACCCCGAAACGACCCTCTTCACAGTTCTCATTTCGTTCGGGTCAAGCTCTTTGCCCTCTGAATTTCTGTAGATGCGCCACAGGACTTCAGTGTACTGTTTGGTTGAGACGACGTCTTCTGTGCCAAGAAGCTTGAACAGCTGATGGAAGGTACCAAGTTCTAGAGGTAATTTATACAAGTATGGCTTGAAGTCAGATTCATTGTCCAAATTAATGACAACTTCTTCAGATTTTAACAATTTCCAGCCGTCTTCAACGATAACAAAGGCCACTCCACGGAGGTGGTAACGGAAATCTCGTTTATCTCCATTTAAGAAGTCATAGGTGGACCGTAAAACCTTGTTTCTCGTTTTCACCATTTCATCGTCTGGACTGGAAATGTTGCAGATATTCTTGCAGTTGCTTATGACTTTCTCCAAGGGTGGGTCCAAACTGACGCCTAATATATTTAGCACTTGGTCAAGCTGCTCTTGTCCATTGAGGCTTGTCCCATCCTGTTCCTTAATGCTTGATGGGGTAGCCTTCTCAGGAAGAATTGGACAAGAGGTCCACAGCAAGTGTATGATATCTGTTTGCTTGAATTTTGGATTTACCTGAGACCCGCTAAAGCGAATCAGAGGAAGTGAGCCGCTCACCTCTTGGTACTGTGAGTGAAGCTTAATCAGATCTTTGGGGGCTCTCTCGGGGTACAGAAACTGTATCATTGAAAGTTCTTTGAGAAAACTTCCCTGGAACAAATCTGTCCTCTCGTTGAAAACGTGGTTCAAGAGAACATCGACTGTGGTTTGCACTTTTTCTTTGGTCCAGCCCTCTGTTTGGGCTTTGATACTAACCTCTTTAGCAAACTGGAGTACTTGCTGCTGTGACACTTGATGTTTGAGCCCTATGTTCCTCAGGAAGGTTATCCAAGAGGCAAGGGACAATGCCCCATTCCTGGGTCTGGATACTTGCTCAGCCTTCCTGAAGAAGTCACTCGTTATAAATGACTTTGCAGGCAACATGACTTGAAACACCTTCACAGTCTCGTCATAGAAAAATTTGGCTGGCCTGAGTCTGTTTGAGTAGTCAAAAATAAACATCAGTCCTTCCAGTTTTTCATAGAGTTGATCCCTTAAATCACAAGGCTCCTCTACGGACAGGAGTCTCTCTTTTAAATATGCAACGTGTTCAACTTTGGCGTCATAGCAAAAACTTTCAAACTTTGGCAGGACATGATGAAGATAGATTTCCAGGTCATCGATGGCCACGCACCCCAGGAAGGAGTACAGTTCTTTAAGCTGCGGACAGTCAGCAAGAAAGGCAAACGAGCCATTGTGAGCCCATTTGTCCATATCTGCTGTTGGAATGGTTTTCACAAGAACATAGCTCGCTCCGTAGTTTGCAATGCTCATGTACTTCCCACCGACAGACTTAAAGCACGGGAGGAGCTTTAGACTCTGGGCATTCGGCTGTGTGAGGCTAGCCAGGTTGCAGCTGAAATACGACAGCAGCGCCTCAAAATCCTTGTCTGTCAGACTTGCTGCTTTAAACGCAGAGGCCTGAATCATGTACTCTACAGCTCTGAGAATACTCTGTGGGTTTTCAATGTTTGCAGTGTGTTGTGCCAGAATGGGCATTATGGGATTTTCTTTCACGCCGATTTTGTTTACGGCAAGCTGAATGCACCCTGCTTTCATTAGGGTGTGAAAAACTTTGTCATTCTGGCCCTGTGGAAATATGGCTAAGTGCATCAAACTCAAGGGTAGCAGCACATCATGCTCAGGGACAACTATCTTCTCTCTTGCCAGGAATTTAGTTCCTGGGAGCAAAGCCCAGTCTTTCAGGATGTCAACCACCGTGTCAAAACCAGGTGTGTGCTCCAGTTGGTCCTCCTTAACAGCAACATTCTCACTGATGAAGTTCCACACATTCTTCAGCCAAGACTCACTTGCAAAGGTGTCTCTCCACTTTACAGGGACCTTTGTTCGATACTCTCTTGGAAGAACAGAGCCCAGCAGGTCTCCAAATGAGCTGATGTCAAAGTGTTTTGCGATTCCTTCCTTCATAAGGACGTTGTTGTACCTCATGAACAGCGTATTGATGAACATTTCTTTCCTTGGGGAGACTAGTTCATGATGCACGGTCAGAAACTTTTGTCTCTTAGAATCAAAGACTTGTAGCATGTTGTCCATTGTTATTAACAGAGGTAGCCCCTCAAGTTTGACTTCGTCGACATCTATATCCTTGAAACAGTAGTCGACCAGAAGCTTGAGGTTATGGAGTAGCTTGTAATGAGAATGCTGGATGCGACAGGGGAGTTTTCCTACATGGCAGGTTGTGTCCGGTGAAGAGAAAGTGTAGAGAAAGTTGCGGACATCCTTTGGAGTTACATAACTGACTGGTATTCCTGCAGCTTCTAAACAGGCGTAGAGATTTGCCGTCTCATCGCAGCTGTGAATCAGGTTAAAACCAATGTCCAAAAGCAAGGTTTTTAGTCTGTAGACGTTTTCGGCTACAGACTTCCTTGATGTGATGTTGTACTCTGTGTTTTTCAAGTGCTGAAGCTCATCTTGTAGGAGGTTATCAAAGAAGGCTTTGCCCTTGTTGGCAGTGCACGTATTAACCCACAGTATGTAAATGACGCTGTGCATGTCAGAGTTCTCACCGTGTGCTGCTCTGACTACAGGTAGCAGCCGTTTCAGGTCAGTATGAATGCACTTGTAGACCGCTTTGACAAGACAGTACCAGTCTGGCTGTATGTCCAGCCTATTGGCTGGGAAGAAGAACAAGTACTTCCGCAGTGTGTCCTTTACAATGTGTAGTGGTGTTCCTTGTAGTATGGTCATCGTGGGGTCAGGGCCCGGGAAATATCTGCGCTTAAGCTGAATGAGCAGTTCAACACAGGCTGGGGCTATGAGCAATGTCATCAAATTGTTATTCCAGTCACTCCTGACTCCTACTCCGTTGTCATCTCTCCATAGGTTTCTCCTGGCAGAATCTAAGGCAAAATGGCCGTTGACGTGAAAGGGTAAGCCGGTCTCCAAAGAAAGGGGCAAAAAGCAGAAGGCTCTGTGGGGCTTTTTGTAATTGTGACTCACACATGCAGCGACCCCTCCACGAGGAAACAGAGTTATGTCCTCATTTTTGTGAGCGGACACCAAACCTTTTGAGACATGTTCAATGTTTGGGAAGCCAGATCGGTTGCAGATCATCCACGTGGTGGAATTTCCATCAGTGTCCAGGATGTCCATCGAGTAGGTTATCTGTTGAACCGGGATAGCGCTCAGCTGTTTCTTTTTGATTACGCTGTCGATAACTGAGGCATGAAACTGTTTGCGTTTCAGACGATCCCCGTCTGAAATTCTTGCTGTAACAGAGTATATCACTCCTGGCAGTCCAGACGACTGATCAATTTCACAGATGGATATTTTCTCCATGTGGTTAAGGAACATCAGCAGCTCTGCGCCGTCGGTTTTTAGCTTGTCAAGGAGGTTTTGCACCATTCTGTCTGATGCTGGTACGGAGCTGATCTCGGAGGTTTTTGCCATCTCTGTAGAACGGATAGGGAACCTGAACATAGTGCTTCGTTCTAACTTGAAGTTAGCTCCCAAATAAAGGTTTAGAACATCGGAAAACTGAGATCTAAAATCAGAATCCAAGTCTCGAAACATTCTTCCAGGACTCACAGATGTAGCTCCCGGTGCATACTGTGCATGTGGATCGAAGATGCACAAAATGTCATTGTTTGAGATGAAGGACGGGCAGTCGGTGATGTGATACACAGAGTTGAATCCTATACCGTACTGACCGGTTTTGCCAGGATTGGCCTCCTTTGTTCCTCTTCCAAGGTTCTGTATACCTCTCACGTCATCTTCTGTAAATGGCTGGTTGTTGTACACACAGAGGGCAGGACCTTGCATTGGAATCCACTTGTCATCAAACACTCTGTCAGCGGGGTGTGTCCTTGGATCGTAAATGAAGAAAATCTCAGTGGCCTTGGCGTCGTCTGCATTTTGAAGAAGCTCTTTCAGCATTTCTTTCTCTGACGGATAAGCACTGAGAATGCTTTTAATTCTGCTGGTGAGTGTTTCTTTTTGTCCAAACTCACTGCCAGGTGGCGTGAAGCAGATGTTGGATGCATACCTCTCCAATGCTTTGTGGCGCTTTGGGACAGCTCCTAGTTTCACTGCAACCTCTCTGGGAATATCCCCATGGCAGTATTTCACAGCGGTGTCTCTGACTTTGATCCATGGACAGTCGTTGTAGCAGAGGGATTTTGATGGCTGCAATGTCAGATTAGAGTCAGGTAAAAGAATCCCACCGTGATGCTCTTGGCAGTACTCTTGGCTCTTGTCTCTTATCAAGCTCCATATTCCTTCGCTGATAACTCTGCGGCACAGCTGGAAGTTGTCCTCACTGAGTGCCCTTCTCCCACATCCCCGTTTCAGTGTTTCAAGAATTCCTGAGAAATTGTCAACGCTGAAGCTGGGTTTCACTCCGACACTCTCAAAGAGCTCACGACAGCTGTTTCTGTATTTATTCGGCAGTTGATAAAGATGTGGGGATGCATCAAAATTAAGGTGAAATGCAATTTTGGCAGGACTTACATACGTGTTTTCCACCAGAATGGAATTGAAAGCTGTCAGTTCTTCAGCTATTTGTTGTTTTGCACACTCATCCTGTAACATTTCCTCGTGAAGAAACTTGTAACATGCATTTGTTATGTTTTCCTGGTATAGCGTGACACCATCAAACGACTGAGAGAGTTTCTTCAGTTGACTAATGACCAGTTCGACAGAGGGCGCCCTTATGAGACCAAGACGATCTTTGACGGCCAAAGACATGGTACCACAGCCTCTGAAAGAGGGAGAATTCTCATTAAGAATTGGCTTCATCAGGCACACCGTGTCCTGATGCTCACTCGTAAAGAGCTCTCTAGCAGAGAACATTGTCGTAGGGGAAAAGTTATTTCCATGCCATGGCAGCGAGAAACCCGCGGGTCTCGTCAGGAATGGAAGGAACTTGATGTGCTGAAGTTTTTCCAAGCTTTCATCTGCTCCTGGATCTCTCGCCTTCAGTTTCTCATCAATGAGGCTCAGCAGTAAACTGCTGCGAAAACATGCGGCTGTGTGATCACTTTCATTGAGCTCAGTGACAGACTCTGCACGTTCGGTGAGATCTTCCCAAGACAGATCGTCTTTAACCATTCCTAACTGCACCAGTTTCACCAAACATACAGGGTTCAGGTAGTCTTTAGAGGTACCTTTTGGAAATCTTCCATCATCACTGTTATAGAGTTTAGCAACTCTTCCCTCAGGATGAATAAGTCTGGAAGGTAAAACCAGCGTATTACTGGGGCCACAGCATGGGATACAAGGAGTTACTCTCAGGATTGATGAAAAGTCTTCAAGTTTCTCATTCAAGACATAGTGAATCAGAGGATCCCGATGCTCTTTGTCAATTTCTTGGATGTGAGGGAAGAAGACCTCGGCAAAGAACTGTTTCTCTGTCAGTGTGTTTTCCAGCAACTTGCCTTTGCAGCCGGCATCTTCAAATCCCTCCTTTACCCAGTCGGGCAACTCTACGGCGCAGAGATTTTGGGAGCCACTTTTCTTGAGATATTTCAAGAAAATGCTGAAAGCTGCAGGGCCGATGTCTGGCCTGCAGTGTAAGGCATCGGCCAGAAATCTGACGCACTGGATGGAAACCCAGGTTTTGCCGTCTGAGAAAACTCTCGCATGTTCGCTGTCGCCTCCTTTCACAATTTCCTGGTACACGCCTTGGCTGATAAGCGCAAAGTCATCGTGCACCTGACTAGGATCTGGCCATACGGCATAGTAGGTGTAGTCAATAAGTTCTCCATTTTCAGCCATTGAACGCAGCATAGCAAGTGCTGCTAAATAGGCCCGGACAATGACATGTCTCATGAACACGGAGTTCCACTGGCCTTTGGTGTCAGTCTTCCAGATCTCTTTGCGATTCGATGTCACAGCAAAGCATCCGTTAATATGGACCGGAAGGCCTGTTTTGATTCTGAGAGGTAAGTAACAAAACACCTCTCCGATTGGCGTTGCATTCATCTTTACGGTCCATTTGTGATTTTCCTCCTCCGAAAGCAGAACAGCCACTCCTCCGCAGGGTACCAGTCCAAGTCTTTTCCCACTGTCACTGAGGGAAAATTTAAGGGCTTCGTTTGCATCCATGCATGAACAAATGAGCCAGTTGGTGACCTCGACTGCCTTCTGGGGGATTTCATCTGTGAGTCTTCTTGTCTGAACACCTTTCGCAGCCATTTCAAAGTACTGGTTGGGATCTTCCTCTGAACCCCGGAACAGCGGGGAATGGAGATCGACAATGCGTTTGAACACATTATGAAACTCCTCCACCAAAATGCGTATGATGCAGCCAGACTTGGGGATATCAGCAGGTACTTTGTTGGTGCTTGCCACCTTCTTCAGAACCTTGGCTGCAGATTTTAAGATGCTCAGAGGTCCATATGAGGCCTTGGAAGACCACACACTCTTGTTCAAGGTGACAACATCCTGTGCTGCTACTGGATCTGGGTCTTCATACTTCAGGCATTTTAAGACCATGCCTCCAACGTGCTGCGTAAACAGAATGAACCGGTGGCCGCATATGCTGAACTCATCAACCAGGGAATAGATGTCTGTTGTGTTGTAGTACAAACTACTGATTTCACTTTGTGAGGCTTCTTGTTCTGTTCTAAATGGGAGTCTGAACAGTGTGCCGTTGTATTTGTATGGGGAGTCCTGAGCGAGCGGGAGCTCGCAGCCAAAGACATTAATGAAGGGTTTGAACTGGTTAGGGAACTTTCTCAGCCTCTTCTGTTGCTTGCTCCAGTTGATTTTGATCCCTGGGTTAGACCTGTCTCTGATGTGCTTGCTGATGTGATTGATGTTTGGATCAAATATGATCATGAACTCTCTGCTCATTATGATGGGGATATCAGTGATGTGATACACTGAGTTGAAGCCCAGACCAAACTTTCCAACTTTGTCCGCTTCAGATCTCTTCACTGACCCGCCCAACCTTGTGATGTTCAGAAAGTCTGTGTCTGAGAATACGGCGTTGTTGAAAGACCAGAGCGAAGGCCCGTGACAAGCAATCATGCCAGGGTCAAGCAGGTTCTCGCGAATGTCGTTGTTCTTTCTCATATCGATGAGAAAGTTGCACTCTGTTGCGCTTGCATCGTCGGCATTTTGGAGCAGCTCTTTAAAAATGTCTGCTACAGATGGATATTCCTCTAGTATGTTCTTTATTCTCACTGTGAGCGGCTCTCGCTGGCCTGACTGTTCAAAGCCGAGGTTCTCTGGGTTAACTAACCTCGTACTCAAACAGGGCACTTTCAGCCACTCTGCAGTTTTCATGGGGATGTCGTCATGGACCAATACAATCGGTTCTGACGTATCTTCAAGTAAGTCAATCAAATCATCGACCTTAATGTCACAGTAGGTGCATTCGTGAATAGGCTTCATCGCTAATTTACTTGGGTCCTTGTGAAAAAGGATCGGGACATGCATGTCAGTAGCTACTGGTATCTGATTGTTGTACAGCCATCTCAATATGTTGATCAAAAGCAGAATGTTGTGTTTGCTGTCATCCTTTGTCATCTCTCCCGTGCATCGTTGTTGGATGGTGTTAACGACTTCCAGTACTTGACCCGGGACAACCTCCTCGATGGAACCACAGGACTTGAAAAGCTTGCTAAACTTTCTGATGGTCTTTGGCAGGGAGTACAGGTAAGGCTGCAAGTCCAGATCAGGGAGGGGCTTTAAGACAGTATGGCCAGGCGACGAGAATGTTTTTCCTGTCCACACCCAATCGAACGGCAGCCACTTCATTGCTTCTTTGGCGTCCTGAATATGAGTCTGCATGAAGCCATAAATCTCAAACAGGATCTGCTGGAACTGATACCAGTCCTCCGTGGTGAAGGCCTGAGATCTGTGCCAGTCAATGACTGCTTTGAGATGCAGTATCACTTGATCCACCTGTGGTTCCACGTTGAGCTTCAGGGCCTTCTTCATACCTGCAGACGTGTGCTCGACTAGTGCTACCGCAGATCCCACGAGCACCGCATGAGCGACGTCACACATCTCTGACAGAGAGCAGATCGTGGCAACATCTCCAACCCAAGAAAGCGATTTAGGGTAAGTTAAAGGCCGTTCCTTGCAGACGGGTACCCACCGAAGGTTGAGCAAAGATGTCTGAGCGTCGGCAGATTTTACCAGCTTCGTTTGCCTGTTCAGGATCTGCAGCAGCGTCTTTGCCTTTTTTATCATCAACTCTTCCTTTGTGTCCTCGCTGTGTTGTAACTCATCTATCTTGTTGGCCACTGCAACCACATCCTTTTCACTTAGCTGCACTTCATTTCTCAGTCCCAGCTGTCGGAGTGAGTGGAGAACATCTGGAGAAAGCGCGAATGCACTGGTTGGAAACCTGCTTTCTTCTTCCAGGTAGAAAAGATTCTGCAGAATCTCCAGCTCGGGATCAAAAAGATCAGATGCTTTGACCAACTTTCCACAAGGCAGCTGTACAAACTTAATGGGAGAAAGCCATCCGAGCACAGAGGGGTTTTCACTTTTCAGAAATGCCATATGTTGAAGGGCCCAAAGCATGATTTGGGTTATGTCATCTGTTGTGTAAAAGCCTCGCTCAATATCATGAACCATAAACTTCAAACATTCTGTTGTTGTTATTTGTTCGGTGTTGAGCATTTTGATGAGGCGGATGGACTCCTCGTCGCAGTAGCCCACAAGGTTTACGGATAACTTCACATCGGGTGGATACTTTGCTCTGTGGTGTAAGGCTCTAGCTCCCCTGAGGGATGTAAACCTGGAGGTACCCTCGCCGGAGCTCCCAACCTTCTCAAAAATGGGAAGTTCAAGCAAGGTGTGCTTCTCCCGTTCTGTAACGTCAGACAATCCAGCGAGATACTTTCTGAGCGCAACCTTCTCTGTGGCTGAGAAAGAAGAGACCTGGCTGGATAACCGCTGCTTTGACAGTCTGTCCATAATCTGCAGAAGCACGGCAGGAGAAGACGGGTGGATGTAATTCTTGAGCAGAGGGTGCTGCAAACACGAATCCAGCTTTTTCATGACTGTCCCCCCAAGCTTTTCCATAATGTCAAGAAGGTTTTCAGAGGGTGCCGTTTCTTCTCCATCCACAAATATGATGGGCGAAGGCGTTCTGAGGCGCAGAAGATGAACCGTGTCCATGCTTTCCTCGAGGGGCACGAGCGGGATCAAAGGCATGTCTTCAAAAGCACTCAGGTCCTCAGCAAAGTGTATGTAGAGATGCTTCCAGATCATCCTGAGCCAGGAAATGGTGGGATGCTTCAGTTCCCTCTTTCCGGGTTCCCATTCCACAGCAAAGTCTCTTGTGGGCCACACTGAAGAAAGGACGTCCTTGATGAGCCGAGCTGACCGTTCAGGGCTCAGCTCTTGCAGCTGAGTACAAGGTCTTCCTGTCCAAACAGCACACAACAGTATCAGGAAACGCTGGTTTTCCTTTTTTGCATGTTCAATAGAGAAAATGCTTGTATGTTCACGTAGACTCCTCTGTATTAATGTCACATTTTACTCAGGCTCACCTCCACAGGCGTTCTTCTCATTGGTGCGATGCAGCCCCGTGCACTACATTACTTCCACACCACACGCACAATCTGACTGATACTGGCACGTGCAACATGTTAATGCTCGGTGAAATGCATTACTGTGTTATTCTTTTAGTTCTGTGTGCATTCCATACGCATCATCACCTTCGTCTGATGACGACAACTCTGGCCTTTGTCAACCTGATTAGCAACAACCTTAAAACTGTGAACAATTAGGAGACGAGGAAGGTTTCGCCGCTGCTGTTACTGTCACTGTCATGCGGAGGTGACTTTAAGATACCTACCAGAGCAGCCCCAAAGGTACTGGTGCACTGTGGGTACAGCGACATTTTTGGACAGAAAGTTCTGATCATTATAATTCTCATTCTTTCTCTGATTCGACATAAAAAAAAATGTGAAAGACAGAACAAACGTGCAGCCAATGTCTGACTCTGGCCGCGTCCTGGTCATTACCAGGATCTAGTGTTGAGCTGGAAACGTCCATGAATCAGCACCGTCTCCGCACGCCCTCAGCTTTTAAATATTCAGAATTCATGTGCTGCTGCTTCAGCGTCACGGGAAGGTGATAAAGCACCCACCCGACATCCAGGAGGGATTTACACCCCCCAGTGAATCACGCCGCTCTCACGTGAGCTGTATATGAAAGGAACGTGCAATTACCTCTGCTTTTGGCTGCTTTCTTTAAACTGTCCATTACTGAAGGTTTGATGCTTTCCAGTGTAAAGCGCGCTTCTAGTCCAGGATAGAGACACCTGAGAGGACAGGAGCAGGAGAACAACGTCAGAGCAAACAAGAGCCTGTGCAACAGACCTCAAAAACCCCGCCCGGGTAGGGTGATGCGGCACTTCCTCTCTACCTCGGGTATTCTTCTGAAGCCATGTAGACTGAATCCTTTTCACTGACAGGAGATGAGAAGCTGGTAAATGTCCCATCTTGAAGCGGCAGGAGCTCCAGTCCAATCAGGTCGCTGTAACTGGCGTCAGCCAGCACAAACTCCAGCAGAGACAGCTTCTCCTGTGAGGGACCTCTGTGTTTGCTCTTCCTGATCACCTGCCGCAGCAAAGACGGCGTCACTTTCTTCACTGCACAGGCCTCCGTCATGTAGGCGGCCAAGACGGCGTCCGCGCAGGCGGGCACCTTCGCCACCTGTACGCCCGACTTTTGCAGGTAGTTGATCACAACCTCCGAAAGGTCCTGGTCCACGTCCAGCTGGGAGAAGACGGCCTGCTCCGCCCGGACCCAGCTTCCACAGAGGGAAAAGATGACTGGCTGGCGGAGCAGCTCCTGGAACAGCGGCTGCAGGAGGGGCTGCCAGCGGCTCTTCACCTGACTGGGGTTGGGCCACGCCCCGTAGGTCCCTGTTGGAGACAGCGGAAAGTCTTGGTCCTTCTTTCTTTGCACCCTTTTGATGGCTTCAGTGATGAGCACCAGGTACGCCCTGGGTATGACGGTGATCATCAGCAGCTCGTTCCACAACGCCGCCGGATCCCTCCACTGGTCCACTTCCCGCCACTTGATGCTCCTGCGATTGTCCGTCAGGCCGAAGAATCCACTGACGTGAACCGGAAGCCCCGTCTGGCTCTCCTCCCCGGGGGGAAGTGGGAGGAAGCAGAAGGCTCGCCCTGAGAAACCAGACGCGGCCCCTTGGTCGTCGCTGGTGCTGACGGCGAGAGGAAGAGCGATGCCAACGGTGGGCATGAACTTCAGATCATCCGCCAGAGAGTCCAGCTCAGCGCACATGCCTCGCGCCCCGACCCCGCTGGTGACCAGCCAGCTGGTCCTCTGGCTCTCCTTAGCCGTCTCATCCTGAGCGTCCATGTCCACCTGGTAGGTCACGCACGTGATGCTGGAGCTGGGAACAGCGTTGTTGTAGCTGTCCACAGCCTGGCCCAGCATCTTCAGGGCGCTTGGCCTCTCTAGCTGGTCCTCTGCCTTTCCAGACGCCGTAACCTGGAACAACATGCGCTCCGTGCCGTCAGACTCGCGCACGTGCAGCGAGATCCTGTTCACGCTCTTGAGGAAGAGGAGCACAGTGTCCGCATCCGCTTTAAAGGACTCAAAGAGCTCCAGAACCTTCTCTTTGTTGTAGATGTTGCTGCTGAGCTGCGAAGGCTTCAGTCGCAGAGGGAAGCGGAACAGCGTTCCCGGAAAGTTGGCCTCTTTTAGGTTTTTCTCCGAGATTCCGAAGATGCCAAAGTAGGGAGCAAACTGGTCAGACAGCTCTGTGATCTCCTTAACGTCTGTCTTCAGGTTCCAACACTGCCCAGACTCATGCGCCCCAAACAGGGTCTGATGAGGGTCCAGCATGGCGATCTGGTCCCCACTAAAGATACTGGGAACGTCTAAACGGGAACAGGGAACACACCTCTATCAATTCGGGCTGATCTAAGGCAGCATTAACTTGATTTTTAACTGTCACGACAAGACGTCAAAGCGGAGGAGACACTTCTCCCGTCTGCTTTCTGACGGCTCTCACCTGTTACGTGATAGACAGAGTTAAATCCGATACCAAATCGACCAACTTTCAAAGGGTCGTCTCTCTTCCGGCTCCGGGCGATCTCCTGAATGCCGCTCCAGTCCTCCAGCGTAAACACCGCATCGTTGTGCGCATACAGAGCCGGCCCTGTGGAACCCAGGTGAGGCGTCAGAGGACGAGGCACAGACGAGCGGCGCGGAGCAGCAGCTGAAACACGCTCAAGCAGCTGGGCTCCTGCTGCCCAGCTACCAACAGGAGAGAGCCGTGTCTACTGGGACTTCTCACCCTGATGCTGCTCCATGTCAGGTGACCAGAGTGACTCCACGCCATGCTCCGTCTCGTCGTACATGAACTTCACCTCCGTGGCTCCGGCGTCCTCAGCATTCTGAATCAACTCCTTCAAAATACAAAAGAACCGCAAAATGTGGCTAAAGGCAACGCTTCCCCCCGCAGGGTCGCATCTGACAAGAGTAGAAGGGAACCATGTGGACGCTCTTACTACCTGATATCACCTTTACTGAGAATTACAAAGACGAGATGTGAGACATTTACCAGCGTGTCCTGCAGATTCTGTTTACTACAGGCAGCAGAGAGATGATGATGATGATGATGAATGTTTATCATGCAGGTAGCGATCGAATGTGATGCTCACTGTTTTAATCACAGCAGAAACGATCTGATCTGAATTCAGGCTTTTTGCAAAATTCTGTGCTGAACAGGATAAAATACCAACAGCATCTCAAATAAGCAGCAATAACATTTTGGATGCTAGTTTTCACCTATCAAGCCAGTTTTCACTAAATATGATAATAAATACATGTACTTCACATTTTTACAGACTTACTTTCAGAATCTGTCCCCCTTCAGGGTACCGTCGTAAAATATCTTTGAGGAACTCCACGAGTGGTGGCGTCGTCTGTCCGAACCTTCCTGGAAGAGCCAGACTGGGTTAGGGTGAGGAGGACAGGAGCGTTTTCCCACAGACGTGAGGTCTGAGTCCTACCTCCCCCTCTCAGGCCTCCTCCAGCCAGTGTGACGGAAACCTCTGCTGTTCCTGAAGGCACCAGGCTCCAAATCTGAACACCGTCATCCAGCTAGAAGGAGTTGAAAACAAAACAAACCCTAATTTACCACAAAGCCATCCAATTAAAAGGAGCTGGTCTGGTGAATGTAAAGAAAGATGAAATAAGAGCAAAAAGTGAGAGTGCAACACACACACGGTATGGCACCATCAGCTGCTGCACACCTGACCGTGATCTCATCTGTTGTTGCTGCTGCTGTTTGTCCCTTTTCCAAGGTGACACCGTGACCCACTGTGGACTCAGCAGTCCGTGCACATCAACAAGCTGCGCTCGAAAAGAGCGCTGCAAAAACACAACGCTCGTCCGGGACCTGTTAACTTCCTCCTGTGGACAGATGAAGCTTCTGCGTTCATCCAGCGGGAGGACACGTTAGTTCCCTCCCAAAGGCTGTCCTGTCGCTAACGCAGTTTATTTAGAGTGCATGTTATCTAAGAGTGAGCTGCAGGGCCTGACCTTGGGTGCACAATTTATGGGTGTGGAGCAGCTTATTTCTGCTGAGGAGATCAGGGGGAGCCACTGAGTCCTGACCACCAGCTGGTGCCTTCCATCAGCTGACACCCAACTCAGGGGATCAATTCCAGTCATGCTAGCTGCTACACTGACGCAAGCGCCCAGAACTGCAGCTGAGGAGCAACTAACGCATCAGGTGGGCATGATATAGCGTGTTTACAGGGCGCAATGCCACCTGCAGCCTTGGGGGGGGGGGGTGTTGAGCTGCAGGGTTTGTGGTTAACAGCAAAGATCTGAAGAAAAGCACAAAAAATACAGTCGGCGGTGGGTGTGAGAGCGCCTGAAGAGTCCCCAGTGCTGACACAAACTAGAGCAGAAGGAGAACCTGCCCGTCCAGCCCCGGCCCAGAGTCTGGGCGTTTAAATGAACTCACCTGTCGGCCGTTGTGACACAATCGCTGCTCTTTGACGGGCAGGTTGGTCTCCTCGTAGAGCAGCTGCTTGACCCGGTGAACAGACGTGAAGGGACACACTTGGTAGGACCTCGATCCAATGTACTCGTGCTGAACGGTCACCCGTGGCAACCTAAAAATTATACACAAATTAGGCTTTAAAGTTGAACACAAGTCTGGCTCAGAATCACCGTGAAAAACGGCCTCATCACGAGCATCCTGGAGATGATTTAATTCCTCCCCAGCCAGACTCAATTACAAGATGTAGCACTAATGGAATAACGGAAACCTTCGCCTATATGATCCGTACATTCTGGCAGAAGGAATAAACCTGTTCTTTAGGCTTTTCTCCCCTTTACTGATCCTATTTTAAGTCAATGGACGCTCCCCTTCCCGCGACCATCTGTCACTGGTCCATTAGTGACATTTGTTCATTTATTATTTATGATACAAGTTAAGATTTTGTTGTTACGTTTAAATTCTTCCTACAGCATGAAAAGCATATTAAAACTAACATGGATCCCTTTTTCACCTGGGTCATTTTATGGCTTTGCAACCATGCTGCAGGTCTAATTAGGTCGTGCTAATGTACGCGTTACCAGGACGACGCCTTAAATCTGTACAGTAACATTTATTTCTGCACATTCAGCAGCAGGTCACAGGATCCCTGCAGCTAAATGGTGAGTGGGTGTGGCAGCCACCCCTGGTTGGTTGGAGCAGATGGAGCACCTGTGGTATTAATACAGATGTATACATTGCAGTGGTGAACACTGGGAAGGGATATTCCTGAAATCTCATCATTTGTCATGCGTGTACGTGCATAACCTGACAAAACCAACTGATCTGAACGTCTGAATGGTTTAAACAGTAAATGCGCTGGTAAAATCATCTGCAAGTCTTGCTTATAAAACTTACCACGGGCCCTGGAAACCGGCCATCTCGTTGTTGCTATGTGCGCCAGCACATACGTGCTCTCTGGACTATCTTCTGCGCCGGGCGCAGGAATACTCCGCTCGGGAATGGGCTGTCGTAAAAAAGAACCGTTATTCTCTTCACAACATCTCTCTTTTACGTGTGTCTGTGAGATAAAGCTGTAACAATGAATATCCGAGAGGAAAATGGACGTTAGGTGCCTGTGCTGCTGTGGCTGTAGCTAAGAGGCTTTGTTTTAGCCGTGTTGCGCCGGTGCCGGGTGACTCGTTCAGCCCTATTCGGGTATTATTCCCCAACAAACGACACTTACTTGAACGTGTCCGGTGCGCTCCGACCACGGCCCACCGACACATTTCACCACAGGAGGTCTTTCTGGAAATAAAAACAACAACAGTGGCTATAGGCATAGTCATTTCCCTTCATCACCATAGCTACTCCTTCAAAGGAGATGTTCTAATAATAAAGAATTGCGCTGGAGAGAGCCTGAAGTCGGAGCTGAACCAAGATGGTTCGCTGCCCGTTACTTCCGCCTTGTCTTAAAGCTCGACTACAACTACAGATTTATCTTTTTAACTTGGGTTAACAAATTATATCACATCATCACTCAT
Source organism: Pao palembangensis (assembly GCA_015343265.1). Taxonomy (NCBI): domain Eukaryota; kingdom Metazoa; phylum Chordata; class Actinopteri; order Tetraodontiformes; family Tetraodontidae; genus Pao; species Pao palembangensis. The sequence goes on along the minus strand of CM027091.1, from coordinate 618,104 downwards.
TATATTTTAGTCTAGAGGTATCTTTGCTGTTTGATTGATTTTCTACTTTTGTTATAGTAAAACACACTAATGACTATAATCTGCGCGTGCGGAGCTCTTAGTGACGCGTTATTTTATGTATGTTTTTTTTTTTAAAATATCTAATACCGTAGATTATAAGAAAATAGCTAGATTTTATTGTTACGGCAGTGTACACTATTGTGGTGTGTAAATGTTATCAGTTTAATTCTGGGTTTTGAAGAAACTGCGGTTCATATCCGGAAGTGAAATTAGATCACATTAATGGTGGGTGAGTCAGGGGTGACAGGAGTGAGTGTGTGTGAGTCCACACCAGCATCTGTTCAAGTTGATTAACAGAAGAAAAATGACTCGATTTTTCTCTTCACCCCCGGGTAGAACTGGAAAGCTGAAGGAAGTACAGTATAAACTGCTTTGACTGGCCTCCCGTAACTTAAATTATGATTGCCAACATTAACGTAATCACAAGCAGGACAACTGCTTTTGTGCCATTATTAAATTAGTTACCACATCTTAATGGTATAAGTTATAACATGGCTGGGCTATATAGTTTAGCCCATGCGTACTCATACTTCTATTTATCAGAATAACACATTATATCGTTGGTAGCTACTGCCCCGTCTCCAGCAGAAAACACCAGTAAAACTCCTCAATAAGATTATGTTTTACAGCTTTTAATGTTTATAGCCTGTGTTTTGTACTATATATGTGTCTAATTGTCCACGGTAGCGCCACTATACCTCCTGATTTTGTATTTTTTTGCGTCGATTTGCTTTAATGAAAACAAATGACTCTTATAGGACCCACCCTGTTATTGGCGCCTTCCATCAAAGGATCCGAGTCTGAGATGAAATGGTAACGTTCGAACTGCATCGTTTTGCGACCCTGAGCGCTGTGCGTCTCTTTAAAACGACCTTACGGAGAAAGCTCGCCGTCCTGGGCACTCGCAGTCACATCCCCATCCGGGGGCTGCTCACTGCAGTGCGCAGTGCTCGGGATCCAGGCCTGGCTCCTCCGGGCTCAGTCACATTTGAATTTCATCCTTATCAGGTAAAGCTATAATATTCTACTTTGTAGCTTCCACTGTAAGAAGTTACAGTGAGTCACAACCCAAACCAGCGGAGAAACAAGTGACATCACCAGTACAACAGCCTCCCAAACAAAGACTGCAACACCATTTCAATTAGTTTTAACAGAATTACGACATGACTGCGAACCACTGGACATAAAAGAATCACGTCACAGGCGTAGGTAGTTCCTACAGAAATCCATAATCTGTCCTCCATCATGAGCAGTCTGTATGGGATTATCATCCACTCTGGCTTTCCCATGCAGACTTCCTGCAGTAAAGCTGAAGTGTCTGCAAAGAGGCAACATTTTAAATCCTCCCCAGAGTTCTGAGTGTGCAGCAGCCTGCAGCGATGCTGCAGAAGAGATGGAGACTTACAGGGAGAGATGAGCAGCTGTCCTCTGCAGCGGCAGCCTCGGTCTCCTTTACACCGACACACAGGAGGCGGTGTCCGCCTGCAAACAGCTGACGGTCCTGATGGATGTTTGCTCCAGACCGTCTGCAGGTGGAGCATGAAAGCGATGCCGACGCAGTTTCACACTGCAGGTTCTAACGCAGCCAGCATCTTAAAGCGACAGCAGGAGAAGAGAGGAGAGGAGGGGAGGGGAGGGAGGGGAGGGGAGAGGAGAGGGGGGAGGGAAGGGGAGAGGAGAGGGGAGAGGAGAGGAGAGGGAGAGGGAGAGAGAGGGAGAGGAGGAGAGGGGAGGGGAGGGGGGGAGGGGAGGAGAGGAGAGGGGAGAGGAGGGAGGAGAGGAGAGAGAGGGAGGGGAGGGGAGGAGAGGAGGGGAGAGGGAGGAGGGAGAGGGAGGAGAGGAGAGAGAGGAGAGGGAGGGGAGGAGAGGAGGGGGAGAGGAGGAGGGAGGAGAGGGGAGAGGGAGAGGAGAGGAGGGGAGGAGAGGAGAGGAGAGGGAGAGGAGAGGAGAGAGAGGAGAGGGAGAGGGAGGGGAGAGGGTGAGGGAGGGGAGGGAGAGGAGGGGAGAGGAGGGGAGGAGAGAGAGGAGAGAGAGGAGAGGAGGAGAGGAGAGGAGAGAGGAGGGGAGAGAGGAGGGGAGAGGAGAGGGAGAGGGAGGGGGGAGGAGAGGAGAGGAGAGGAGAGAGAGGAGAGGAGAGGGAGGGGAGAGGGGAGGGGAGGGGAGAGGGGAGGGGAGAGAGGGGAGGAGAGGGAGAGGAGAGAGGAGAGGAGAGGAGGGAGGAGAGGGAGAGGAGAGAGAGAGGGGGAGGGGGGAGGAGGTTTTTTTTGGTTTTAAAAATCCCTTTATTGACCCATTAAAGGGCCTAATGCACAGAAAAATAATAATAATATTGACAACAAAACAATAAATAAAATAATAACCTGCACCTTAAGTCGGAAAACAACCTTCAATCAAAAACAATTAGAAATTCATAATTAGCTCCTCCTGCTCCCCCACGGAGCACAGAACCCTTCCAACAGTCCATATTTGACAGAAGGTACTTATTTTGTCAACCATCTTATAATAAGCATGTTCCACCCTCAACCTGGCCTTCAGCAGGCCCTCCAGAACCACCACTGGCTCCACACTGCCCACATTCCTGCTTCCAGCCTGGTCACTAAATGGCCAATTTGGCTGAAGCGAGACAAGAAGTTAACTGTACAGTGGATGCTCTTCTTCCTACGCAATATCTTCGACCAAAAAATAAACAAATCAAAAGAAAAACTGCTCAAACCCCTGGGAACCAAAAACTCTCAGCAGTCCAAAAGTTTAGACAGCCGAGGACACTGACAAATAAATGTTCCAGAGCTTCAACCTGCCCACAGCAAGAATCTTCTTCCACCCCTGGGATCCATGTGCGCCTCTGTGTCTGTTTGTAGCTACGTCTCCATGTACCACCACTGAGGTTCTGCCCGCTTCAACGTGGGCAGCTTGCACAGGGACCGCCAGTTGCCTCGGGAAGCCGCCTGAGCCAAAAACTCAGCCCACCTCGACTCCTTCAGTCCAGCCAGAGACTGCAGGTTCAGGACCTTTACACAGGCCCGGTAGATGGCCTTTTTCCCTGCATCCTTGATCGTGTCCAGATAAGGACTAGTGAGGGACAAAGAGTGATGTCCTTCCTCCTGCCACCCCCCCCACTGGAAAAATGCTGGGGGTGATGAGCAGAGAGGGGAAGCTGTATTCCCCATCCTCAGTCCACTGCTCACACAGGAAGCTGTTCTCTGCAAACGCCCTCAGGTTCTGCGGTAGGGCAGCACGGATTTCCACTACCCTGTTGATCAGCCTGACTGGAGGCAGTGGGAGGCGTTCTTATCCAGAAAAGTCCACCGACAGCAGTTGTTTGTCTTCATTAGGTGGCCCAGTTTGGTACAGCTTCTGAGGCAAAGGCTCAAGAGGCTGGCAGACTGCATTGTCTGGAGTCCTCAAGAAGCTGTTGTAGAACAGAGGTTCCTCAAACAACCACAGGCCTGGAGTCTCTTCTGCAAAGGCAAGGTAAACCTGAAGAGCCAAGCAGGCCTGGCAACACAGAGCTGTAGAAGGGGGTTAGTCCAAAAGCCACGTCTCCTCAGGATGTAGAAGGAAGAGCTGCTTATCATAGCCCAGGCGCCCAGCTCTCCTTAGCAGCAGCCTGGCTGGGCCAAGCCAGCCTGGGCCAGAGGAGTACAGGATCTTGAGCTGTCCGGGATTCTGGAGCGATCCTAGCCTGAATGCGCCATCAGCCCCTGGCCCCTCTCTCAACCACGGGCAGATAAAGTTGACCGTCACTGACCCAGTGCTTCCCAGACCAAATGAAGTCTACAATAGTTCTCTGGATGTCTTCGATCAGGCTTTTTGGTGGTGTTAGAACATTGAACTTGTGCCAAAGGGCCGAGGCTTACCAAATTATTAAGTAATCAGAACTCTTCCCTATATGACATCTGGGGGTAGCAGCCATTTCACTTAGACAATCAGGCCATTTTCTCCTTTACACCCTCCTACCCTTTTTTTAGATAACCTCCGCGTCTAAATGGACCCCCCTGTTTAGGCCCCTCCCCACTAAGACCTCCAGGCAGAGTGGGCACTGCCTGCTCCCCCCACCGTCCCACCAACAGGGCCTCGCTCTTTACCCAGTTCACCCGTGCAGATGATGCCCTTTCATACAGTGACAGGGCGTCCTGCAGACACTGAATGTCTCTCTGGCTGGTGACAAAGACACTGACATCATCTGCATAGGCTGAGACCGTAGGAGGGTGGACAATGTCTGAGGCCCCAGGCAGTGAGAGACCACTTAGCCGGTCCCTCAACCTGCACAGCAAGGGCTCGATGGCTGCTTACAGAGCTGGCCTGAGATGGGACAGCCTTGTCGTATCCCTCGCTGCACAGGGATTGACCGACTCAGGCCTGCCCCCTGCCTTTCACACACACTGCTAATCACTCAGCAAATAAGCTAACCCAAGCAGTCCCACCACCAAAACCAAAAGCCCTAAGTAGAAAATAAATACGTAGTGGTCCAATCTCTGTCAAAGGCTTCTTTCCTGATCCAGACACACAAGACCAAAGCAGATGTTGTTATCATACCTGCAGATGCTGGCTGACATCTTAATAAGAAAAAGGTTGTCCATGATTGTCCTGTCAGGTACACAGTATGTCTGATCTGAATGAATGATAATGTCCAAGACGTCCTTGAGTCTGTTTGACAGGGCTCTGGAAAGCACCCTGTAGTTCACATAGGGAGGCCACCGGCCTCCAGTGCTCCTTAGTGAAATAGATCCTCTCTCTGGGCAGGTGCAGGGACAGCATGCCTCGGTCGACAGGGAGACAGGGGCAGACCTTCTGAGGCACCTGTTAGACAGAGGAAGGTCGTGTCCAAGGATGTTCCAGAAGTGCTTGAAGAAGTCCGCCGAGAGCCCATCGATCCCGGGTGCTCGTCCTGATGCTAGCTGGTTGACGGCAGCTGTCAGCTCCTCCAGAGTCAGCTCCCGGTCCAGAACAGCTCTCTCGTCCAGGGTGAGCTGAGGAAGCCCCTCCAGGAGCTCCTCACGACACTCCAGGTTGCATTGCTCCGCCCCGAATAACCCGGCGTAGAAGTTCAATGCGCAGCTCCTCATCTCGCTCGGGCTTGTGGTCACTCGTCCTCCTGGCAGCTTCAGGCAGGTCATCTGCTTCCTCTGCGCCACCGATTTCTCTCCAGGTTGAAGAAAAAAGAAGTCGGGGCGTCCATGTCCTTCAGCTGGAGGAAGCGAGACCTGATGAGGGCCCCTTTGACTCTCTCCTGCAGGAAGAAACTCAGCTCCAGCCGTTTCTCCCGGAGCACATGGCCCATGGCAGGATCGGAGTCTCTGTGTAGGCCTTCCTCCAGGCTTCTGATGCTGGCTTCTAGCCCCGTACTGCTCTTACCTTTTTGCAGAGGAAAAGGAGGTGAACTGTTGGCAAAAGACACGAATTTGTGCCTTTCCAACCTCCCACCACTGCTTCAAGGAGCTAAAATCGCATTTTTTTTCCTTCCACTGCTGCCAGAAGAGCTCAAAGCTCTGACAAAAGGTCCTGTCTTGTAGGAGCTTATTATTGAAAAACCAATGGGACTTGATCCTTTCACCTGGAGCGCTGACCAAATCCATGCTGATTCGATGGTGGTCAGTGAAGCCATCGCTGATGGTGGTGCGGCGAATGAGTCTGAGCTGAGGTTCTGGGAGATGAGGCGGTCTAGTCTGGCTGCACTCTCACCCTGCTGTCAGCCAGCCTCACCTACATGTGTGCTGCTCTGGATCGGGGATGCTGAAGCCCTCCATGCATCCAGCAGTGGTCCAGATGTGACCACACTGGGGTTAAGTGCCTCTGAGCTGACTGTGGGTGGGGGGCTCCTCACCCATCCTGTCCATAGTAAAGTCCAGAGTGCATTTAAAATTCCCCCCCCCAATGATCAGTTGATCCTGGTGATAGTCCATCAGCTTGTTTTTTCCATCAGGCAAAAAAGGAGGCCTTCATTTTGATTTAGCATAGATCGCTAACGAAACAAAAAGTAAGCTTTATTTCTGTTCTGACAATCAGCACCGGCCCTTCACCACCTTCAGTGATATAAACTTGTAGATGTCTTAATAGGAATACACTCCCACCTCGAAGTTGGTGCTGGCTGAGAGAGTAGGAGCCCCCACCATAAGCCCCAGGCTGCCTCTGATCTGCTGGTTAGTGAGTCTTTGTAAGAAAGAGCACATTCATTTTTTTTTCTGGAGGAGAGTTCAGAAATGAGAGCCCTTCTTCTGCCTGTCCCTTTCCTATTGCTGATGTTTAGAGACCCTACTCTAAGGTTCTGTATGGAGAGATGGTAGGAGTAGCAGGTGAAAAGCCACGAATGAGAACAGTACAGGTAAAGTGAAAACTCCCAGGAGACATGATCAGCTTGATTCCTTTTAACTCTGGTAGCAGGTCTACTGTTTTTGCTCTTCTCAGAGCTGTGATGTGTTTTAAGGCTTAAACCGCCATCCAAAAGATCAAACCAACCAGGTTTTGAGTATGTTCATGCAGATTTATCGAATTTGTCAGTGTCGTGCAAAATAGCGCTGACTTTACCAGACTTTTTGAAGGGTGACATCAAGAAATTATTTATGTCGCCTAGTGAGTAGAGGTCATCTAGACCCTGTTGCTTTCGCACACAGATACAGTATCCGACTCTGAACCAGTAATCCATGCTATCTTTTTTTCAAGTGATGCCTGGCTAGTGGGCACGCCAAAGCATTAAGGTCCAATGCCTGCAGAGCTGGTAGAAGCAGCCTCCGAGAGGCTGAAACGACTCAGTGGCTGCAGGCTGGGAGCTGCCCAGGCCTCTGCGATCCACCAGCCTGCTTCAGGTCGAGGTATCTCTCCCTGTCGGGAGCCAGCGAGCTGCTGCCTTCACAGCACCGCGCGCCTGCTCGCGAGGACCCAACCCCGGCGCAGGAAACCAAGAAGCGGGCGTTAGGGAGGGAAGTCGGCGCCGGGGGCGGTGGCTGCATCGCCGCTAATAACGCCAAGAACGCCCTCAACCACCGCGGAAACCAGCACCGCGGCACCAGCCGTCCCAGAGTCGGCGGCGGCCGCATGGCGCCTGCCTGCCTCCCCTGCCTTCTATGACACGCGACACGCTTGTGTCCCACATTCCACACTGGCGCATCTGAGCTGTCCTGAGCTGGCGTGAGACCATGGTGACTGTCACCGTGCCTGACTCTGAAGGACACCTCCAGAGTCTGAGCAGGTGAGTCCAGGAACATGAACACCTGCCGCCTCAGAGACTGAACGTGCTTCAGCTTTTGGGATCCTGCATCCTAAAACCCACCGTCCTAAAACCCACTGGCAACTTCCCCAACCCGTGAGCTCATTCCCAACGCCTCGTTAGTATAAATGGCGGAACATTCCCGACACGGTGATCCGGTGCGGAGGACTGGTTAGCGGGGACAATTTCCTGCACGAAGCTATGTCCTGATAAACACGCCGCTTTCTGATCAGTTGATAAGTGCGTGGGTCTCGTCTTTCAGAAACACCACCACAGCTTTGTTCATGCGCGATGCGAACAAGAGGCTGTCATGTCCTACCTGCTCGCCGGCCGCCAGCAGAACCTCCTCCACGGGGATCAGGTTATTCGGCGCGTACCATCTGCACTCCCTCGCCGGACAGACGGAGTGTGGCGCTCGAGGACGCTATTCTCCCGAAACTAAGCAGATAGAGAAAAAAGGGATAAAACCTGAAAGACAGGAAGAGAAAAATCACCTGCGTTGCTTTGCTGTTACTACTACTCACGCTCACACTACACTCACCGGAAACGGGAAAACAGGGAGAGGGAGAGGGGAGAGGGGAGGGGAGGAGAGGAGGAGGAGAGGAGAGGGAGGGGAGGGGAGGGGAGGAGAGGAGAGGAGTGAGGAGGAGAGGTGGGGGAGAGGAGGGGAGGGAGGGGAGGGAGGGGAGGGAGGAGAGGAGGAGAGGAGGAGGGAGGAGAGGAGAGGAGAGAGGGGAGGAGAGGAGAGGGGAGAGGAGAGGAAAGGGGAGAGGGAGGGGGTGAGAGAGAGGGAGAGAGGGGAGAGAGGAGGGGGAGAGGAGGGAGGGGAGGAGGAGAGAGGGGAGAGGAGAGGGAGAGGAGGAGAGAGGAAAGAGGAGGAGAGGGAGAGGAGGGGGAGGGAGGGGAGGAGAGGAGGGGAGAGGGAGGGAGGGAGAGGAGAGGAGAGGAGAGGAGAGGGAGAGGAGGGGAGGGGAGGAGAGGAGAGGAGAGAGAGGGAGAGGAGAGGAGAGGGAGGGGAGGGAGAGGAGAGGGAGAGGAGAGGAGAGGAGAGGAGGGGGGAGGGGAGAGGGGAGGGGAGGGGGAGAGAGGAGAGGGAGAGGGAGAGGAGAGGAGAGGAGAGGAGAGAGGGGAGGGAGAGGGAGAGGAGAGGAGGGGGAGGGGAGAGGAGAGGAGAGGAGAGGAGAGGGAGAGGAGGGGAGAGAGGGAGGGGAGAGGAGGGAGAGAGGAGAGAGAGAGGGAGAGATGAGAGGAGGGGAGGGGAGGGAGGAGGGGAGGAGAGAGGGGAGAGAGGGGAGGAGAGGAGAGGGGAGAGGAGAGGAGAGGAGAGGGAGAGGGAGGGGAGGAGAGGGAGGGGAGGAGGGGGAGGAGAGGAGAGAGGGAGAGGAGAGGAGAGGGAGAGGAGGGGAGGAGAGAGAGGAGAGAGGGGAGAGGAGGAGGAGGGGAGAGGAGGGAGGGAGGGAGAGGGAGAGGGAGAGGAGGGGGGAGGGAGAGGAGAGAGAGAGAGAGGAGAGGAGAGGGAGAGGAGGGGAGGAGAGGAGGGGAGAGGGGAGGGGGAGGAGAGGAGAGGAGAGGAGAGGAGAGGAGGAGGGAGGAGAGAGAGAGAGGAGGGAGGAGAGGGAGGGAGGGAGGGGGAGAGGAGGGGAGGGAGGGGAGAGGGAGAGGGGAGAGGAGGGGAGGGAGAGGAGAGGAGAGGGAGAGAGAGGAGGAGAGGGGAGGAGAGGGAGGGAGGGGAGAGGAGAGGGAGGGGAGGAGAGGGAGAGGGAGAGGGGAGAGGGAGAGGGGAGGGGAGGGAGAGGAGGGGAGAGAGGAGGGGAGGGGAGAGGAGAGGAGAGGAGAGGGGAGAGGAGGGGGAGAGAGAGGAGAGGGAGGAGGAGGGAAGAGGGGAGGGAGGGAAGGAGAGGAGAGGAGAGGAGGAGGGAGGGGAGGAGAGGGAGGGGAGAGGAGGGGAGGAGGAGAGGAGAGAGGGAGGGGAGGAGAGCAGAAGAGGGAGGGAGGGGAGGAGAGGAGAGAGAGGAGAGAGGGAGGGGAGGGGAGGGGAGGAGGGGAGGAGGAGGGAGGGGAGAGGTGAGGGAGGGGAGGAGAGGAGGAGGAGGAGGAGAGGGAGAGGAGAGAGAGAGAGGAGAGGGAGAGGAGGGGAGGAGAGAGAGGAGGGGAGGGAGGAGGGAAGAGGAGGGGAGGGGAGGGGAGAGGAGAGGGAGAGAGGTGGGGAGGGAGAGGAGAGGGGAGAGAGGGGGAGAGGAGAGGAGGGGAGGGGAGGGAGAGGAGAGGAGAGGGGAGGGAGGGAGAGGGAGAGGGGGAGGAGGAGAGGAGAGGAGGGGAGGGGAGGGGAGGGAGGAGGGGGAGGAGAGGACAGAGGGGAGAGGAGGGAGGGGAGGAGAGGAGGAGGAGAGGAGAGGGAGGGAGGGAGGGGGAGGGGAGGGAAGGAGGAGGAGGAGAGGAGAGGTTTGGTGGCGAAATCCCTTATTGACCCACAGAGGGCCTAACGCAACAGAAATACTGGCCACACAGTGACAACAACAACAATAATGATGAGCCAGGTTCTCGCGTGTCAGCCAAATGGCCAATTTAGCAGAAGCAGACAGAAAATGAATTAGAGTGAACTCTTCTTCCTGAATTTTGGACCAAAAGTAAACAAATCAAAAGAAAAAACCTCACCAAACCCTTGGAACCAAACTCAGCAGTCCAAACAGCGCAGACAGCCGAGGACACTGGACAAATAAATGTCTCCAGAGTCCCAGCCCTGCCTGAACAGACTCTCCCTCCACCACCCTGTTGATCAGCCTGACGGAGGTGATGTTGCACCTCATCTCAGAGTGTCCAATCGACAAGCTGTTGTCATCTTCATCAGGTGGCCCAGTTTGGTGCAGCCAGCTTCTCTGAGGCTAGCTCTGAGGCTAGCTCTGAGGCTAGCTCTCAGGCTAGCTCTCAGGCTGGCTCTGAGGCTGGCTCCTGGAGGCCAGCTCCTGAGGCTGGCTCCTGAGGCTGGCTCTGAGGCCAGCTCCTGAGGCAGCCGGCTCCTGAGGCTGGGGCCCTGAGGCCGGCTCCTCAGGCCGGCTCTGGAGGCTGGGGCCTGAGGCCGGCTCTGAGGCTGGGCCTGAGGCCAGCTCTGGGGCCAGCCTCAGGCTGGCTCTGGAGGCTGGCTCTGAGGCTGGCCTGGGAGGCTGGCTCCTGAGGCTGGCTCTGAGGCTGGCCTGAGGCTAGCCTCCCGAGGCTGGCTCCTGAGGCCAGCTCCCCGAGGCCAGCCTGAGTGCCGGGCTCCCGAGGCCAGCTCTGGAGGCCAGCTCCTGAGGCCGGCTCCCTGAGGCTGGCCCCGGGAGGCTGGGGCCTGAGGCTAGCTCCCTGGAGGCTGGGCCTCTGAGGCTGGCTCTGAGGCCAGCTTCCTGGAGGCCAGCCTCTCTGGGCTGGCTCCCAGGCTGGCTCTGGGAGGCCGGCTCCTGGAGGCTGGCTCCTGAGGCCGGCTCTGAGGTTGGCCTGGAGGTTAGCTCCTGAGGCCAGCTCCTGAGGCTGGCTCCTCAGGCTGGCTCTGGAGGCTGGCTCTGAGGCTAGCTCTGGAGGCTAGCTCTGGAGGCTGGCTCTGAGGCTAGCTCTGCTGGCTCTGCACAGCTCTGAGGCTAGCCTCTGGTTGGCAGGTTGCACTGTCTGAGTCCTCAAACAGTTGTTGTAGAACAGAGGTTCTCAAAACCACCACAGGCCTGAGTTCTCTGGTGGTGGTGCAAACCCATGAGCTGCCAGGCCTGCAGCAGGAGCTGTAGAAGGGGTCAGTCCACCAAGAGCCACGTCCTCAGGTTGTGGTGGTGAGGGCCCAGCGCCCAGCTCTCCTCAGCAGCAGCCCGGGCTGGGCCAGCCTGGGCCAGAGGAGTCCAGGAGTCTTTGAGCTGTCCGGAGTCTGGAAGAGGCCATTCTAGCCTGGATGTGGATCAGCCCCTGACCCCCCTTTGGGCCACGTGGCAGACAGAGGACTGCCGCCGGACCCAGTGCTTCCTGGTGACCAGATGAAGTCTACGATGGTTCTCTGAGTGTCCTCAGTCAGGCTTCTGGGTGGTGTCAGAACGTTAAAATTGTGCCAAAGGGCCGAGGCGGCCAAGTTACTAGCAACCAGAACTCTTCCCCTATATGTGACATCTGGGTAGCTATTTCCACTAGACAACCTGGCGCACACTTTCTCCTCTACACCCTCCCAGTTCTTTTTCTGAAACCCTTCTGTGCCCAAATGGACCCCCAAAACTTTCAGCCCCTCCTTCCCTCCAGGCAGAGGGCACTGCCTGTCCCCCACTGTCCCACCAACAAGGCCTCGCCTGGCCCAGTTCGCCTGCAGATGAAGCCTTTCATATAGGGACAGGGGTGTCCTGCAGATTCGAATGTCCCTTCATGGTAATAAAGACATGAGGTCATCTGCGTAAGCTGAGACTGTGGGAGGGTGGACAAGGTCCGAGGCCCCAGGCAGTGAGAGACCACTTAGCCGGTCCCTCAACCTGCACAGCAGTACCGCCGAGGGTTGCTTATAGAGCTGACCTGGGAGATGGGACAGCCCACGTGTCCCTCGGCTGCACAGGGATTGGCCGACCTCCAGGCCTGCCCCCATCTGTACCACACACTGAGCACCACTGCAATAATAAGCCAACCTGAGCGAAACCCACCACCAAACCCAAAAGCCCTAAGTGTAGAAACAAATACGTAGTGGGTCCACCCTGTCAAAGGCTTTCCTGATCCAGACACACAAGACCAAAACGGATGTTAATACCAGACCTGGTAGACGTCAATGACATTCTAATGAGAAAGATGTTGTCCATGACTGGTCCAATAGGGACACAGATGTTTGATCTGAGGAACGATGATGTCCAAGACGCCCTGAGTCTGTTTGACAGGGCCTGGAAAGCACCTGGTGTCTGGTGTACAGGGAGGCCACTCGGCCTCCAGTTCTTTTAGTAGGCCAGGTCCCCCTTCTTGGGCAGCAGGGACAGCACAGCCTGCCCACAGGAGACAGGCAGAGAGATCTTGCTCTGAGGCACCCAGCAGGACAGAGTGAAGGTCGTCCAAGGATGTTCCAGGAGTGCTTGAAGAGTCAGCAGAGAGCCCATCGATCCCGGGTGCCCGCCCTGACGCTTAGCTGGCTGACGGCAGCGTCAGCTCTCCAGAGTCAGCCTCCCCGGTCCAGAAAGCAGCTCTCAAACCAGGGTGAGCTGGTGGAAGCCTCCAGGAGCTTCCTCACCTGGCTTTGGGCTCATGGTCACTCGTCCTCCTGGCAGCTTGACTCTCTGCTGCAGGAAGGCGCTCAGCTCCAGCCGTTTCTCCCGGAGCACATGACCCATGGCAGGATTGCCCTGTGTAGGGGCCTTCTCCAGGCTTCTGATGCTGGCTTCAAGCTCCTGCACCTCCTGGATCTTGCAGTGGAAAGAGGTGAACTGCTGGCAAAAACACGTATTTGTGCCCTTCCAAACTCCCACCACTGCTTCCAAGGAGCCAAAGTCATTTTTTCTTCCACTGCCAGCCAGAAGAGCTCAGAGTCCTGACAGAAGGTCCTGTCTTGTAGGAGCTTGTTGTTGAAAACCAGGAATGATCTGCCCGGAGGAAAGTGCTGACCAGATCCATGCTGACCAGATGGTGGTCAGTAGCTGACTGGGCTGATGGTGCTGTGAACCAGTCTGGGAGCTGAGGTTCTGGGAGACGAGAGGGTCTAGTCTGGCTGCACTCACCCTGCTGTCAGCCAGCTCACCCATGTGTGCTGCCCGGGATCGTGGATGCGAGGCTCATGCTCCAGTGCAGGTCCAGGTGTGTGACCACACTGCTACATTCTGAGCTGGCTAGGGTGGGGGCCTCACCTGTCCCATGTCCACAGTAAAGTCCAGAGTGCAGTTAAAGTCCGCCCAGTGATCAGCTGATCCTGGTGATAGTCCATCAGCTCGTTCCTCATCAGGGTAAAGGAGGCTCTTCTGGCCCCTGGTTTGGGGGCAGAGACGCTGACAAACAAACACCAAACTTTCTTTGCTCCGCCTCACAATCAGCAACCTGCCTCCGCCACCACCTCAGTGGAGGATAACTGTTGCCTTTTGGTGGTTTGTCTACCAGGAACAGCCACTCCACTGAAGCTGGGTGCCATGGCGAGGAGTAGGAGCCTCACCATCAACCCAGCTGCCCTTATCTGCTGGCTTGATGTCTCTGCAGAAAGAGCACGTCTAGCTTTTCTGGAGGGAGAGTTCAGAAGAGCTCCCTTCTGGTCTGTCCCTTCCCACGTTGATGTTCAGAGACCCTACTCTGAGGTTCTGCATGGAGAGGTGATGGAGGAGAACCAGGTGAGGAACCATGAGCAGAGGACAGTAAAGAGGAAACCCCAGTGAGACATGATCAGCTTGACTCTTTAACTCTCCAGCAGGTCTACTGTTTTTGCTCTTCTCAGAGTAGTAATATGTTTTTTTAGGCGAAACCGCTTTTTTTCATCCAGAAGATCAAAGCCAACCAGGTTTTTCAGTATGTCCACAGATCTGATGAACTTATCAGTGTCACTAAAGTCATCACTGACTTTAACAGACCTTTTAAGGTGACATCAAGGAAGTTGTTTATGTGGTCTAATGAACAGAGGTCATCTATATTCCTGCTGCTTTCACACACAGATACAGTATCTGATGCCTGGCTAGTGGGCACTTCGGAACAAATGAGGTTTTCAGGGCCTGCAGAGCTGGTAGAAGCAGCCTCCTCCGCAGGCTGAGACAGAGTCTCAGTGGCTGCAGGCTGGGAGCTGCCCAGGTTCTCTGCATCCACCTGAGCTGCTTCTCAGGCTGGAGACAGTCCTCCTGTCAGGAGCTCCACCAGCTGCTGCCTTCACAGCACCGCGCTCCGCCTCCGCGGCCACGGACCCAACCCCGGGCGCAGAAACCGCAGCGGCGCCGGGGGGCTCAGTGCCGGGCGCAGCGGCCGGCACGGCCACGACAACGCGCGCAACGTCCTCAACCACCGCGGAGACCGGCACCGCGGCACCAGCCGTCCCAGAGTCGGCGGTGGGGGCGGCTGGCGAAGCGCCCGCCTGCTCCTGCCTCTTATGTGGACACGCAACACGTTTGTGTCCCACATCTTCACACTGGAAACATCTGAGCTGTCCTGAGCTGGCGTAGACCAGATAGTAACCGTCACCGTGCTTGACTCTGGAAGACACCTCCAGAGTCTGGGCAGGTGAGTCCAGGAACATGGACACCTGCCGCCTCAGAGACTGAACCTGCTTCAGCTTTGGATCCTTGCATCCTAAACCCACCGTCCTAAACCCACTGGCAAACTTCCCCAACCTGCGGAGCTCCTTCTCTAACGCCTCCTTAGGTATGAATGGCGGAACACCGGACACGGTGATCCGCGTGGAGGGGACTGCCAGCGGGGACACCTGCACGAAGGCGTCCCTGATGAACACGCCGCTCTCGATCAGCTGATATGCGTGTTAAAAAACACCACCACAGCTTTGTTCATGCGCGATGCAAACAAAAGGCTGTCATGTCCCCCCTGCTCACCGGCCGCCAGCAGAACCTCCTCCACTGGAACCAGGTTATCCAGCGGCACCATCCGCACTCCCTGTGGATGGATGGAGGTGGCGTCTCAGAGGACGCCATTCCTCCCGAAAACCACTGGACAAACTACTGATCACTCAGCTAGTACTCAAAAAAATAAAGAAGCTTACCTGATCATGGACATACGATAGATGGAAAAACAGGGGGATAAACCCGAAAAAACAGGAAGAGAAAGCTTTCAGGGTTAGGGTTAGAAGGGGAGAGGAGCGGAGGGAAAGGGAGAGAAATCCTGAAAAGTAAAAGAAAGCAGTATATTCTAGTAGTATATAATGTAGCAGAGAAATGAAAAGCCTTTAACGTGACAACGCCGAAGCCACAGGAGGAGCAGGAGGTGATTAATGAACACAGTCATTCATAACAACGGATGGAAATCAGCAAACATGGAAGTAAAATCCAGGAATTCATTTCCACTGGGATAAAAACCATCCAGAGGTCTGGCAGCAGCAGAAACTATAGATAGATCCACCAGTACCCCACCCAGGACTGCCCCAGAAGCCTATAGAATCTATAGGCCAGTGAAGGTGTCCTGTGGTGACCCCACGAGATTAAAAGGTCAATAAAATAGACAACAAAATAAATTAGAATAAGCTGGGGGAGGCTTTTGTCTGATTTTACTATAACAAGTAGATTCTGTTCCATTTTACGGAGATCGTGACTTTGCACTCGAGGAAAAGGTCATGACAACATGTGACCAGCAGGTGGCGGCAACAGCAAAGCTTCAAGGCGCGAATCACCATCCATGACGTCATTATCCACAGACGCGAAAACAATAATAGCAGCAGAATTTAGAACAACCACGCTGTGGTTTATATTATTTTTTTAGATGTAAAACTATTTAAAAATAAATGCTTTTAATGGGAGGAAGGCCTTGTGATTCCCAAAGGTGAGGATTTATAAGCAGTGTGTTACCTGAGACATAAACCAGTTTAAGCTCACATAATTCCAGTCGAATCAATACCAACTCAACTGTGCAAAGACGTTTCCTGGTATTCTAATGAGACATGTCCAGACATGTCCAGCCCCTCTATCTCTCTTTTCCTCACACACACACACGCACACACACACACACACACACACACACTCTAATCAGCCAGTTTCAGTTTTCATTGGCGCTTCTCAGCAGCATAGGTCCCCTAATTGTTTATATTAAAACTAGACAGATGCTGTTCAATAACAGACAGCAACACGCTCTTTCTGCCAGATCTGAAGTGTTTGCTGGCGCCTCAGGGGGTCAAACACAGCTCCGGCCAGGCGACAGGGATGGCAGCGTTTGGGCTCATCAGCCTTCATCATCAAACGTCAGCCTGGGCCCAAGGTGAGGATGAGGAGGATGCTGCTCCCCGGAGCTTCAGCGTGGAGCAGAACAACAGACGGAAAGGTCTGAAGTCTGACTGGGATAACAGTTATGTCAGCTTCTCTCTGCTGGTTGTCCTGGTTTCACATTCGTTTTTCAGTAGCAAAAAGTGTCTTTAAGCTCTGTTCAGACGTTTTTTTAATTGCTTCGAAGCTACTCTGGTCAAACCTGACACGTTAACGACAGCATTTCTCATCATTACTCATCAACTCGGGCTTGTTTTTGTTATGGCTATAAAATGTCTCCCTGCTGCTGCGTCAGCAAATCAGATATGAAAATAAACCCACACACACACACACACACACACACACACACACACACACACGGCACCACCAGCAGCTCATCAGGACAGTCTGCTGCAAGTGATGCTGCTCAAGTGAAATCTGAGTTTGACTCAGCAGAGAGGAAAAGAAAGGAAAGAAGAAGAAAGGAAAGAAGAAAAGAAGCTCTGCGATGTTTGGCTGTGTGACAGACATGAGCGTCAGTTACAGCTGAGATTCAGCACAATCATGTCACCTCATCTGAGGAACTTTGACTCTTCATTTCCTTCCCTCACTCCCCCCTCTGTCCTCTCTCTCTCTCCTCCTCCTTTCTCTTCCCTCTCCCTCCTCCTCCCTTTCTCTCTCTCTCCTCCCTTTCCCTCTCTCTCTCCTCTCTGTCTCTCTCTCCTCCCTTTCCCTCTCTCTCCTCCTTCTTTCTCTTCCCTCTCTCTCCTCCTCTCTGTCTCTCTCTCCTCCCTTTCCCTCTCTCTCCTCTCTGTCTCTCTCTCCTCCCTTTCCCTCTCTCTCTCCTCCTTCTTTCTCTTCCCTCTCCCTCCTCCTCCCTTTCCCTCTCTCTCCTCCTCTCTGTCTCTCTCTCCTCCCTTTCCCTCTCTCTCTCCTCTCTGTCTCTCTCTCCTCCCTTTCCCTCTCTCTCTCCTCCTCTCTGTCTCTCTCTCCTCCCTCCCTCCCCAGTCTCTGAGCTCTGAGCGCTGCTGCAGTCGCTGGTGTTGCGGCTCTGATCTGGTTTGCAGACTGGTCCCAGCAGCAGCAGCAGCAGCAGACCAGTAGCACCAGTGCTCCTGGAACCGACCCGCTTTGGACCTTTGCAGCGCCAGCCTTCGCTCCCGTTCATCAGGGTGAGCCGTCTTAGCGCTTCTCTTCCGTTTCTACTCTGTCCAAACTCCTCAGATCTGACGGGAGAGTTCAGAAACAAGGCTTTAACAAGTCAGGAGGGACTTGGGGACATTTCAGCGTTTTTGCTGCTATGGTTGGTCACGAGAAAGAGAAAACCTTGGTTTGTGGACGTCTGCAGCTCCGCCTGTAACTTTGTGCTCACGTATGCCCTAGAAGCGCTGCAGCCCTTTAACGAGCCTGCTCTTATCGCCGCTGTTACTGGAGAAGAAGCGTGAGCGCGACCTGTCTGTGGTTTGTCTGCAGCTGCAGCGCTTCAGAATGGTCCGGACGCTCTCAGTCCTACTGTCGGTCCAGCTCATATTCCTCACCCTGGTGAGTAGACGCCTTCGCCGCCTCTGTTCTAACAACCTTTAACTGCTGTAATCCCTAATTGTGGTGAGGAGGACATCAGAAACAGGCGTTATTGGTCCACCAGACGAGGACGCGTCACTGCGGGTCTTTTTGAAGCTGTGCCGCCCCAAAGCTGCAGCTTCCCCCGAGTGTTGGTGCCGTCTTCCCTTCAGCGGAGCGGGCCCTGGATCTGGATCTGGATCTGGATCTGACGCCCAGCTCTGCTTCAGGCTCTGAAGGTGGTGATGAAATGCAGGAATCTCTAACTTTCGCCCATGGCCGCCCCCCTCAGATTCCTGCCGGGGCTGAGGAGCGGAGCCGGGAGTGCAGGGAACAGGAGTACAAAGACCGGTTTGGGACCTGCAGACCCTGCAAGCAGTGTGAGGCAGGACAGGAGCTGTCAAAGGTGGGTGCACCTCTCTCCACTTCACGCTGTTTGACCCCGGTGAAGCCGAAGGACTCCACCATGCTAGGGGCGCTTTCGTGTCCTCACGCGCTTCTCTGGGGAAAAGGAAGGGTCAGGTGACTTAACTCAACTTCCCCAAAGCTGCAGTGAAACGAAAACATCCAGCAAAAGTCAGCCAGCCAGCTGGCTTCGTGAAAAGAAGGGACAGGATTGTTTCAGAACGATGATCTTGTGGAGCGCCGCGGCGTTATTTATGACTTCCTCTCTTTCCGAGGGACAGCAGCCAAGCTCTCGTGGGCTTTAGTAGAAGGCCGACCTTCTTTAATCGGTCCCACCCACCCTGTTGACCTTCTGCAGATGAATGGCTGCCATTGTTTGGCCCTGCTCGCTATTGTGGCGGCTGTTTGAAGCCAGCCGTGCCTACGCTTGCTGCGGTCTGGGCTGGAGGTGCCTCGTTCCAGCACCTTGGCCACAGCTCTTGTGTGCTCTGCACAAACAGGCAGGAAGGGAAGGCCGTCCTCTGGCGGGCGCGGCCATCGCTGCTCTCATGAACACACGCGTGTCTTATCTTGATAAGTTGGCGCGGTCGTAAAGCTCCTCGTGTTTACCTGCTTCTTGGTAAACAGCTTAAAGTGGGGACGGTGACTCCAGCTGTTCCCAGCAGCTGCAGGAGTCCACTTGGGTGGCTGATCTTTGAATGGCCGTCTGGCAGGAGCTCATTTGGTGGCTTTACTACCTGTTTGGGCGCTGCGGACATCTGTTGCGCACATGCATTTAAACCCAGTTGCCTTTCATCTCGGTGCACGTGGACATGTGCTCTGCGCTCGGGGCTCCGCTCCAGCAGTCCTCGCCTCTCTTTGCCAGCTCAGTGGGCATGAATGCAGCCAGCCAGCCACCCCGGGGGCCTGGTTAATCATTGGCTGCTTCTTTTTTCAGAGGGCCGTCGGCTCGGCCTGCACACAGGCAAGAGAGCCGCAACGTCTGATCTGAGCTGTGTAAACCATAAAACGTGTGCTGGCCGGGAAGGGCCGAGGAGGGGGACGACTCTGGAGCCGCTCTGCGCTGCTGCCATAGCCAGGCGGAGGAATGTGCCCCGTTTCTGCCTCTCGGGTGGCTGACAAACATCAATTAGCCCGGTGACGCTAACTGTAGCTAAAAGAAGCACCCAGAGAGCGGCGTTCCAGTCCTTCCACACGTACCTCCGCCAGGCTTTCCGCACTCCAGCTGCTTTAGGATAAGAGGGTGCTGGATGGTGCTGAGCAACAACCGGGGCAGGCCGCCTTTCTGAAGAGGGGAGACACGCCTGAGAGAGGGAAAAGAGGGATTTTGTGGAGTTTGGAGGCAGATGAGCTGAGCGGCCGCCCCGCTGCGCTTGCCCTCTAATCTGAGAAATATCTGTGCGTCTGAACATGCTTCAGAGCCCAGCCAGCTCTCGCTCCTCACTGCTGTTATGCTTGGCTCTCGCACCCGGAGCAGATCGAGAGATACGGCAGCGGAATGTGAGCCTGCGCGCCTGCTGGCTTTTATGGCCCGCGCGCCAAACCGCCTGCAAGTTCTGCAGACACTGAGGCTGGCGTTTATTTATTACGACAAATATCCTTTAACTACCGCACCCTGATGCTGGAGACGGAAGGAGAAAGGTTCTAGATCCGAGAAGGCCTGATCTGATCTCTCCAGTGGTTCTCCACGCCGCCGGGTTGGGGTCTCGAGGTGGAGCGCCGGGCTTCTTCGAGGCCTAGCAAAAACAGCTAAACAGAAGTCATCATCGTCCTGTTTAGGTCAAAAGCTGATATAAAAACCTTTCCGGGGTCTTTCCTGTTATTACCGTGCAACAGGAGACACACACAATGTGTGTGTGAGGAAAGGCGTAGTTGTTGTAGTGGCGAGGCTAACTCCAGCGTGGCAGACTTCCACTGGCTAACGTCGTTGTCTGAGCTGCCAAACTGGCCTGGGATCAGTCGTCTCCGGGCCGGTTCCTCCCTGAGGCAGAAGAAGCTCCTGTGCCATCGGACAGGCCTCGTCATTAAAGCTCAGCAGATAGTAATGGAAGCGTTTGTCCACTGTGGCGGGACAGAAGTGGGCCGAGCAGACCTTCCCTCCTTTATCGGCCACCGGCTGCTGCTTCTCAGCGCTCCAGGCCCAGATGGAGCCTCACACGGAGCCTTCCACAGCTGCACCCGTCCAGTCTGTGACGCACCTCAGAGCATGTGAGAGCCTTCAGGGCCGTTGGCCCGAGACGCTCATCTGCTGCTGGGGCCATCCCATCTGCTGGTGTGGGATCCCAGTGGAAACACTGGGAGACAGAGTTCCAGCTGCTGATGGAGCCGATAATGGAAGGTCGGCGCGTGATGTCGTGACGTCTCAGCTGTCCCGTGAGCGTGAAGGTCGGCAGAGGAGACTGCTAATCGCCATCATCGGACGAACACTTGGCTCGGCCGTTATCTCGGCAGCCCGGGGGCTCGGAGGTCAGCTGTGACTCTGCCCACAAAGGAGCCGCTTTATCTGCAGCGTGAGTGAACGGGTGGAATGTGGCGTGTGGTTTGGCTACGACGGGATGGAGCGATAAACTGCTCTTCGGGATCTACAATCCACGACATTTCTCTCAATCTGTGAGCGGAGTTTCTCCAGCTTTGGTGCCAGGGAACACAAGACACGCGGGAATAACACTTCCTGAGCCTGCGTTGAATTCTGGCTGCTCCCGGTTGTGTCGTTTAATGACTTGAGGCCAAAATTGGCATTAACGTTCCATGGACGGCGCAGTTGTGCCTCCTCTGGGCACTTCTGCTCTCCAGAAGCAGCTTGGCCTGTTGAATAAATCCTCAACGTCTGGACTGGGCTTCAGCCCAGGGGCTCAGAAGTTGCAAGCTCCGCTCTTTATGTGCACTCTGAATTGTTTGACAGCGGAGGCGTATTCATCGTTCCCCTCCGTGGCTCTCCACCAGGCTCGGGCCTCCTCCCCGGGCCTTTGCTTTGCTTGCTGGCCCCTGGGCCAGCGGGACAGCCTCTGAGTCTGCTTGGAGAGGCAGCCACACAAAAAGACAGCAATCAACCTGCAATCGTACAACAGTGGGTGTCCCTCAGGGCCTTTGTCATGGAAATCCCTGGCCTTTTGGGTCTTGCAGCGGAAGGCCAGTCATTCATACTGGGAGATTATTTCCAGTGTTAGATGGACTCTCTGAAGAGGCAGATCATTGTTCTCCTCTGATCCTGCAGGCCAAGATGGTTCTTTAATGCCAGACCCCTGCTAGCTCACGCTGAACAGCTCCTTTCTCCAGCTAGTCTCTCCTCATGCCGCCCCCCCACCCACCTCTTAGGCGGTGTATTTTCCCCTATAATCCTTCCAGGAATGTGGCTTTGGCTACGGAGAGGATGCCCGGTGTGTGCCCTGTCGGAGCAGTCGCTTCAAAGAGGACCGCGGCCTGCAGAAGTGCAAGCCCTGCCTGGACTGTGGCCTCATCAACCGCCTCCAGAAGGCCAACTGCTCCACCAGCAGCAACGCCGTGTGTGGAGACTGCCTGCCCGGGTCAGTCCGCAAAGAAGACCATTTAAAGCCAAACCTTTCTTACTGTTGCCGAGCCAGGCACCAGAAATAAAACACACGTGTGTGTGTGTGTGTGTGTGTGTGTGTGTGTGTGTGTGTTTCCCCTCTTTTTGCAGATATTACAGGAAGACCAAACTGAGCGGTTTCCAGGACATGGAGTGTATACCGTGTGGAGACCCTCCGCCTCCCTACGAGCCTCACTGTAAGTGTAACGTTGCCATGACTACGGCTTCTACATCCCACCACAGGGTTTCCAGCGGTCTGGAAGCAAACATGGCCGCCGTTGCGAGTAATTCCAAGCTTAGAGCGGCGTGTGTGAGGCCACAGCAGCAGCACCGTCTGCCCGCTCTTGGTTGGGGTAGCCAGGGCCTTCGGCTGGAAAGGTGTTTACTTGGAGAAGTAAACCTAAGGGACCTTCGGGGCCCAATCTAGTCCAGGACGAAGCCAACAGCTGCAGACAGTTATTCCTGTTGACGGCCACACCAGCAGATTTGCCTAACGAGGGTTAAGTGAGCCAGCGTTCAGCGCCTGCTTGGGATGTGTGGCCCCTGAGAGCGCTGGAGTTGGACCCGTAGAGACCAGCGGTGAGCGAACAGCTACCTCCTGTGGCTTCCTGATGTCAGCCGAGGCTGCAGCTGTTTGGGAGGAGCCGCGTCAGCCGAGAAAACGGGGAAGAAGCCAGGCTTGCTTGATTGTTTGGCTTTGAAGCTGGTGCCTCCTCAGCCCTTCCCTCCACTGGCCTCGGGACGACGTGGCTCCCTGCTCGTCGTGCACGTGCACATCCCCGCTGAGGAGGCCCTCAGGACAGAACGGCCATTGTGTCGTCTGCAGGCACGGGGGCGGAGCCTTTCCAAAGGCGTGAAAGTCTGGCTCCCTCCGCTCTCATCTGGACCAGCCCTCTCTGGTCGGCCTGGAGCCAAGGTGCAGCTGTGCAGGGGAAGCCATCACGGCCTGGATGAGTGGAAACCCCTCCTCCCTGTCCCCCAGAGGCTGTCTGGGGCCAAGAGAAAAAAGGAGATTGTGTTTTATGGACTCCTTCAGCCTCTTTAATGTGTTTCATCTGCTGGAGTCACGCTAGATCTCAGACTGCTGTCTCTCTCTCTCACACACACACACACCCTTGCACTTCTATCTTTGTGAGGACTTTCATAGATATAATGTATTACCCAAGGCTTGAGAGCCAGAGCAGGGAAGCTACCTTGAACAGGAGGAAACCTTGAGCGGGACCAGGTCCGTGTGCAGGTCTGAAGCCTGTGGGCCAGTGGACAAACACAGAAAGAGAAGAGCAACCTTTAGGTAACCACGTCAAACACGGCTGGCAGCGAGACGGTCCCACAGTCCCCACAGTTGGAATAAGGCAGTTATTACTATGATTATGCCGTAGTTGTGAGGTCCCCACAGCTGTGATGGGAGACAGCTGGATTCACCTTTTCTCATCCAGCCACTCACTCGTTGCATCACACAGCAGACTTAACAGATCTCACACACACACACACACACACACACACACACACGGAGCTGAAGGGCTGGAGGCGCCAACGTTCACCCAACTTTACGCCTTTACGCGCTGGTCTCTGCTCGGGTTCGACTGCTTCCCTGCAGCACTGGGCTGCTCGGGACGCCGTTCCCGACGCTGGACCAACAGCCCACGAAGGCCGCGGCGGGCTGCTGCGTGTGTCAACAGTCAGTTGAAGAGTGGCTGCTGACCCTTTGATGTGGAGTGTGTGGCGAGCGCTGCGGTTTGCTGGAGCGCTGTGTGTGTGTGTGTGTGTGTGTGTGTGTGTGTGTGTGTGTGTGTGTGCAGATAGGATCGGCAGGTGAGGACTCGTCAATGAGCCTTTGTTGGCGTGTTTGCTGCAGCTGCTGGGCCTCAGATAACCATCAGCCTGCAGTCTGGATCCACAATAAAGAGCAGATATTAACACAGCGCTGATATGTGATAGCTGTGCTTCACACACACACACACACACACACACACACACACACACACACACACACACACACACACACACACAGAACTGCTCTTTCCTGTCTGAGGGTCAGAATCAGGCACTTGGTGGCTGCTTTCTGATGGTGGATGTGCACAGGGAAACCATGTTTGAACCCAGATTTCCACGGGCAGCCACCGTGGAACCCCTCCTGTGGTATGGGGCCAGGCTCACGTGCTCAGGATTGGTTGTTGGGTCTTATTGAGGTGTCTTCCGTCCGCACAGCGACGCTCACCAGACCAGAGAAGGTGCTGGTGTGAAACAGCTGAAAGCAGTCCCACTAACAGCTTTGCATCCATTAACGTCGGCGTTTCCAGAGGAACCTTTCCAGAGGAACCTTTCCAGAGGAACCTTCTGCACGCCAGACGAGCGTGAGCGCTGCAGTAAAAGTCTTTTCTGCGCCATCTGATTACATCTGGGGGGAAAACACCTTGGTTCTTCTGGAACCAACACCTTGGTTCTTCTGGATCAGAAAGAAGGACGAGTGTGGAGAAGGTAAAGGACCAGCTGATCATGTGACCAACATGGTGGTCACAGCTGTGGATGTGACTCCTCCAGAGCTAGAGGATGACCTCTGACCTGTGTAGACCTACACCGCTGCTGGAAAGCCTCCAGGCATCTGTTCTGTTGGCCTTACCGCTCAACAAAGCTGCACCTCTGATGGATGCTCTTCATGCTCTTCTCGGCAGGCAGTGGGCGCGTCAACCTGGTGCCGCTGCCCCCGGTGGCGACCAGCCCGCGGGACATGGCCCTGGCCGCCGTCATCTGCAGCGCTCTGGCCACGGTGCTCCTGGCCCTGCTGGTCCTGGGTGTCATCTACTGCAAGAGGCAGCTGCTGGAGAAGAAGCCCAGCGGTGAGTGTTTGCTCTGAGGCTCCAGAACCCGAGCCAAGGTCTGGATCTGCTCCCATCTGTCTCGTTTCACTCGGAGTCTCAGTCGCATCAGTCAGAACATGCGTCACGAAGGAGAAAAAACATACATGAGTCTCACTGGGCTATAAGTCGCATTATTTTGGGGGGAAATGTATTTTACACACTCCCAGAGCTAGACCAGACGTTTCATCCGTAAAGTCAAGTTCTAACAACAACAACAGAATCTGGAGCAGCAGGCTGAACAGGTGTGCTAAGGTAGCACAGTAACACTTATTCAGCCACACAAGAGCGTAAAGAGCAAACGTGGGAGGCTGGAAACAAGCTAGCTACTGGTTAGCAGCTTCAGCTAAACCTCCATCTCATTCCACATCACTGGATCCACTGAGTTCTTCATCCTCGCTGAAGAGGAGTTTCTTTTGTGTCCAGTCTCTCTCAGCTGTTTTCAGTTTCAGTGAATTTCAGTGGTACAGGAGTAGCACAGACCGGTAGTGGTCACAAGCCTGGAGCGCCCTCTGGCGGCTGTGGGTAATATTTACTCCTTGCTCAGGAGAAATTAGCTCCAGAAAGCAAAGCTTGAGCGAGCCGTGTGCCTCAGCCTTTTATAAACCATCCTGTCCTGTTGAGTCAGACCGACAGTGTTCAGAAACAGTTTAGCCCCGCCCCCACCCCTCCCCCTCCCCTCCCCACGCTAGAACAGGTCCGCATTAGTTGCAGTTCCAGAGACAGGACTAAAGATGTGAACCCACGGCGAGCTGCTGGTCAGCCATGAGCTCAGCGGCCTTATTCCTCCATCAGACCTGATGGTGCATGTTTGCGGCGGCTTGCACAATGAGCAGCGTCCCTCACCAGCATGTGAAACGTCCCGAGGCGGAGACTTGATGACATCACTTTCCCCAGCAGCGAGTGTGTGCTGGTAGCTTCACTCACCTCAGACAGAGGCGTGGTCCTCCACCTCCACCTCCACCCGGGTGGTTTCAAGCAGGCACGCAGCTGTCAGCGTCTGCGTGGAGGTTTCTCATGGCCGGGCGTGTCCGTCTCCTTGCTGTCTCCTCAGCAGCTTCGCTCGGCTCTCACGGCTGTCCCTACGGCGGAGCGGAGCTGTCCTGCCTGGACCCTCGCTGGCTCCACGACCTTCCTCAGAGGCCCTGCTGCCAGTGCCACCTGGGCCCTGGACACACCTGTGGTCAGTCCTCCTTCTCTTTTACCGCCTGTTTATGTGGGGAGATGGTGAGATGTGTGTGTGTGTGTGTGTGTGTGTGCCGTTCAGGGCCGGTCCATCTGATCCCGTCTCTGTGCTGCGATGAGAGCTGCAGCCTGTCGCTCAGCCGGGCCACCGGTGGGTTCCAGTCCCAGCTGAGCCTGAGCGACGGGTGAGGCCCAGCTGGGCGTCATGTCCTGCTTTCTTTGACCTCTTTGACCTGTCCACTCACGTCCCGACGCTCTGGCGCCGCTCCTCAGAAACACGAACCAGGACGACGGCCTGATGCAGGTGGGGGGGTGTGACCCAGAGGACGGGGGCGGATCCAGGGAAAGGTGGCCTGAGTGGACGGGGCGGAACCGCAGCGCCAGTCAGGAAGGTGAGGGGACGCGTGGATGGCTTCAGGAGCTGCTGCTCCTCTGACCTTTGACCCTGAGGACGTCGGCGGAGGAGGGGCGTCCCGCCGGAGCCTTGCAAATACAAAACATGTTTGGCGTCCACAAAATCACACATTTTTAAAAAAGGGCGAATCCAGAGCGCCTGCTCGACTTTGCCGCTGCGACGCCGGCGTGTGCGGCGCAGCTGGCGAGGAGAGCAGACACGCCGTTGAGGCAGCGGCGAGCGGCTGGCCCATGCGTCGCTAATGGCTGCGGCTGCTCCTCTTCCTCTTCCCGGGATGACACCCATTCTCTGGCTCACCTTCCAACCTTGACCCACCCTGAAGTCAACCACAGCTGGGGCCACATCCTTCATCAGATCTCACACACACACACACACACACACACACACACACACTCACTCAGCAGCGCGTGAACCTGCTGGTCATGCTGGTAAAGGAGCTGACCCGCCACACACTGCAGTGACTCGCTCAGCCTCCACCCGGCCTTTCGGAAGGTCCCACCTCTTCTGGTGAAGCAGCCAGGAAGGAATAAGGAAGCTTTTGTGTTTAAAGGTTTGTGAAACATACTGCTCAGAACAATAAAGGGAGCACTTCAACGCAGTGGATGTCCAGGGCGCCGTGGCGAGGCCACACACACCACTGAGCCTCGTTCTGACTCCTTTTAAGGACTTTACGGCAACGCTGGATCAGCCTCTAGCGGCTTTTTGAATATTCCATTCATTCAGACCGAGGAAGTGTCATTTTTAGTGCTCCCTTTATTTTTTTGCAGCGTAGAAGGCGTGAGGAAGCACGCCAGTGTTGACGTCCTGAGAGCCGTGGACAGATCTATGCAGATATGTAAGAAGAAAGGAAGGTCAATATTTTTGTACCAGAAACGTGACAGTTGTGTCTGTGTCTCCCAGTCTGTCTGTGACTTTTGTAAAGCCACATTGTTGTAAATAAACCACTTGTAGAATACTGGCTGAGTGACACACTGTAAAAAGAAGGTGGAAACCGGAGTCCACACGAAGAGGCGTCCTCTCTAGAAAACCTCAGCGAATGACCAGAAACAAGCCAATTCAGGTGAAACCGGGTCCCAGACCGGATCAGAGCCCAACGGCGGCGTCAGGTGACGCAGACCCTCTCCAGCGTCGCCGCCATCACGCGACCTCGACCGTCATGTGACCTAACAGATGAAGCTCCATTAATTAAAAACTTGAGCAGCAGCAACACAACAGGAAGAACAGATGGAGGACTCTTCCTCCCTCCGATCTGATGAGGAAAACACACACACACACACACACACACACACACACACACACGGTGTGTTTAAGGGCGTCTCACCAGGATGTACGGCAAATTTCAACTGCTGCAAACAGCAAACACACAAATGTTAACAAGGAGAAAACAGATTTATTTTTATTGTGACAGGACAGATTGCAAAGATATTCTCATTAATCTGGTTTAACAGCTGCTCGGGAATCCTGGATAACTGTCCCAAACCTCAGAAAACAGCAGAAAAGTCCATAAATATCTGGCGAGGCGAGCAGGGACGAGGCTGCTGCTCGGCCTCTCTCAGCTCTCAGAGTCCATGATGAAGGTCTCAAAGTCGGGCTGCAGCTCAGACACCAGCGCGTCCACAAAGTCCTCGGTGGTGGGGCGTCTCTGCAGCATTCCTGCAGCACACAGGAACACAGCTCACAGGAAAGGCTTCCAGCCAATCTGCTGCAGGCTCCACTTCAGAGGCCCGGAGAGCGAGGCCTTGAAGGGGCTTCTGCCGTTGGCCACGCAGAGCCCAGAGCCCACCCAGAGTGTGTGTGCCGTTCTCAGCCGCGCCGCTGCGCTCCTGCGGCTACGCTTGCTGACAGCAACAAACAGGAAGCAGGAGGAGGAGTGCCACGGAGCAAATGTGAGTGTGCACCCATGCCAACCCTGGGAGTGTGTGTGTGTGTGTGTGTGTGCTTGGAGAGCCCGTCTGCCAGCTCATGAACGAGGACTCGCTTTACAGTTCAGCTGCACGCCCACTTTGAAGTCACTTCATTTCCCCTTGTGAGGCTGCCAATGTAAACCACCCCCCCTTCCTGCATGGGTCACCTCCAACGTACACACACACACACACACACAGCTTGTCTGCACAAGCTGATGCAGTTGTTCACATAGCAGTCTATTCTAAGACCATGGACACACACACACACACACACACACACACACACACACAGCGATACTGCTGCCATGCTTGCGCAGCAGGTAGAAAGCCAGTGCAGGTGTGGCCTGATTAGGATCAGCAGAGATCACCGTCTCCTCTTTCCACCGCTCGCACCTTGCCCTTTGGCTACAACATGATATAGGGATCCATAGCGCACAACAAACGCGGGTCCCCAGGGGCCCAGAGCAAAGAACCCACATGAAAGCCCCAAAAAAATGAAAGACGTGAGCTACTAACAGGCTGTAGGAAGTCCCAGCACGCTGCTGGGGTTAGGCAACGTTAAGCCAGTGTGGAGACTCAGAGGACAGCCCACTGTGAGTGGGAGGCTGAGGACGGAGACACAGGTGGACGAGGACGCGCGGCGGTCAAAGACATCTGCTCCCCCACTGACCCCAACCTCAACAAGAAGCTGCGAGCACGCGCCGTGCGGAGGAATGCAGAGATCTGCTCAGAGCCATGACAAGAGCGGAGCCCAGGGTCTGGGGGAGCTCTGCCTGCAGAGGCCAGCCACGCAGACAACACCACAAGCCTGTGGAGCAGGACTCCTGCAGGACGCCAGAGCAGAGGGCACCTTCACCACCACAACTACCCTCCAGTTCCACTGAAGGGTAGCCATCAGAGGCCCCGGTTTGGATCTGCCCCAAAATGGCTGAACCGCCCTGCCCAGGAGAGTTCTCCCACTTACCAACAGTCAGTAAAACACTGACAGCAGCGTTGTGTTTTCTCTCCCGTCTGATCGGGTTTGTCTTGTTTTAGCAAACAGGCTCATTTGGACACGTAAACACCGAGGGTTAGCCGACAGTAGCTAGGGTTAGCCGACAGTAGCTAGGGTTAGCCGACAGTAGCTAGGGTTAGCCAACAGTAGCTAGGGTTAGTTAACAGTAGCTAGGGTTAGCTGACAGTAGCTAGGGTGAGCCAACAGTGGCTAGGGTTAGCTGACAGTAGCTAGGGTTAGCCGACAGTAGCTAGGGTTAGCCGACAGTAGCTAGGGTTAGCCAACAGTAGCTAGGGTTAGTTAACAGTAGCTAGGGTGAGCCAACAGTGGTTAGGGTGAGCCGACAGTAGCTAGGGTGAGCCGACAGTAGCTAGGGTGAGCCGACAGTAGCTAGGGTGAGCCGACAGTAGCTAGGGTTAGCCGACAGTAGCTAGGGTTAGCCGACAGTAGCTAGGGTTAGCTGACAGTGGCTAGGGTGAGCCAACATTAGCTAGGGTGAGTCAACATTAGCTAGGGTGAGTCAACAGTAGCTAGGGTGAGCCAACATTAGCTAGGGTGAGCCAACATTAGCTAGGGTGAGCGAGGGCTCAGCTGTTGGCGTGTACGTGTGTGAGGCTGACCAACGTGCAGGTTTCCGTCCCAGCTGCTGCTCCGAGGCCAGCAGATCCGCTTGCAGCTCGGCGGCCTGAGCTGTGGGAACCGTCTGGGCCATGAAAGGCCTCTGTGTCACCGAGCCAGACACTCGCTCGCTTTTCACTCCCTCTCATTCTCTCCGTCATTCCTCATATTCTCACTTTCTCCTCTGGATTTAATGCCCGGTTTACGTTTCAAGCCTTTCCCTGGGAATGGAGGGCTAGCGGGCAGGGAGCCACGCGCACAGAAAGCCTGGCCTCTGATTGGCCCAGCTCCGCATGCCCCTGTGCCTCCTCTGCCACCCCGCCAAGGACGACAGCGGAGAAGTGCTACACACCTCCATTTGTGTGGAGGACTGGCTCTGCTGGCTTCTTCTGCCTCCTCTGCTCTCCTGTGGCCTACATATTGCTTTCCACATCAAAGAAGCCTCTGATACTAAACGTGAAAGCGTGAAAGCAGCACTCTGGGAAGGTCCTGCGCAAAGGCTCTTTGCTAACGCTGCTTTTAGGCTGGGATGTGGACACACTCCACTTTAAACTCATGACATCTGGCTCCGTCTCTGCGAGGGGGGCAGCTGAAAGGGGAGCGAGCAGGCGAGAGGCCTGATAACCACCCTGCA
Source organism: Pao palembangensis (assembly GCA_015343265.1). NCBI lineage: Eukaryota > Metazoa > Chordata > Actinopteri > Tetraodontiformes > Tetraodontidae > Pao > Pao palembangensis. Next base: position 587,877 of record CM027091.1, on the reverse strand, counting down.
CACAGGACCGGGCCTGTAATTAGAGCAGGAGCGGCTTCAAAGGCAGCCATTAAAGGCAACGCTGTCAGCACTGAACTCTTAATAGGTCAGTAGATTTACTAACAAGGATGCGATCCGCCCCGGGTGGGGGAGGGGCCTTCAGCCTCACTCCCTGCTGTTAGCTGATATCACACCTCTTTTTTCCGTCTTCTCTTCTGTTGTCTTGTTCAGACGTGTCACAGCGATGAAAGCCCGACGAGAGAGACGAGCCCTAATTCGCTTAGACCGGCGAGTCGCATAAATCTATGAGTTCATTCATAAAATATGCCGACACGGAGGAGAGATCTGCCAGGAGGAACCGGTCTGTGTTATCAGGGGAACGACAGTTTCACGTTAGACGAGGCAGAAATCATGGCTTGAAGCTCCCAAATTCAGTAAAGGACATCGTCCGTGCGTAACGTGGCCTTTAAATGAGGGCTGAGACCAGCAGAGGTTCTGGATGACGTTCATGCAAACCAGAGGTGGGCAAACTGAGGCCCGGGGGCCACATGTGGCCCGATGAACTATTTCATCTGGTCCGCAGAGCCTTCACAATCATTCCTCCAAAACCCATGAAGAGGGTTGTCAGCTTAATTGGTTAGAAAAAGGTTCAGACCCCCCCTTCAGCTAGCATGCTAACATGTCCTCTCAAGAAGGTGGGGCCAAACATCATCTGGAGCTTCATCATCCATCTCTAGTTGGACCAATTCACAGGCTCTTCTCCATATTTTCTCAGTCAAGGTCTAAAACCCAACGTGGCCCTTCAGGCTAAAGAACTGCCCACGCCTGACGCAAACCATCAAATCTGTGAGCCACAGGAGCTAAATGAGCTCAATCAACAACCTGCTCCGCCTGCAAACATCCTGTCAGCAGTTCCTGTAATCGAATCAGTCTTAAATGGTGGAAAGTAAATGTGTAAATAAGAGTCTGAGTCCGGCTCAAAGTCCAGGTCGAAACAGTATTTGTACAAAAACATGTGCTTCATCTACGAGGGGATTTAAGAGGGAAGAAAGCCTTAAAGAAGTCAACAAAAGCTGACACAAAAGGGCAAAATTGGAGTTGTGTCGACTTCTGCCTGAAGGCTGTGGGGTCAAGAGGTCAACTTGTGAAACAACAAATGGCTTCTTTCACTTTTATGGGTCGAAAACCTTTGCGACGTTATGGGGGGAGCTTTGAACAAAGGGCTGGGGTTACCTTCCACCATCAGCATGGGCTCCTTCGCTCCTCCGTGAGCCAGCATCTCCCGACGGTAGCGCTCGCCCATGTCCCTGACAAAGCAGAGCAAAGGCTGGTTAGGTTCCGGCTCCTGCACTGGGCCCAGGGCCACGGTTACCTGATCGCAGCAGACAGGAAGCACACCTGACAAGTGCCGGCGGAACGCAAACCACCTCACAGTCATCGGAGAGACAGAAGAAGAGCAGGACAGGAAAGAAAGGTGAAGGAAAGCGTGTGAGGAGGCAGGGTGTGCTGGAGAACTTCCTGTCAAACAGCAGAGGGAGCAGCAGCTGAACACACCCTGCTAGGAAGTCCTCCTGCTCCTGCTAGGACGTCCTGGTCCTGCTAGGACGTCCTTCTGTGGAATAATTCAATCCTGAACTCTGCACCGAAACGCCTCATTTTACTGCAATACCTGACAATAAACTGGCTGTGAGTGTGTGTGTGTGTGTGTGTGTGTGTGTGCGCGTGCGTGTGTGTGTGAGGGAGCAGCGAGAGAATTAACCTGAGGAACAAATGCTTCAGAACGTTGGAGGGCAGTTTCAGGCAGGTGTACAGCCTCCTGCTTCCTTCCTTACATGCAAAAAGCGGCTAACTGAGCAGCTAACTGTGGCTAACTGAGCAGCTAACCGCGGCTAACCGAGCAGCAAACCGCGGCTAACCGAGCAACAAACCGCAGCTAACCGAGCAGCTAACCCAAGCTAACGGGGCAGCTAACCGCGGCTAACGGCAGCTAACCACTGCTAATGGCAGCTAATCGCGGCTAACTGAGCAGCTAACCACTGCTAACAGCAGCTAATCGCGGCTAACGGCAGCTAACCACTGCTAACGGCAGCTAATCGCGGCTAACTGAGCAGCTAACCACTGCTAACGGCAGCTAACTGTGGCTAACTGAGCAGCTAACCACTGCTAATGGCAGCTAACTGTGGCTAACTGAGCAGCTAACCACTGCTAACAGCAGCTAATCGCGGCTACCTGAGCAGCTGATTTAAAGTCTCCTTCCAGCCAGGAGAACATCTGCCCAGTAATTCATGGTGATGGTGAACGATGTTCTCCACCACAGTACTAAAATACAAACCGCTGGAGTTGCACATCAGTCAGGTTTCAGCTCAGGTCCATGAGCTTCAAAAACAACATTTATATGACCTCAAGGGGCCACCTGGCCCTCAGAGATCCTTGTGGACAGCTGCAGACACCACTGAGCTGCAGGAGCGCACATTCCACACGTGCACGGACATATTCTGTCCCTCCAGACTCTGGCTGGGTGGATTCGCTGGAAGAGGGCGTGCAGGCTGCACTTTTCTTTGGGATCAGTGAGAATCGGGAATAAATTCCCACAAACGACCATCACCTCTGACCTCCACAACAGGAAGTGCCAACACGAGCAGGGCAGAAGAAGAAGCAGAGGGTCACCTGTTCAAAGGGTCCTGAGCGAAGCACTGTTTCCACACCATGGAGGCCACGGCGCGGGACATCAGGTAGGAGTAGTACTTGGCCCCGTAGCCAACAAGGTGGCTGAACCTCAGCTGCCACGCCTGCAGAGCAATAAAAGAGGAGAACAAAGGATCAAAGCAGAGGAAGCTAGGAGCACATTCAGCAGGGCCAGAAAGCAGTAACCACCACACACACACACACACACACACACACACACACTGAAGATGAGTTAAAATCAGAAAGAGACGCTCGGTGCAGGTTTCTGGTGTCACAATAGGGCTGAAACCAATCCAGCTTGGCTCCATCAAACACAACCTCTTTAAAGGACAGAAGCAGGAAATTCCAGAGCGCTAGAAAGTCCCCTTCTCCTGCCTGGGGGGGGTTTGGGTGGGGGCTCCTGGGAAACCTGGCGCCTCCTTAACGGCCTCCCGAGTTACAGACACGTTTCGGCCTCCTGTTTCTTCCCACATCAGGCTGAGTCATTCGGCTTTCTGGAAGACCTGATTTGTCCTCTGTGGTTGGTGCATTCAGCAGCAGCTCGGAGGTGAAGGGATCCACAGGCTGGGGCCAGCAGCTGTGGGAGGAGCAGCCTGAGGACAGCCACAGGCAGCAGTTCAAAGGTCTGCTTCAAGGCTTTGACATGAAAGGGACAGTTAGCGGAGCAAAAAGACGACAAACAGCAGCTTTCCCACATGTTTGAGCCTGTCATCCTGGGGAAACTTTAACAGGAAAACGGGATCAAAGCAGAGGGAGTGTGAGTGTGTGAGTGTGTGTGTGTGTGTGTGTGTACTGCTTGGTAAAGAGGCTGCTAAAACAGCCAGGCCAAATACTGCAGATTACAGTCAACACAGCCAGCAGAAACATCTTTCTTTCCAAATATTTTCCTCAGCTCAGAGTGTGTGTTCTCCTCCCAGCTGATCTCCTCCCAGCACGAGCTCGCCCTGATAAACCGCACACGTCCGCGTGGCCACGCTGTTCATCATCCGGATGAGGAGAACTGTGCTTTCACTGCAGCAGACCAGGGCTCTGCTCCTGGGTTCTCCTCTGAAGACCAGTCCCAGCTCAACGCTGGGGCTTGGATCTGCTTCTCCTTCCTGGCCTCGGGGAGGGGAGGCCTGGGAAGCGCTGCAGATATTACCCCCGAGGAGCCGGAGCAGGAGCAGACTTCTGTCTGTTGTCTTAGCGGAACTGAAAAGAGGCTTTCTTCCTTTAAACGCTGCAGCAGCAGAGGAAGCTCAGAAGGTCCGTGTGGGACCCACCTACCGTGTTGGGGACGTACGGCAATCCGTAGAATTTCTGCTGCATCTCCTTCAGGATGTCCGTGGTGGAGCAGCTCCGGGGTTTGCTGTGGTACAGCTGGTCCAGGGCAGCGTAGAAAACCTGCAAAGGTTCCCAGTCTGAGCCTCCACACGCGTGTGCGCGCAGCGCCAGGACGCGGACGTACCTGCAGCTGCGTGTCGGCCGCTCCGCACACCTTCTTCGACTCGCACAGGCGGGCCACCATCCTCTCAGGCAGAGGCTGGAAGCACACAAACCACTATCAGCACCTGGACACCAGAGAACCAGAGACGGCCCGCTGGCCTGAGCCACACGCACCTGCCCCGTCTGGTAATGGCGTGCAAACTGGCTGAGCACCCTGTAGTCAGAGGCAAAGTACTCCATGAGGATGGACGGGACCTCCGCAAAGTCCGTGGCACATCTGGTTCCTGCCAGGGAGGAAGAGGACGGGTCAGAGCACTTCCACAAGGTGGAGGAGGAAGAGGATGGGTCAGAGCACTTCCACAAGGTGGAGGGAGGGAGGGCGAGAGAGAGAGAGGCGATGCCTGCAGCTCACCGGTCACGTGCTGGTAGCGGGTGCGTCCCAGCATGGAGTGCATGGCGTGCCCCATCTCGTGGAAGAGGTTCTCCATCATGCCGGGGCTGAGCAGGGTGGGGGCGCTCTTGCTGGGCTGGGGCAGGCTCAGCATCAGCACCACAACAGGAAGTTGGTACTGACCGGTTTCCTGGCACCAGCGGCCCCCGCGGATGGTGAAGTGACAGTCCTGGGAGGAGGAGGAGGTGGAGCAGATGATGATGAAGGAGCAGAAGCAAAGGCCCAGATGATGCGTTCGGGTGCTCCCACCTGGTGGGGTTTATCTGGCCGCTGGAAAAAGTCGCAGTAGATGTATCCCAGCAGGCCTTCCGCCTCGTGGACCACGGCCTAAAACAGACACGGCAAAGCTTCACTCACTCACACACACACACACACACACACACACACACACACACACACTCACACACACACACACACACACACACACACACACACACACACGTGCAGTGGGGTGAGTGGAACCCACCAGCTTGCGGACATCTTCACTCCACAGCTCTCCAGCGCTGGGCTGTTGGCTCGTGAGCGACACGCCGTAGAGCTGACAGAAGAGGCTGTCCAAGCCCTCCATGCAAGCCCCCAGAGACAGGTAGGGGCTGTACACACTGGGCTCTATGCTGAACCTGAGGAGGCAGCACACACACACACATTCATCCAGGCACACACACACACAGAATCCAGCCAGTAAAGCGTGGAACCAGAGCAGGGAAGTAAAACCTGGCCCCCTAAAACAGTAGGAAAACCAGGACCCAGACGACGGTTTCTGCTGTGAACTATCCAGTGCTGCCCCCTGCTGTACTGGAGGAACAACAAACATTTACATAACAACTAAAACACAAAAGCTTTTAGGAAGTCAAAGAGAAGTTCTTTCCCTTTAACGAGTTTTAGATAATTAGACACTGCATTGAATCATTTCAGCTTTTTAACTTTCAAATGTAGTAATAAACCTCCGTACTAGGGTCGCTCACCTTTCAGCTCGCACCACACCGCTTAGGAAGGAATGATCCCAGGGCATGACCTCCTGGAGGACAACAGGAAGGTCTCACACACATGGCGATGGAATGAACACATGAATGCACACGTGCAGTGGGGGGGGCGTCCACTCACAGAGCTGCGAGGGTTGAGCTTTGTCTTCACGTCTCTCATCATTTTAAAGTCCGCTTCTGTCCTTTAAACACAGGAGGAGGAGGAGGAAAAGGAGCGTCAGCTGAGGGAGCCCACTCTGCACGCTCCACCGGGCGGCTGTGAACCCTCCCGGCTTGACTCTACCTGTCCGACAGCTTGTCCGTTAGCAGCTGGAGGAAGCTCATCACCGTCTCTGCAGGAGGGAGAGAAAACATTGCAGAGTTTGGGGAGGTTGCAGCTGCCTGTGCCGACCCGCTGACACGTGGACATTCACCTGGAGTCTTGGCCATCGTTCCCTTCAGGGCTCTGTGTCCGTATGACTGGTAGCCCACCAGTTTGGCCAGTTTGTATCTGCATTCCAGTAGCTCTTCCAGACACTCCACCAGCTCAGCGTTGGGGTAAAGGTAAACCCTGTAAGCTATTTCCCGCACCTAATTAAAAAACAAATTTGTAGATTCAAACATAGATTTAGGTGGCACGTGCTTGGCTGTTTACATTACGAATATTATCCTTTTAGCAGAAACGAGGAAGGTTGTATTGGAAATCTCCCGGATATATTTCATGGTCCCTTGCGTGACGAAGGCGCCATCTGCTGGACAAATCGCTGTACTGCCCGGCGAACATGGCGCTCTCACCAAATCATCCGGGGAATCTGCATGAAGTCCTCCGACTTGGATGAAGCTTCCCTCACTTGCAAAGTGCAAATGCAGATGCTGGGGAACCACCGACCTCGCAATCCTGTTGGGCGTGTGTGAGCCGAGCAGAAACTGATTGTTTAAGTCCAGCAGCTTCACGTGCAGAGCCACCGCCTCTTTCCTCTGCAGATAAGAGGAGATGAGGCGAAAAGCTGTTAGTGACGCTTCCTGGGACCTTTCCACTGGCAGCTCGTCGGTTCGCCTTCAGGCTCGCTGAACTTCTCACCAGCTTCTCGTCCAGATGGATCCCACTGATTTCAAAGTCGAACATGAACAACTCGGCCACACGTCTAAATAAAAGAACAGATCAATCACAGCACAGGCATGTCAAATAAACAGTAGGTCATACGGAACAATGCCAACAACACAACTGGACAGAGCTTCCGAGGCGGCGGAAGAAAAACAAACATTATTTCTGAAAGATCGGTAAAAACACGAGACAGCTAAGCGACCTTGTGTCGGCGTCCAGGCGAGTCACGAGGTCTGCGTCGTCCAGCAGCTGTTTCAGGCTCTGACAGAGCTCGACATTAGTGTTTAACCTGAAATTACAAATAAGAGTAAATGCTTGGGTAGGCAGCGGGCTGAAAATATTGGTGCTATCAGCTGTCCGGCCCTTTCTGACCTCAGGGATGGCGACACCGTTTATTCGTACCCGTCTATCAGCTGTGATGGAAACAAGTCAAGAATCTGCTTCCAACATATTTTTACTAAATGCTGCAGGCTGAGAGGAGCCCCAGAACATGGTGGTTTGGGAACAGGAGGGACTTTTACTGTCAGCACAACCTGAAAAGCCCAGACTCGGGAAGACAGCCGAGACACAGGAAATGCTCACTTTTCCACCACTGTGCCAATCTCGATGCAGGTCTTTTCTGCAGCCCTGCGATACTCTGGGTCTGGATGTGCCACCTTCACAAAGTCTGCCTGTTACCAGAGGGTCAGAGGGAGACACGGGGGCTCAGAACATATAAAACATGCAGTCCATCCAGTTAATCTGAAACAAATTCTCTATTTTGATAGCGTTAACCTGACCTGAGATTAAACAGGTAAGCACAGGTTTAGGGTGTTGAACTCACCAGATCTGCTACTTTGCAGAGCCCGTCTGAGAGCTGGTCGAAAGCCTCCACAGTCTGGGCTCCTGGAGGACCAGAACAAGCCTTCTGCAACAGGCGCTCCGTGTTCTTCAGAGCTTCCTTGGTGACCACCTCAAATCCCCCTGGAGAACTCAGCTCTGGAACTCCAAACAAACCCTGTAGACCGAGGCACAACATTCAGCGTACTTTTGCCAGACTGACCTTGAGCACAGATGATGTCGCTGAAAGGGCACCAACCCCGTTTTTCTCGAACACGTTCAGCCTCCTCTGAGTTTTGGTGTTAAAAGCAGCTCCAACTGGAGACCAGGTCGTGACATTTCTGCCAGCATGCGTCCACAATCTTCTCTGCTTTAACAGGTGCATTAACCGACCACACGCAGTCATTTTATCACGCTAAATGTATTTTATGATACTAAATGTGGAGTTTGTCGTGGTTACTGAGTCCGGCAGTGTTGACAGTGGCTAACAGAGGACGTTTCTATCGTGATTATATTCCTGCGTCATTGTTATACCGACCATACAAACTAGAAATGAAGGGAGGCGATTTAAATGTATCTTTAAACAAATCAAATCTTGTGTAGAATATGTGAAGAAGCCTACCTGAAAAATGTATATACAATAATGCTCACATGTTAGCCAGTCGACTATGCAAACTAAAAAACTGTAGCACCTGGAACTTTCGCGATAAGTACATTTCGACAATTTAAACGATTATTCAAAATTACATTCAGAAACGGTGAACACGATATTATGCGTAAGTAAAATCAATTTTACTGCAGATAGTATAAAAGTTGCGCCAGTGTTTCAACCTTGAGAAGTCAGTCGAAAGTGCGATTATCTACCAAACAGCCGGCACACAACGTTTGACGCGACGGAAGCTTGTTGGTAGCAACAAGTCTCTTCACAATAAAAGCATATTACAGACAAGAAAGGATCACGTTTTCAAATGTGAATAAAACTTCAAAGTGACATTCAGCCAATGGCTTCTAATTTATATGGTCTCTTCGCACTGGTATTAAAGGAAATATCTTCAGCTGTGACGTTAAGGACAAGGGACTGCTGTACTGGGACAAAGGAGACCGAAGATCCTGTCTGAATTGACTGTAAATGATGGATATCAGCCAATATAGCAAAGTTAGCCAGTGACATCTAGAGCTGCTTTGGGATTTGGATTTGATATCATGGAAAAGTTGAAACAAATGTGTTTGTTTGAAGAACAACTACATGTTTTCCGGACATATAGATGACCAGTTATCAGCCTGCGAGCTGACCCAAGAGCCACATTCAGCTACGTCACATCCAGCCTAAAGTCTCCGTACCTGTACACGTGCACACATTGTAATCGCTTCTCCACAGAAGACTGTCAGTGAACCCAGTCAGATTCTGAATAGAGCTGGAAATTCTGTCTTTATTAACAGGAGGATCATTCATTGCACTCCACAAGCACATTGTGTTAATAGTCTTCCTGTGAAATCTGTTATTAAAGGTGTCGTATGAAAAAAGACGAAGCAAACTTTGATAAAGCAGTTTAGAAACCTCCGACAAACAAACTTAAACCATGTGGCTGACAAAATGTTTAAGTCCAAAAACAAAAAGTAATACTGGGTGGGCGTCACAGAATAAAAATGTCTTCCCAATATGAGAAATCACAGCATCTTGCAAGTATCAAGTACTCAGCAAAACAGTACCAACGTGTGACATATGGCAAGACAATTCATTTAAGTGTACAAAAAAGACATTAAATAATTTGCTAGTGACCGATTGCCAAACCAATCAGCCGTTCTCAATCAATCATTTACATCTATTCGCTAGAATTCAACACAAAAAATAAGGTCAGGAAATTAAATGGTACGGATAATTCATATTTAATTCATCCATTTGGCTCATATCAACTCAGTACAGTCAAGCGTTACTGGTGTGGATTTACAAAGGAGTGCCATAGCCAAAGTGTGAGTTTAATTAGGTCCCAGTCGGTGTCCTCGGACGTGCGCCCACCTGCGAAGGGCCCCTCGCCGTCCTCGCCCATCACCTCTGAGACTACAGTAAACTTAGTTGACCCCTGAGTTTCTAATGCAAAAGTAGTGTATGAAATACCTCATTACAGTGTTATTTTAGTGCAAGCCAGCAATATGCTTTGTTAATCAGAGGTATATTAGATAGCACCCAAGCAGACGAGGTTCCCTCCGATGGTTCTGGCTGGATCCGAACCAGCAGCCTGGAAGGTCAGTTTGCTCTGTAACCTTGTAAAAACCAGCAGTTCAAATGCTTGAATTTGTATCAACATCTCTAAGTGTGTCTGTTTTTCATAGAAAATATAAATATCCCTGAATGAAAGAGATTCACAGCATGTTCTCTGCGGGACTCCAGTGCTGCTACCATCACGTGCTCGTCCCAGGGCTCCGCTTTCCCTCCGCCCGTCTGCGGGCCCCGCCCGTCCTTTACTCGCTCTCGTGGTAAATCACCCTCTGCTTCCCTCGGTTACGGGTGTTGATGCGCCTCTTCCGCTGAGGTCTGCTGTGTGACTCCTCCTCCTCCTCAGAGGAGGAGGAGGGCGCTGCAGGGCGCTGCCTCAGCTGGCGGCCCGACGTACTGTCTCCGAGCTGGGCCCGGCTGCGGCTCCTGGTCTTTGGACTGCTGTGGGACCCTGAGCTGTGTTCGCTGGTGGAGGACGAGCGTTGGCTCTCGGAATCTGAGCTGCTGCTGCTGCTGCTGCTGCTGCTGCTGCTGCGGCGTTCCTTCCTCTTGGCTCTCCTCGTGCCGTTCCTCCTGGAAGCTTCTGATTGGTGCTTGCTGGATGCGGCTGGAGAAGACGCCACCTCCTCCTCCTCCTCCTCTTCCTCCTCCTCCTCAGAGCTAGCGTCAGTGCGCCTTCTCCTGACCCGCTTTGAGGGTCTTTTGTCTGTGTGGGGCGCTGGCTCCGCCTCCTGGCCTTCCTCTTCCGAGGTGTCAGAGGTGTAAATGTGCTTCCTGGCAGCCCCGCCCCTGCTCTTCTCCGCCCCCTTTGACACGGCGGATGTCCTGTCCCCGTTTGGGAGTTTCTGAGCAGCGTCCTCCTCAGAGAGAGAGTTGTTGTCCGTGTAATTCTTCTTGGTGAGCGGTCGGAGGTTGAGCCGGCGGGTGGACGTGCTGTCGGAGTTGTCCGACTCCTCGTCCGAGGATCCGGTCGAATGCTTCCTCTTTGACTTCCAGGTGGGTCTGTACTCCTCTTCGGCGCTCCCCGGGGCAGAGCCGTCGCCACACCGCTGCTTCCTGTTGGTTCTGGTCACCATCTTGGTCCGGAGCGCAGAGTCCTGGCTGGACGCGTCGCTTCCTGCCCCCTTCCCCTCCTCTCTTTTCCGTCTTTTCCTGGGGGGGCCGCGGGGCTCCCTGTGGTTGGCTTCGTCCACATTTTTGCCGTTTTGCTGCGGATGTGATTGAGCTTCGCCGTCTTCCTCCTCTTCATCTGAGCTTGACACAGATTTGTATTTCGTGTCCTCCTCTTTTTCCTCCTCCTCCTCCTCCTCCTCACTTGAGAGCTTCCTCTTCCTGGCTTGAGTGGCCGCCGTGTTTCGTGGTGGGTTCTGGGCCCCAGCCGGCTCGTCTTCCTCCTCTGCTGCCTCCTCACGCTCAGAGTTGCTGTCGGACGTCTGATCTTCTGCACCGTGTCCGTTCACGTGGGGCAAACCATCTAGAGGACGGACAGGAGGACAGCAAATGATCAAAGACGCATTCATGACCAACTTGACGTGCCGTATTTTCCGGACTAGAAGTCACACTTGTTCTCACAGGTTGGCTGCTCCTGCCGCTTCTACTCAGGTGCCACTTAAATATATTAAAATGTTAATTCACACTGAGCGACATGAGCAAGGAGTAAATATTAGCCACAGCCGCCAGAGGGCGCTCCAGGCTGGTGACGCCTTGTTGTTAGAACTTTCTGGATGAAACGTGTGTTCTTGCTCTTGGAGTTTGTCAAATACATTTCCCACTTACAGTCCTGGGCGACTAATGTATGTTTTTTCCTCCTTCATGACGTATTTTCTGGCTGATGCGGCTCATAGTGCCCACATTCGGTACCATTCATTGGGAGATGTGAGGGGTGATTCCTCACCATTGTGCGCCCGCCTGGTGCCGTGCTTGGCGAAGCCCACGTTGCCGTTCTGCTGACTTTGAGGCGACGCCCCAGCCTCACCGACGCTGGAATGGCCGCTGCCCTCAGATTCATCCCCTGATTCCTTAGTTTTCGCTACAGAGAGAAAAACGGGCGTTGCTAAATGCTCAGATGAAAACGTCTCCTGACAATTCTGAAGAAATCCTCTTTAAAAATGGTTCTGGATTTAAAATGAGCGGCTCCACAGGTCGGGACTGCGTACCGTGGGCCGCCGCTCCCTCGGATTCCGAGCTGCTCTGGATCACAGCGGTGCGTCTGCTGCTCCGCAGGCGGCCGCTGCTCCTCCGTGGATTCTCCTCCTCACAGTCCTCATCTGACAGAGATGCCTCCAGGAGCTTGATCTTATTCACAGCAGCCCGAGCGGTTCTCCTTTTGAGTGAACGGCGTGCGCTCTTTCCCTCCTCCTCCTCCCTGTCGGAGCTCTGGGACGCGGCTCTCCGAGCGTCCCTGTGGCGGCTTCTCTTCCTGCGAGACAACCTGCTGCTGTATCCATTCACCTTCTGCTGTCCTCCTTTGACTAATTAAACATACAGAAAGACAGTTCACACTTTTGTTTTGGCAGATTTCGATTTGAAAAAGAAATAAATCAGGTGAATTTCCAGGTGCAGTGAATTGCCTGCGCCACAAGGGGGCAGCAGGACGTCTTAGATTCGTTTCTGTTTTTTCCTGTCAGGTTGGAGCAGAAAGTAAATTTGAATTAAACTAGTTTCACCTTCACTGTCAGACTCCTCCTCCTCCTCCTCACTATCGCTGTGCAACACATCTGGAGAAACAACAAAGCTCCAGTTAGGTTCTTCAACCACAGGTCCAAGGATAAAGCTCTTTAACAACAAGCTAAAACCTCACCTCTCTTCCTGTTCTTGCTCCTGTGGCTTCTCGTAACCCTCGTCTTTGGTCTGAGCTGGTGGAGCCTCGAGGAGCCCAGACATTTCTCCTCCTCCGACTCGCTCGGCTCACTCTCACTCTCAGACTCTAAAAAACACAAGAGTCAAGTAGATTCAAACTCAAATACCACATCCGAGACGTTGAACGCACTGGATTTACTGTCATGGATAAATCAACCACCGGGCGTGGAAAGGCTGGCGGTTGTGAGCGTGCCGTACCGGGACTCGATGAAGCAGCTTTGGACTCGTCTTCTGAGGAGCAGCGACTGGAACTCCTGCGATTCCTCCTGCTCCTGTCAGGAACAGACACTTTGGCTGAGGTAGTTTTGGTCGCCGTCGGCGGCTCCACCGTTTCCTGAGTTTTCCCAGCAGCTCTGCGTTGGCTGCGGAGGAGAAGACGACCGTCCGTTACTGCAGTGCAGCCACAAGGTGAAGCTGGCCTCGGGCCTGGGGCGCACCTGGCTGCTGCAGGGGGCTGGTTCTGCTGCTGCTGCGTCTTCTTGCGAAACCTCTGACTGCGGCGCAGCTTGTCGCTGCTCTTTACGGCAGTTTTATAGTCCGATATGATTGTTCTGATTTGCTCCTCAAAGAAGGCGGAGAGCCGCAAGGTCATACTGTAAATCTGGAAGGAAGGAGACGGGATCAACGTTAAAATACGGCCAACAACGAGCAGGTCTTCACGCGGGCGGCTCTCCCACCTTGGAGCGCTTGTTGGGCGTGTAGGCTCTGGCGTTGGCGAAGATGAGTCGGGCGTCTCTGCACAGCTCCAGAGGGCTCTCGTATCGGTCGTCCCACAGAGTTCTTTTCACCCAGCCCAAGTCCATGGGCGTGTCGATGATGTCGTGGTAGTCCTGGAGCCACACACCTCGGGTCAGCTCCGGCTCCTCTCAGACAGAGCCGAGCCGCTGCGCTCCACTTACCGGATAGTTCTGGAGGTCCACGGGCTCTCGGAACGGCTGCGAGTCTTCACACTCAAATATGTAGTTGATCAGGTTCTTGCACTGGTCCTTCCAGGCGTCCCTGTCGGGCACGGCCTCCAGCGAGGACTAGAGAGAGCAAGCACACACAGCGTCACGTAGGCGCAGCGTCCCGGCTCCTGCTCCGGCGTAGCCTTTCAAACTCTACCTGGGTCATCCTGTGTCCAGAAGACGTCCCCGGAGCTTCGGAGTCTTCTTCCTGCGGGAGGAACTTGCGTTAGGTCTGCTGACCCTGACCACAAATCAAAAACGACCACTTCACATTCCCCATCCGACACACCTCGTCGTCACCATCCATTTCCTCCACAGCGTTATATATTTCCATGATGTCCTTGCAAGACGGGTTACTGTGGAAATAAAGGTGAGAATGCCTTCCTGAGGCCGTCAGAGGCTTAAAGTAAGTCTGGAAATCAGGGCAGGCAGGCAGGAAACGTACTTGATGAACTTCTGGAGGACGTTTGTGATGATTTTTGCCGAGTAGGCGATTTTGCTCCTCGGCTCGTTGAAAATGTGGGCGTTGTGTGCGATATACCTGGCATCCCACACCAAGGCCGAGATGCGCCTGGGATTGGCAGAGATGAGCGGTTACAAACGCGCTCTTGGCACGTTTGGTGGGGGCGGGGACAAGGGTGACTGACCTGTAGAACCTGTGCAGGAGCCGCAGCTTGATGGTGTACAGGTCGGTGGGATAGGCGATCACAGTGCAGTACGTGGGATACTGGACCAGGTCTACAGGCCCCGAGAAGGGAGCAGCGATGTCTGCAAACACATCCCAGTTAGTGTGGAGAACACTGGGAACTCCTCCACTGCTGCCAGTCCAGGCACCCACCCACAGTGATGAGCCGGTCGATCCCGGCGATGATGCGATCGCACTCCTCCTCTCTGCTGCGCTCGCCCCACTCTCCCGCCAGGGGCTTGTACATCAGCTCGCTCATCTCCTCGGCCGTCACAGGGACGCCGCCTCCTTCCGTCTCCGGCTGCTGGGCTACAACAGCACGTGCACGCGTTCACACAAACTGCCACACTCTGCACAGACTGACTGCCTGCTTTCACACATGAATCACCCTCATCACAGATGGGCTCCACGTCCCAAGGACTCAGCTTCTCGGTCTCTCCGTTGTCCCACCTGGACAGGAAGAAGAGCGTCGGTTGGACTGTGCGTGAATGAGAACATCAAAGGCCCCTTCAGCCCCTCCCCTCCTTTCCCACCTGACTTTGAAGCACTGGAAGAGACTGTCGGGGTATTCCTGCTGGTAGGGCTCCTGACAGATGATGGTCCCGAACCACCAGGCATCGTCGATCACCGAGCGGAACCTGTCACCTGCGCCGGAGAAGAGGTCACCAAAGTTGGGCCGTGGCTGCAGACGCTCTGCTTGGACTGGTCAAACCACCACATGTGACCCTAACCCTCACCCCGGGTTTCCACCGGATGCGTCTGGACAGACGGAGAACGCCGCAACAAGCTAGCACCATCCAGCGCGAGCCAGACAGGAAGTCAGGTGCGAAGAGAAAATAAAACATCTGGGAAATTGTCAAAATAAAAGCTCTCCACGGTGACGTATTCAGAGCGATCTTTTTCAACAGGAGCTGAAAACCAAATCACGTACGACCGCGAGAGATTAGCACTTTGTAGTTTTTAAAGGAGCCACAGACGAAGACGCTCTTTGTTCCTAGAGGAGTAAGATCTCCCCTTTCTTCAGATCTTGGTGACTCCACCATGGGGAGTTCTGTTAATGATTCCTAAGATGTGTAATAGATCCATTATTTCTTGTAAATTCTGGTTATTTACCTCATTTAATATATTCGTAGATCTGCTGCAAACAATAAGTTAACTTGTGATGTTGTTTCACACACCCACAAACAAGAGATAAAAACAAACAAGAAAAAGATTCACACATGTAATAACGTAAAAAAAGATGATTCACACATGTAATAACGTAAAAAAAGATGATTCACACATGTAATAACGTAAAAACCATCACTCCAAATACGGGAGCTTTCATTTTGACAAATTCCCGGATGTTTTATTTTTTCTTCGCACCCGACTTCCTGTGCCGCACGCGATGCCTTGTGCTAGCTTGTAGCGGCATGCTCCGTTCGTCCGTCCATCCAAAATGGAAGCCATGCGGATTTTTCCGGAGGGTGGAGGAGCCTCCAGCCCCGCCATGGGCGGAGCCACAGCCAGTGGAAACTGACGCGTTTACTTGAATGGAATCTAATCAGGACGGATGGAGACGCAGCGCATCCGGTGGAAACGGGGGGTAACCGTAACCTCTACATCACCTCAAGCTACAACTTACTTGGTTGCCAGTTTCTACGGAGCGCCTCGTCGTAGCTTTGTCTCAACACCAGGAAATCGATCACGTCAGGCATGTCGTGGTACCTGGAAGACGGGTACAGTTAGGAAGCAAGACCGTACACACCCCAGCTAAACGATAAAAACAGATCTGCTTACTTCACATAAAAAGACTTGTCTGTGATTTTGCCCGTGCCGTGATCGATCAGGGTCAGTTTCAGGCAGCAAAGCGTTGGCGGGCAGAGTTCATATTTGATCCCAGTGATCTTCACAAACTCCTGGTCCTGAAAAAATGCCATTGGTATTGACAATAAATATAATAAAGGTTAGTGTCTATGGCAGAGGTGGGCAAACTGAGGCCCGGGGGCCACATGTGGCCTGATGAACGATTTAATCGGGCCTGCAGAGCCTTCACAACCATTTCTCCAAAAGCCAAATGAAGAGGGTTGTCAGCTTGATTGGTTAGAAAAAGGTTCAGCCAGTGATGTGCCGTCAGGTGAGGTACGGCCTCGCCTGCCATCATGAAAAAATATGTAAAATGAAAAAAAAAAAAAAAAAAGGTTGTATTTATATAGTGATTTGTACCTATTTACCCCTCATCTTCACCAGTTTTAGATGGTTTGTTATTACAATGGCAGTTTTCACATTTCCCAGTGTTGCTCCGGTGAGACCTGCAGTACCTGCCTCACCTGGATTGCGCAAGCACTCGGCTAACTGCTAGCATGCTATGTAGTGAGACCGTGTCGCTGTCTCTTGCAATATGAAGTAAACGGTCATAGTTTAGCTGATGTATATAGTATATAATGTAGTGTTTTTGTCAACAACTGTGTGTGGATAGTATATAATGTAGTGTTTTTGTCAACAACTGTGTTCGGAACGTGTTTCTCATGCTGAGCGATCATAAAAAGTCACTAGGTGAGGCACGCAGTGCTGGGGCCTCATACTAGACTTTATAAGTAAAAGGAAGAAAACCATAACTGTTTTTTTTAATTAAACGTGGGGTTTTTGTGCTACAGTTTGTGTGTGTAAAGAACGCTGATATGAGAGCGTAAACATAACCCGTTAACTGCTGCCAATCAAATACTGGATCAGATGGTCTGTAGGGTCGATGTCTGTAAATGTGATGACGTGAGTGGCTCACCAGCCACCACCCTCACCGCCCGTCACCGCCTTCAGGCTATATCCGTCTCCGCCTACATTCAAAGGCAGCTGAAAGAACACGCTCTTCTGCATCACTGATCCAGCTCTACACCTCACACTCGTCTTACTCGGAGCTGCATCTTCTTCCACGGCTGCTTCTCCATGTTGATGGCGTACAGATCGTTCCGGCACACAGCGTCGACATACGCCTCGTGTCCTTGGCGAAAGTAGATCACCTGATTGGCCGAAAAGCAGAGTCACTCCTTGAGAAAGAGCAGGCGAGGCGCTACAGCTTGTGTGGCTAACTGTGATGCGCTGACCTCATCACCCATCTGGGGAACAAAGGGGGACTTCCTGGGGATGACGTCGGTGATCCACTGTGAGGGTCTGAACTCGCAGGAGACTTCTCTGTTGATGGAGGGTCTGGCTTTGGGCCGCTGCTTCAACAACACAAGTTCAGTTCAATCATGACCAACAGATCTCATCATGTTACATTTGGCCTCGTCCACAAGCCCCAAACAGCTCACCCTGGGGGACTTCTTCTTGGCCTTCTTGGACTTTTGTTTATTTCTCTTCCTCGGTTGTTCGTCCTCATCACTCCGCTGCTGCTGCTGCTGCGGCTGCTTGTCCTCCTCCTCCTCCTCCTCCTCCTCCTCATCTTCCTCCTCGTCTGAGCTGACAAGTCTGCGATGCGCTCGTTTACGCAGCAACACAGGTGTGGAGGGCTGCAGGTTGATGCCTGCATCTGCCGTCCAGTCAGAATAGTCGCTGGATGTGTGGCTGGCCAATCAAAAGCAGGATCAGGTTGGACATTTTTATTACAAACACGAATACCTGTTTGTTTGTTTGTTTATTGTATTGAACAAGCTGCAACTAAAAATGACAATAAACCTATTCTATGTAGAACGTCGTAGCTCAGAGGTGGGCAAACTGAGGCCCGGGGGCCACATGTGGCCCAATGAGCTATTGAATCCGGCCCGCAGAGCCTTCACAATCATTTCTCCAGAAGCTAAATGAAGAGGGTTGTCAGCTTGACTGGTTAGAAAAAGGTTCAGACCCCCCCTTCAGCTAGCATGCTAACATGTCCTCTCAAACATCATTTGGAGCTTCATCATCCATCTCTAGTTGGACCAGTTTACAGGCTCTTCAACATAGTTTCTCAGTCAATAGTCCATCAAGCAGGATTTTTAGCCAACCTCTGACCCTCATGAGGGGGGTTAGCTTCCTGCACCACCTGACCGGCCCCTTCACCAAGATCTAACACCCAGCGTGGCCCTTCAGGCTAAAGAATCGCCCCCCCGTTGTAGCTGGTAGCCTGAGCAGGATGTCAGAACGCTGACCAATAATGTGTGGCTTTAACAACAAAAACAAACCTTGAGCTGTCACTTTTCCACTCTTCGTCGTTGGAATCGCTGCCTTCCATCTCATTGTCCTGGGCAGAATAAAAAGACGCGCCTTTAAACAGAGACCAAGGACAGCTAAACAGACGGAAGGCCCCGGAGGCGATACCTCAGAGCTTGTCGTCTCCTCTCCCTCCTCACACGACAGGGACACGTATTCCATCAGTTCGTCGTGTTCTGGTGTTTGATCTGCAGTGGAAGGCTCTTCATCAGAGTCATCCTGAAGGAACAGCAGGGAAAAGTCTCAAAGCCGAGATCTAGTCTTGGATAACTATGACCTGGATGAGTGAGAATCTACACAGACATCAGCAGAGGGTCACACTGCTTTACAACTGCGTTGATCGTGCTGAAAGAAAAGGTAGTCAGTGTACCAGCGTGTAGATGATACGTCTCCTTTTTGCGTTGAACAGCGCCACCTCATTATCTCCTCTGGCGGTTCGGATGATCTCCTGGTATCTGAAAAACAACTTACATGTTCAGGATTTACCAAAAACGCCAAAGAAAAAAAATCGCTGCGCATAGCAGACCATAACAATATCAAGTCTTCAGCGCTGACGCGCACGTTACCTGCAGCTGCTGCCTGAGAGGGCAGGAACCATGACCCTGGGTCTCCATGCGATTTCACAGGAAGGCGCGTTCTGCTGCACCTGCCACACACGCTCCACCTGGCTGCTGCGGCGCAGGACCACGTAAGGCGAGGGCTGCGTGTCTGCTTGATCGTTCACAGAAACTAGAATGGAATAAACAGTTGAGCAATGCTGCTGCCTTCCAGCGGCAGCCCAAAGCTAGCAGATGTCTGAAAGGGCACCAGCACCTCTGCGGGGCATCGCCCCAAGCTGGTCCTCCTGCAGACGCCGGATGGCCTCGTCCAGGAGGCTGCTCTGCCGCGCTGGGGGCTCCTCCTGGTCTGCAGGCCGCTGGCTGATGACCTGCTCCACCACATCGCCATCAACTGAAAAAGTCAAACAACAAGATGAGGCCAGTGGTCACTGGCTGTGAAATCTGTACCTCTTACACTGGTGGTGGGCAAACTGAGGCCCGGGGGCCACACGTGGCCCCATGAGCTATTTAATCCGGCCCGCAGAGCCTTCACAATCATTTCTCCAAAAGCCAAATGAAGAGGGTTGGAGCTTCATCATCCACCTCTAGTGGATCTTCAAAATATTTTCCTCAGTCAATAGTCCATCAAGCAGGATTTTTAGCTAACCTCTGATCCTCATCTGGGGTGTTAGTTTCCTGCACCACCTGGCCAGCCCAGGCTTCAGGTCCTTCAGGCTAAATCATCACCCACCCCCATCTTACACCTAAAGGAAGTTGGTTCCCCTGGCTCGGTTCTTACCGGTGGCTACGTATCCAAGTGTGGGAACCAGGTGCTCGTCAGCAATGTTCTCCCGTCCTGGGACAAGACGCTGGTAACTGAAAGACCCAGTCAAGTCATTGGAAACTTTGCACACATTCTACACACCTATCTGGAACCGAAAAACTTGAGCACCAATGAAAATCAAATCAATTAGAAATGACAACGTGAACGTCTGTGCTGGTGCTGTCAGACAGAAGCCGTGGGCTACCTGGGTGGGTGGGGATTTCCATCCACATCCACCAAGAACGGTGGAGGCATGAGGTGTGGTGCCTGCTGCGTCTGTTCATCCAGCACGAAGCCGTTGGCGTCGCGGATCAGTGGTCGGTAGTCTGTGTGGAAGAAAACCTGGTCCGGGATCTGTTGACATCAGGATGGGGGGAAAGTTGCGCAATGTTAATTTCAACTCAATTCAGATTTATTTACACGGATAAATTTACAGAAGGGTGAAGCAACCGCGAGCCAATAACCTGAGAGAAACTAGCTGTGTTTCTGTACCCCGGCAGCCTCGGCCTATAGCAGCACAGCTAAGACGATGGTTAACGTCAGCTGATCCTGTTCTGCCTATGAGCATTAGCTTAGCTAGCATGATTACTGTAGCTACGGAACTACTGACTATCCCAAGGGTGGGCAATTGTTTAGCCACGTTGGGTTTTAGATCTTGATGAAGTGGCCGGCCAGGTGCTGCAGGAAACTAACCCCCCAGATGAGGGTCAGAGGTTCTGTAAATTGGTCCACCTAGAGATGGATGATGAAGCTCCAAATGAAGTTTGGCCCCACCTTCATGAGAGGACATGTTAGCATGCTAGCTGAAGGGGGGATCTGAACCTTTTTCTAACCAATCAAGCTGACAACCTTCTTCATTTGGCTAATTTGTGAAGGCAAGACGGCAGGATGGCAGGCAGGCAGGCCGGATTAAATAGTTCATTGGGCCACATGTGGCCCCCGGGCCTTAGTTTGCCCACCTCTGGACTATAAGCTTTCTCAAAGAGAAAGCTTTTCAGCTTCATCTTACAGCAGAGAGGAAGTCATCCCCCTGTCCCTGGACAGGGAGCTGGTTCCACAGCAGGGGGCCTGAGAGCCAAATGCTCAGCCCCCCATTCTACTGTTAGAGGTTCTGGAACCAGCAGTAAACCAGCACTCTGAGAGGAGCAGGTACACTGTGATGATCTGGAGCTTGGCCTCTGAGGACCTCGTAGGTCAGGAGAAGGTCTTTGAAGTCTATTCTGGATTTTACTGGCAGCCAGTGTTGACAAGTAAGCACAGAAGTCATGTGACCTCTCAGGCTAATTACTCTCAGAACTGACTGACTGTTCCAGTTCTTCTGGTTTCATGGATAAATACAGTTGAGTGTCATCAGCATAGCTATGAACATTTATTCCTGACTAACCTACTATAAACATCGTGAAAATAAACACACTTTCTCACAAATATAATCTGAACCAGCCTGGCACCGTCTCTTTGATCAACTGTATCAAAGGCAGCACTGAGGTCCAGCAGGACCAGTATAGAGACCGGTCCATTGTCTGAAGATAAGGGTTTCATATGCGTGGATAGCTTATCTTTACCTTCTCAAATGGTCTAGAACTGCCAAATCCAAAGATGAGAAGGTGTCCATGGGAGTCTGTGCAGGCAAAACTTTGACCGTCTGGAGTGAACTTGCAGTCGAAAACGGCTCCATGACCCTGACCTTCAATCTGGAAGCACAAGAGTGCAGAACCTGTCAGAAACTTTCTAAAGTTCCGGGAAAAGACTTGGGATGCAAATTCAAATGCCTGCATACCATGTTGAAGAAGTGCATTACGCGTGTCCCTCGCTGCAAATCCCACATGTACACATTTCCATCATGACCAGCTGATAGCATGATCCTGGAGTCGAAAGGATGTGGCTCCAGGACAAACACCTCAGCCTCGTGGCCCTGAAGACAAAAGAAAGCGTTTCTGAGGTTAGCCAAGGCTGCTACAGCGTTTCTGAGGTTAGCCAAGGCTGCTACAGCGTTTCTGAGGTTAGCCTAGGTTGCTACAGCGTTTCTGAGGTTAGCCTAGGTTGCTACAGCGTTTGAGGTTAGCCTAGGTTGCTACAGCGTTTGAGGTTAGCCTAGGTTGCTACAGCATTTGAGGTTAGCCTAGGTTGCTACAGCGTTTCTGAGGTTAGCCTAGGTTGCTACAGCGTTTCTGAGGTTAGCCTAGGTTGCTACAGTGTTTCTGAGGTTAGCCTAGGTTGCTACAGCGTTTCTGAGGTTAGCCTAGGTTGCTACAGCGTTTCTGAAGTTAGCCTAGGTTGCTACAGCGTTTCTGAAGTTAGCCTAGGTTGCTACAGCGTTTCTGAGGTTAGCCTAGGTTGCTACAGCGTTTCTGAGGTTAGCCTAGGTTGCTACAGTGTTTCTGAGGTTAGCCTAGGTTGCTACAGCGTTTCTGAGGTTAGCCTAGGTTGCTACAGCGTTTGAGGTTAGCCTAAGTTGCTACAGCATTTGAGGTTAGCCTAGGTTGCTACAGCGTTTCTGAGGTTAGCCTAGGTTGCTACAGCGTTTGAGGTTAGCCTAGGTTGCTACAGCATTTGAGGTTAGCCTAGGTTGCTACAGCGTTTCTGAGGTTAGCCTAGGTTGCTACAGCGTTTCTGAGGTTAGCCTAGGCTGCCATTCGTCCACATCCTTCCCTAAGGTTTAGTGCATACTTTAAGGATATGTAGCAGCTGTCCTGTGTTGGAGTTCCACACTTTGAGGAGATAGTTGTTGACAGCTGTGACAACCATGTTGTCATGGCGATCCCAAGCTACCATGGTCACTTTGGGTTTGGAAAAGTTTTCTTCTTCCATCAATAGTTGAGCACTGACAGAAAAAACAGAAATGACAGGCATTGTATGCTGTGACAACTCAAAAGAGCTTCGCAATCACAACTAAAAGCCTTCAGGCACATTCTCCTGCACAAAACATCAAGGACAGACAGGAGTTCCTACCCTGGGAGTGTGGCTGACATTTTGAGCAGGATGGACCGCCACTGCTGTCGCTGATGGAGTTTCCAGATCCGGGCGCTTCCGTCTTGACTTCCACTCACAAACCTGAGGAAGCAAACACCTCGCACCGTCAGACCACACCCAGCCTAGCTACAAGACAAGGCTCTGCTAAACGAACCAGAGTCATTCACCATACCTTTCACCTGAGTGGCAAAACTGGATGCTGTCCACTTTGTCCTGTAGAGCAGACATTTGGAGAGCCGTTATTACACGTTAATGCAGAGCTGGGCAATTCTTTAGCCTGAAGGGCCACATTGGGTGTTAGATCTTGATGAAGGGGCTGACCAGGTGGTGCAGGAAGCTACCCCCCCAGATGAGGATCAGAGGTTAGCTAAAAATCCTGCTTGATGGACTATTGCCTGAGAAAATGTTTAGAAGAGCCTGTAAATTGGTCCAACTAGAGATGGATGATGAAGCTCCAAATGATGTTTGGCCCCGCCTTCTTGAGAGGTCATGTTAGCATGCTAGGTGAAGGGGGGGTGTGAACCTTTTTCTAACCAATCAAGCTGACAACCCTCTTCATTTGGCTTTTGGAGCAATGATTGTGAAGGCTCTGCAGGCCGGATTAAATGGCTCATCGGGCCACATGTGGCCCCCGGGCCTCAGTTTGCCCACCTCTGCACGCTAATGCATCCGTGATTGTTTCACACTGACCCAAAGCTGCGGAAGCCTGAGGGGGTTCTTACCGTGTGCTCGTGGAGTTCAGAGATCTTCTCTGGACTAGCGCTTCCCAAATAATATATTCTAATGACATTGTCAGTACTTCCTGTGGCCAAAAATATTCCACCTAGAGCGAGAGTGACATAACATTACAATACTTGTTCATTATTCAGAAAACTGTAGGAGGTCACGCATAAAAACAAGACTTAATGAGACTGAATATACGTCAGCGTACCTGGGCTGAAGGAGGAGCACACGGTCTGAACTCCTGGCCTGGGCCGCTCTGTAAACTTGTGGGACTGATCACTACACAGAAAAATAAAAGTATGCAAGTAAATAAAGTGCAACACAAGTTAAGCCAGATGTTTACTATGAATTTAAGAGCCACAGACATCATAAGTTATCCTGAAACCCATCCGATCACATCCAAAGTCCATCACCACTGCACGAAGCGGCTGTTCCAACAATAAAACACGACATTTAAAAGTCCCTTTTGTTCTTTGCACCATTTCACAAGACCTGGAAAAATGAAGTTCTTAGTGTGGGACACGGCTCGCTAAGCATTAGCGCTCGCACTGTATTAGCTTAAAAGGTTGACAAACGTACAGAAAGAGAGCAAGCTGCAAGCACGGTTGATCCAGCAAAGCAAGTCTTTTTCTCTGAGAAGGGGTTAATTGAAAGACTGCTTTCCTTTCACGTCTCAGGACAGAAACGACTGCTCCAGCCAGTCTGGCTGGTCGACGCTTTGCTGTAGGCTAACGGTGGGGTTCCCTGACAAAGGTTCCCGCTTACAGAACGACTGTTGCGCCCTCAGCCTGTTTAACTGAACAACGCTGTCAAATAAAACAGACGGTCAAGCTTGTCATCCTCGGTCATGTTAGAAAAGCCATTATTAAATAGCGCTGAAAGGCAGCAAACTCTTTGAGGAGAGAAAGCGTTCAGAAGAAAGTGTTTGTTAAAAGCAGCGCTCACCTAAATTTGATGCTGTCCACGTCCCACTGCCAGAAGTGCAAGGTTGCGTCTGTTCCAGTGGACAGCATGTAACGTCTGGAGCCCTTGGCAAACGGTGAAAACTGGAAACAGCAGGCATTAAGTTACAATTTACCATAACGTCAGCGTCGTGTGGAGCGGGGACTTACCTGTAGGGAGGTAATGGATCCACTGTGGCCCTGCAGCACAGCCACTGGGGCACAGGTACGAAGGCACCACACACGGATGGTCTTGTCACAGCTTCCAGCAGCAATTAGTGTATTCTCATAATTAACTGCCAAGTCTGTAATCTCTGCAGTGTGTCCTCGCAACGTGGACAGGAGCCGTCCGTCAAACGAGGACCAAATCTTCACCAGGCAGTCATCGGAGCCCTGATCAACAGAGACGGCTTTAATGCAAGCACTAACATTAGGAAGCACAGAAGACCAGTAGGGCTCCGCTGTGGAGAATTTGCACTTACTGTGAAGATCCTGAGACCAGTGCGATCAAAAGCAATACAGTAAACAGCAGACAGGTGACCCAGGAGCCTCCTGTGCAGGAACATGCGCGCATAGTTGTTGACAGGGTTGATGGAGGCGAAGCGCTGAGCTCCCGTCAGCTCTCTCCCGCGAAGGACCTTAACTGTTGATAATCAGACGTCAATGGTGCGGCTGAAGTCATGTAAATTATGGGGTGGTGGTCGTCACACAAAGGCAGCAGGATGGCCAGAACGTTACCAGGAGAAGCATCATCATCATCATCATCATCATCACGGACTGAACAGGAATAATAACAACAGCAGCTATTCTGAAAATCTGAAACATCCCACCTCTATATGTTGCTATGGGAAACAAAGCAGAGAAACTGGAGCATATTCCGAAATTCTCCCGTTTCCATGACTTTTCCCTACACTAAAATAGACTAATTTCAGATGTATTTGGATGCATTTACTCAAAAGTGCAACAATAAGCACAGACATGAGTATTTTTCTGAACAGACAGTAACGTGTTATTGTTAATGAATTAATGACTTAAGAACTGGGGCAATCCCGAACAATCTGGCAAACGCAGGAAACGCACACAGCACTGAGGAAATTCAAATTCCAGCGTAAAGGACCGAATAAACGCACTAAAGCCGTCGCACTTGGTGGTCAACACACCAGCAGCCAGCCCACAGAGGCCTGCAAACACATGCACAACATCCATTTTTCACTCTGGGAAGAAGACAGAGACTGAACCTACCAAGGTGCAGAGTTCTCTTGCAATTTAAAGGCCTCTCTGGTGGTCTGCCCCAGTGAAGGGCTGCATATGATGACGCTGGTAACTGTGAGCTTTCGCAGTCTGAAACCCAAAATAGTCACAATCTTTACTGACAATACAATGGGTAAAGCAGAGTTTTCGAGCTGAAAGACGCTTTATTTGTTAAATGGATGTCCCGTATGAATTCAGAAGCTTCGTTAAAAATGCACCTTTTGTGGTCCTGAGTGCTGACTGCTTTCCAGTACCCAGGAGAGTCTGTACGCCAGAGACGCACGACGGCACCGCTTTGTCGAGAATTGGTCCAATCTGCATACATATCCGCAGCAAATGTTCTGGCGCAATGTGTCTGTTAGCGGCAACCTGACGAGGCGAACAAGGACAAGGGTGAGGGGATATACCACACGTCTAAAACACAAATATTTGAATATCACAGTGTCAACGACCACATCCAACCAGGCTGTACAGGTCAAAAGGCGTCATAAAACACGGTTTGGGTGGACGCGAGACTAATCAATCAGACGTCATACCAGGATGTGTGTTTGGGATTTTTTTGAAACATCAAGACACCCATGTGAAGAAAATGTAAATAAAAACAACAACAACGGAATCCTTTTTGTGGTATTATAATAATACACTATTAAGAAAAAACACCACAAATCACCCAAACGTTTGTGTTTCATATTGTTTGCAGTCTTGTGGAAGATGCAGCCTGCCAACAAACTTGTGAGAGAACCACGTCTGGCAGGACAGTTTGTGGTTACATTGCGCTTCTCAACTCCGAGTCCCGGGGGTGTGGCTTATTATGCAAATATCTCGTTTTAATGGACCAATCGCAGCTCAGGCCACATGCAAAGCGACGCGGAGACAACGTGCCTCGGCCTCTGATTGGCCAGCGGAGCCGCCTCAACGGAGCAAAAGCAGAACTACCCACCCTATGTGCAGCAGAAAAAGTCCAGGATAAATAATATTAAACCCTCCATCCTGATATACTGTGGGCTGTTAGACCGCAAATTACTTTGGAAATGATTTCTGGGGACGGAGTTATGACCTCATGCACCCAAAACCTGGTTTAGAAACAGCCAAGAGTCGCGCGGCAAAGAAAAGAACAAAGAGCGTAAACAAGAGCCGAGCATGGCCAGAGTCCCTGTCACAAGACAATAACAACAGGCGATGGTGAAGCAGATAACTCAGTAAAGCTCACCACGTCTTCGTATGCTCTCTGGTGTTCATTTCCCAGCCAGTCCAATCTTCTGGGTAAGAGCTACAGAAACACAAAAGAGCAGAGATGAAAACTCACGGACACACACACACGGACGGACGGACGGACTGCAAAAATAGAAACCGAGTGATGTCAAACGGGAGGGACAGATGCAGTTAAAAAGTGGAGCGAGCGAAACAAGTTGTGTCCTCAGACTCGGTCACCGGTCGTAGCCGCTAGCCTAGCAGTGGGACGGCACCAGTGCTGGCCAGAATACACACCTGATGTTCCTCTAGCTCACTGATCAGGACCTGCGGGACACAGACCAGGGCGATTAAACGGCATCCAGCAACTCTGTCACCGAGCGGCAGCCAAACTATTTAGAAATACAACAAAGTCGTCGGGGGAGACGTGCCAGCTCACCTCAGCCGCTCTCCGACACGGACCGGTCGTCAGAAAACGCGATATCAAGAAATAGAGCTCTGAAACAGAAGCGAGAGGACATTAGCGGCGAGAAAAGCAGAGGGGATATCAATCAGCAATACCGAGAACGGACTAAATGTGAGCTATCGCTGGGCTTTACTTAGCTTACCCGACTCAACCAGCGAAATATTCCGATTTTTTGCCATTGAATCGTCCGTGGTTTGGAGAGGTGACTTGTCGGACAACTTTGCCAAGCGAGAAAAGCTATATTTATTTAATTGCAGTCCACAGCGCTGACCCCTCTCCACGGTAGCTCCCGCTTTCTATTTAGCCTGTTTGCAGTCACCATGGGAAGGATGAGGCCTTAACGATACCGCTCACTTCCGGCACCGCGGAGCTGCACAGGAAAAGGGGGGTTGGGAGGAGCGCCCTCAACAAAGAGCCAGGCGGCTACGCCGACTGTTTCAGCGCCGGTACGGCCCCGGTTTTAGACCTCAGCACGTCTAAAACATCCAGGGAAAGTGAGACGAGTCTGCGCAAGCACGGCGCGATAAAGTGAACCCAATAAAACAGCAATGTTTACGGTGAAGTCGCAGTTTGTCGCCTCTCACACAGGCGTCCTTTCAGCCCTTTTTACTCCCAAACGCGGATTGGGACGTACTGGATGTGACACGTCGACCATCAAAGCCACGACAACAAGCAAGGAAATGTCAGTTATCCAGGCTGCTCTACCAAAAGGAGGAGTTTTTGTTAAAAGTTTCACTTCTCGAGTTTATTTCTCCTGGTGCTCGGTGGCGTGTTTGCGAGCGCAAACGTCTTCACAACAGGCTCTTGTGACAGCGTGGCACCTCCAGAGGCTGATGTGGACAGATGTGCCTTTTCTTCTTCGTGATGCTCCGAACCAAAATAAAGCCTTTTTACTGACCCTCCACTGTCCCCTAGAAGGGTCAGTAACCAACAACCCTCCGCAAAGAGTCATGTTTTACAATAAAACAAAAATAAGGTCTTTATTCAGCTTTGAGGAAATTATTCACACCCAACTTTAACAGGTGATGGCATGGTTACACTGCTTTCAATCTTAAAATCCACTACATTTATGTCCCATAAATGTTGCTTATTCCTCCGTGGCTGAGTGATGATCTCCTCACATCCATGGACACGTTGGAGCTGTAAAGAAACCATTAAAACAACCTCCTCTGCTTATATTTCATCAGCTGTACATTATTTCCCAGCTGGTGGATGGGAGGACAGATGAGGTTTTATTTTCAATATAGTCAACAAATGTTTGAAGATGTATGTTGAGTCTGGAAAGCAGGATTTAATCACAACATCACACGGATGTATTTGATGCATCGCCACTTTTAACGACTCAGACCACACTGCTGACACAGATCTATGGAATACATAACAGAGACATTCACACTTTAATTGGCATTTTATACCAATTATAAAGAAAACATTTTAACCTTTAAAAAAAAAAAAACAAAACTGTACATCGGTAGCGAAAATCCAAACACCAAAACAGGAATTTACCCAATCAATTCCAGGAGAAATTAAAATGATTAAAGCAAACAGTGATGGAAAAAATACTAAACACAAGCCACAACCCTCAAATTTTAGTTGATCCAATTCCCTTTCAAACAGTATTATGTGATGGACTTTCCAAAACCATCCACATTTAAAAGCTTTCATCCATCGCAGGAATGTTAATGTAAAGTGTCCTGAAGTCCGGTCCTGATGACGCATCGCAGACAAAACTACAACTTAAAGCAAAAACTAACAGCCAGATCAATGAAAAAAAGCACTATTCGTACAACAAACTGAAACAAAACAAAACAAAAAAAAAAAACAATCCCCTCTAAGGGGGAAAAATTAAAAATGCATTTCTGCCATCCCTAAAAACATCATCATCTTAAGAAAATAGATAATAACAATCTCTGCATTGTACAGGAATCAAAGTACAGCGAGTGTTTCCAGGTGTCCCCTCTACTCCGTCTTCCCATCCTTTTCGGCCTCACAGTCTTTTTCGACTGTCTTGTCTGCTGCTGCCGGCTGTTTAAGAAAAAAGAAATGAGGTTTTTCTCAGAACACACGTGCAGTGAGGGATATCCTAGCTTAACCGCCTGTCACCTCCTCAGCTTTAGCGTCTCCGTTTTCTGCAGGAATTTCCTCGTTCGCCTTGGACTCCTCCTTCTTCTCTTCCTCCGGCTTGGCCTTTGCGACCTCTTTTACCTTCTTGGTCTTAGGAGGTGCCTAATCATGTGCAAATAAAACAAAGCAGATCAATATACACCTTCAGATAAGTTACAAAGAGACGGTAAGAGATGGCTGGTGATGACTTTTTTACCCTCCAATATCACCCACCCACCCACCCACCATCAGTGTGACGTATTCCTCATCAACAGTGGGAATACATTTGTTAGGTCGTGTGCAGCTCACCGTGGCACCAACCTTTTTCTTTTCTGCTGCTGGGGCCGACTGTTCTCTCTGTAACAAACATTTTTTTAAACACATTACATACCAATATATATAAATGCAGCATAGCAGACTGTTGTAAAGTTTTACTGTCTGTCTGTGGAACTTACGTCATACAGCCTTCTTGATTTCCTGGTTGGCTACAGAAAAACATACAGAACTTTAAAATACAGCAAGAAAAACAAATACAATATGGTTAGCTAAACCGATCAAAGTAATTGGACTCTTACTTTTATCTGATTCAGACTGTATTCTACTTTCATTTTTTTAAAAATCAGTATTTACAACACACAACTAAAGTGTCAGTTTTTGCTTCCTTTCTTTGCTCCAGATATAAATACAGACGCTATTCATTCTACTCCGAGTTTGGTAAGAAGAGACAGGTAAAAATACCTCCTGCTAATTAGCTTAGCTCCAATAGTGAATGAGCAGGCCCGAGTCTGTCTCAAGTCATCACACAACCTTCTCCAAACTCCCATCTGGTTGTAACTTCAGCATTTACATCACTTTAAGTTAGCTATGTGATAAAAGGGGCACCGTGAACCCACGCTCTTATTCTATTATTTTCCAGCGTGGAACTGCGGTGAACATCACGTTAGTTATTTCAGACCAGTATGTGGTTTATGGGAAGGGAAAAAACAAACAAAAAAAAAAAAACGGCATTACATACTGTAGGGAAAGAACACCATTACCCACAATTCTACAGGGTCAGAGCGAGATCTGTGATTGGTGGAGCCTGAAGTTTGAACTCCAGCACTTCCTGGACTACACTGCCCCCTGTGTTCAACATCAGCTATACATGTAATTACACAATGTGGTAAACAAACAAGTAATAACACGCACATGTGTGTTTTGGGAGGAACTGAGCATTCATGTGAAGATGTTGGCTGGCTTCCTGTTTAAATACCAGCACTGCAGCTAAACTTAGCAGCATCTGAGCTTTTCACGCCTGTTTCTTGTGACTGCATGTACAGGTAAGAGAAAGGCGTCTTTATGTCTGGGAAAAGGATAGAATTAAAATGCATAAATACAAATCCAAGCATATTAATGTAACAGTGTAAGTGGGTTAAAATGTCTGCGGCCTACACTGGCTGCTAAACTCCTGCACATTTAAGAGAAGAAAATGATTATTAGTGTACAGTAGTACAGCAAAAGCTAAAACAGCCTGATGAGATGAAATAAAATGCAACCACTGTCAACAGACTGCTTTCATAAAACCCAAGCAGATGTGAATTAACTCAACATCACTTAAAAGATGCAAATAAAATACACAATTGCATTTATTCCCAGCGTGTGATTGAATCAGTGTCTTTGAAGGCTATGCCTGGATCACAGCCCGTATTATGATGAAGAGATTCATCTTAATTAGCACATCTGCTGTACTAAACCATCTTAAAAATACAAAACAAACAAAAAAAAAACAGTCAATTCAACACAATCCTTCCTGCTTTGGCCCATACTGACCTCTGTACTTCCCTCTGCACGCCCGGCTGCCTGTGAGAGACAAAACACAAGCGTGAAGCCAGAGTAAGGAGCGCTTGGTGAGGGTGTGTTGTGAAGGGGGATGGGCACCTCCACCCCCCACCCCTTAAGTCATAAAAAAAAATGATGCAAGATGAGGAGAGACCAGGCTACCGCCTTTCTGCTGGATCTCTGCGCTCAGCAACTGCGGCCAGTGAAAGACGCACGGCCATAACTTGGCTCCGAAGAGTCGTTAAAGTTTAAGCTGGACTGATCGGACGTTAGCGGACTGTCGACGGGTTTGCGCGGCCGCTGCGCACCTCGGCGGCTCGCCATAAAGTCTAAATCCTCAGCGCACGCACGCATAAAACACGTCGGCAAATTATGAAGTTAAAAATAAGAGTTGCTCTAATGCAGCGCCGCAAAGCCGGGATTAAGTCCAAATACCCAGAAGCATTTCGACAGGACATTCCCTTTAAGTGGCAACCTGTTCGTCGACTCACATTTACGCCCGCAGTAAGAAAGGTGCGTGAAAAAACCCACGTCTGCAACTAAAACACCGAGTACAGCACGTAATCTGTCAGGCGAGGCGTGTGGATCACATTCGCTTGGGCCAAAAGGCGCCACTTCCCTGTTCCAGCAGTGTGAACGCAGCTAACCGGAGTAGGAGAAAGGTGGACCTTCGGCAGGGACGCGAACAAGAACGCTTACCGCTCGCACGCCGTGGAAACGCGCACGTCTCGGTGTTTGAAATCATGTTGCCTAAATCCGACCGTGGAACCAACTCACCTTTCTCCGCCCCATTGTCCCCTGTTTTGTTCGACAGCTGTTCGGTTAAGAAAGACGAGACTGGAACCTGGAACCTTTCGCAGGCTTGGAAACAAATTGGCTCTTTATCTCTGCCTCGCTTCACCTTCAGAAAAGTGCGTTAACGTAAACGCCTGAGCAGCGCAAAAACTAGCTAAAACCGGATTGGATCCCCCCGCACGGTACATTTTATCCCTTATCCTACCAACCTAGCCGGCAGCGGCAGCGCCCGCCCCTGGCTCCCCCTGATTGGCTGGGACGCGGAGGCTGCGCATTTTTGAACCATAACAGCTCACCTGTGTGGGCAGCACCGGCTGCCAGTCAACTCCGGCAGACTCTTCCGTCTGCTTTGCTCAGAGATCTTCTCCAGTGAAGAAGATGTGAAGAGCGTGACATGTCTGCTGAAACCATATTTATACACACGTTGAGGGATTTAAGACCAAATGGTTCATTGGCGCTGCGGACTCAACAGGCTGTTTACCTTCATCTGTCAGCAGATATGAAATGAAAATTCTATCCGCCATAGACTGAATGTACGCCAAGGTGTCTCTGGGTGACGTCTGGGTTTTATTTTAATATTTATTTACAAATGTACAGAAACAAATAGACACAGCGCTCGAACCCCTGCGGAAGCCGATCTGCGTCATATCGCTTCGGCGCATGCGCCAACCAATTTGCGGGTTGTTTGTTGTTGTTGTTGTTTGTTTTTGCAGACCTTCCAGCTGTCTGACAGCGTTGAGATTTTAATCATTCTCGTTATTCTCAACTGAACTGAAGTTTTCTCTCCGTATTCCGAGCTGACATTCTTTTAAAAGTGATTTGTTCCTTTAGTCTGCTACCGTTGTGTTTTAAGATAAGATAAGATAGACTTTATTCATCCCACAGTGGGGAAATTCTTTTGTCTACAGCAGCAAAGGGGGTACAACAAAACAGAACAGCAGTATGGAGGTAAAAAACAAGTAAAATAAAAAATATATATTAATATTAATGTAAGAAAAATATTGCACAGGTAAAATTGCACAACAATAACAATAGTGAACAACAACAGCAACATTGGAATGTCTCTATGTTTCTGTATTTGTTTAATTACTCAAAGAAGAGCGTTAAGGAGAAGGTGGTTCTCCTCAGCCATTCCACAAAGTCAGCGATGACTCCTCCGTACTCCTGTTCGTCCCCCTCTGACACGCAGCCAACGATGGCGGTGTCATCGGAGAGCTTCTGGAGGTGGCACTGTTCAGAGTTGTGTCTGAAGTCCGACGTGTACAGTGAGAAGAGGAATGGTGAGAGCACGGTGCCCTGTGGAGCCCCTGTGCTGCAGACCACCTCCTCCGGTGCACAGTCCTGCAGACTCGTACTGTGGCCTGTCGGTGAGGTAGTCGGTTGTCCACGCCACCAGCTGCTGGTCCACCTCCACCTCCTCCATCTTCTTCCTGAGCAGCAAAGGCTTGAGGGTGCTGAAGGCACTGGAGAAATCAAAGAACATGACTCTCACAGCGCCTCCAGAGGCCTCCAGGTGACACAGGGCCCGGAGCAGCAGGTAGATGACCGCGTCGTCCACGCCAATGCAGTCGATACGCGAACTGCAGCGGGTCCAGAGCTGAGTCCACCTGTGTGCGGAGGTAGCCGAGAACAATCCTCTCCGTGCTCTCTATCAGGTGAAAGGTCAGGGCCACGGGTCTGTAGTGGCTCAGGTCCCTGGGGTGGGCTGTCTTGGGGACCGGAACCACACACCATGTCTTCCACAGGGTTGGAACCTTCTCCAGACGAAGGCTCAGGTTGAACATGTACTGAACCGCCTCGCTGAGCTGGTCTGCACACTCCCGGAGCAGTCCGGGGCTGATTCTGTCCGGCCCTGTGGCCTTCCTGACCTTTTTAGTTCCCTCTTCACCTGGTGCATGATTACAATACCAAAAAAGACAATAAATATTTTCTTATAACTTCATTTTGCCATTTTCCAAATCTCACAATGACATATGTAAATTTCCCCCAAAAAATCGTCACTTGGTGTTTTAAATCAGGTTCATTGCAACAAAGGCTGTACCATGTTTATTGTCTTAAAATGAAACGGAATCTTGCGTCTATTTTTTTATCTATACAGTATTTGTCTTTACAATAATTGCATATCAAATTATTTATCTGTTTTCTTTTACTTGTTTATTTTTGTCAAGATTATTTTTGTCTTGTAGTGCTCATTGTTCTGATATAAATAAAGACGGGGGAAAATGACGTCGTGAAGTATCTGCGCATGCGCACAGTTTAGCGCATGCGCAGAAGTGATATGGAGCAGCTCGCGTTTGGCAGAAGAGGCAACATGGCGGCCGGCTATGCCTGGTTTCTTGTGCTTGGTTCTGTTTTTCTCTGCAATCTCATGAAAGCGCTGCTACCGTCTATTTCCTCTTTTGTAAGTCTGACATATGTTGAGTATGTGAAGTGTTTGTCTTAAAGGTTGGTGTTATTGTTGCAAAATTAGTCAGAGCTTCTTTTAGCTAGCTGGGTGACTAGCCAAACATCGTGGACCTGTAAGGGAGTGAGATTTCATGGATATCCCAGTGAAATAATTGGGATGGAATTAATCCGACTGTAATTTATACTCCATTTCAGATTATTTTTGTAATACATCTCTATTAGCTTTGATGATATCTATTTCTTTTGACACTTGAGCAATGTAAACAATGCTTACATCCTGCAAAATCTATGTCAGTCGGGAATATCTGCATATAAGACTCTTAGATCTTTAGCTCCATGTCCTACAATAGACACACTATAGTGTAGCTCGCCACAATATGTTTTTATTTTATTTCTAAGTTGTTGGGTTTTTCTTTTTCCCGCATTTCAGTTATCCAAAATGGTCCAGAAAGATGCTGAACAGGAGAGAGAGATGAGGGCTGAAATCCACGAAATGAAGAAGGAGCAGTCCACCATCAGCATGATGGACGAATTTGCCAGACATGCAAGACTGGAGCGCAAAATCAACAAGATGACAGACAAGCTGAAAACACACGGTAGGAGACCTGTGTGATTTCCTAGGTTTCATAGCGATGTCCAACTTTATCGGTGAGATAACAAAATTGCCGTTGAAGATATTGCTATTTTAGGTGTTATAAAACAACAATAATAACAACAATGAAAACATGGTTTTTGAATATCATATTTATTTTTAAGCAAACATCACTAGCTAGCATGTATGGACTTTGATATATGTTTTGTGTTCAAGGAGAGTTTCTGAATTAAACACTGTATTAAACAATTGTCAGTGTGTAAAGGAGTCAGTAACTGAACTGACGCCAGTCAGCAATTTAACGCTGTAATCTGAAGAGGGGTTTGAACTAAAGCCTAAAGAGGAAGTCTTCGTTCCTTCCTGCTGTGCCCATTCTCACCACACTTTTGATTTTGTACATTTGCTGTCCTCAAACATCAGCTGCTGCTACTGGAGGAACTTGCTGAAGGGAAATTTGGCTCACCGCTGTGATGCCGCAGTGCAAAAGCGCTTTCTGATTTATCGTCATTTGTGTAAACAGCAGAGGAAAGTGTTCCGAGCAAACCCGCCTGCGCAGTTCCAGCACTTTGAACTACGACTAACGCGCGCTTGGTTTGTTTCTCCTCACTTGCAGTCAAATCAAGAACCGCACAGCAAGCCAAAATGAAATGGGCTGTCAACATTGTCTTTTATATCCTGCAGGTAGGTGAAGAACTGAACTGACCTGAGCCGGAATAGAAGGAGACATGTTCACAGAAAGGACGGAATAAGTGACTGTGGTTTGGTTATCGTTTGTTTGCTCAGGCTGCTCTGATGATCTCCTTGATATGGAAGTTTTACTCTGATCCAGTGACTGTGGTTCCCAGTAAGTGGATCGCCCCTGTGGAGCGTCTGGTGGCCTTCCCCACTGGAGTGGCAGGTAATCAGTGACTGGCTGATCAGGGCTCTCTGATTATGGATGACTTTACCTGGCCTACCTATCCGAGGCTGCAGAGGTGCTCTTCTGTCCCTGAAGGACTTGTTCTCTCCTCTCAGGTGGCGTGGGAATCACCTGCTGGTTGGTGGTTTGCAACAAAGTCGTCACGCTGGGTCTTCATGCTGTCGGCTAGAAGCCCCAAACTCTTGTGTTGCTAAAGTGATTGTGTGTGTGTGTGTGTGTGTGTTTGTTTTAGTCTTGCTGCTGCTGTTAATGTTGACAGATCAGTGTTTGTCTCACACAAGAATAAAAATTGAATGTTTTTTTTTTTTCCATCCGTTTCTGGGCACCCCGAGAGGTTGAAGTGCTGCTGCGCCACCGTGTGGCAGAACAGGAGACTTGTACTGCACAGAAGAACTGAAGTATTTGTGAAGTAAAAGTAATATTTGTACTGTGTTTGTATGTCTTTTTAGGCTTTTGAGACCAACATTTTTTTACTTAGATTTGCCAGATACACATTTTGAGCAGTTGTAATAACTAACGATGTTTATGAAGCTATAAATTATTGGAAAGCACACCGGAATGCACCTTTTCAAATTCACTCTTCCGTTTTCAACGTGTCATTTAGTTCAGTATGAAAACGATATTTAAATAATATAACTAATAATATAAAGAAAAAAATCAGGCCTCTTTTTGGGGTCAGTGAAAAAGAAATCACAGTTCAGATTTATTTTGACTTGTGAGTTTTTATTCTAAAAAAAAGCAGCTTGAGCTGTGACCATAACGTGAATTTTTGGATTGTTTTATGAGTTGAACTCTTTCCAAAGGTTGTTTAGGTCTTCAGCCACAGCTTAAACATTAATAACTGGGTTTAATGAGTAGAGATGAGACGGTAGCTTCCTCTGGCTTTATAGGCACAATCAAAGTCTTATTTGTCAGATATGCTAACATTTATGATATACAGCATCACTGAAATTACAGTCCTCTGGGACCCATGGTGCAGCAAGAATAAATAAAACTACTGTAGTTAAACCGAACTAAACTACAGTTAACTATATATAATTATAAACTAAATAGAACTAAATTAAATAGAAAAACAACATAAACAGTGCAAATAGCAGGTAAATGAGGAATGAGCAGCAACAAAAGTAGTGCAAATGTGTACTAAATGATGTTTCCTAGCACACACGCAGAAAATCTACAACAATAACAGCGTAAATCTTTGAGTGTGTTCCTGCAGGAAAGCGTCTGAGTCCGGCTCCAGCCTATGGTGCTGCTCAGTACTAATTCTGTCCATATAAGCACTCAGCAAGGAGAGAGGAACCCATTCAGCGGCTCCTGCAGGGACAGACACCCGCAGCTGCCAATCAGGGCGGCGGCGGTGGCCCACAAGGGCCAAACCGCCAATCCTGCACCAAGGGAGCCCGGGGACAAAAATAACCCCAGCTCTGCCTCTCCCTGCCTCTCTCTCCCCCTCTGGGTGTGCGCTGCGTGTGCTGGGTGGCTCTAATAATAGAGGAGGCGGGCTGCTCCTTTAAGAGCAAACTTAGTTGTGAAATCTGTGACAAACATGGTTATTAAAGTCTTTCTGGCCACGTCTTCCGGATCCACAGCGGTAAGAACCTCTGCTGCCTCTCACCTTTGACCTTTTCTCCTTTACTAACGACATCGCCCGCTTCCAAAAGCCGCCTGGTGTGTTGGGGCCGTTTGTGTTGCTGGGGTCGGCCTGGTTCTTGTGCTTGCTGGGGGGCGGGGGTGCTGGTCTCACACAATACTTGATAGATGTGCATTCTGCAGACAAACACAGCCGCTCAAGTGTCTCCTAAGTGGAGCACATTGGATCCATCCTCCACTCGCTGCTGTCAGCAGAGCTAAGGACGCGCTTACAGCCGGTTCATGGGGAGCGGCAGAGCCCTCTTCCTCCTCCTCCTCCTCCTCCTCCTCCTCCTCAGTGAAAAAAGCTTGGCTGTGTCAAAAAGACAGAAAAGAATGGGCGTAAACATCACCAGTATCATTCCGATCAGATCACATCAGGTTACTGTGGGAAGGAATAAGTTGCATATTCATCTTTAAAACCATGCTGGGTGTTTTAGGGGCTCTGAGCTGTGCTGCTCTGCTGCTCTCAGGTCTGATCTCTGC
Source organism: Pao palembangensis (assembly GCA_015343265.1). NCBI lineage: Eukaryota > Metazoa > Chordata > Actinopteri > Tetraodontiformes > Tetraodontidae > Pao > Pao palembangensis. Next base: position 549,932 of record CM027091.1, on the reverse strand, counting down.
GCTTCTTCTCCACCTTCCAGATCAAGAAGAAGCAGCAAGATGTGGTGGGCTTCCTGGAGGCCCTGAAGGTGGACTACACGGAGCTGGACATCGCCTGCAACGAGGAGAACCGCATGTGGATGAGGCAGAACGTTCCCACGGAGATGAAGCCCAGCAACGGCATCCCGCTGCCCCCCCAGATCTTCAACGACGACAACTACTGCGGAGTAAGCGCCCGAAGCACGCCGGAGGAGACGAGCTTCATCACACCAGCAGAGAGCTGAGGCTCCTCCAGCCTGGACACACTCTTGGCTCACCCGAGTGTGTGTGTGTGTGTGTGTGTGTGTGTGTGTGTGTGCAGGACTATGACACGTTCTTCAACGCTAAGGAGGACAACACAGTGTATGCTTTCCTGGGACTGCCCCCTCCTCCAGGGTCAAAGGTCAGGCCTTCTTTTCTACCTCCTCCTGAATGACACTGATCCAGCGCTAGCTGTCAGTCGTCTTTCTGCTCCGAGTCATGTGACCCCTCAGACGGGTTCCCAGCCGGTGTTCCGTCCTTACGAGCGGCGATGGCCTCCTCCTTCATCCTCCTCCTCGTATTTGTTTGCTTAGTTTTCCCAGTGGGAATTCCCATTCCCACCAGGCGATTCCAGGGAGCATCAGCAGAGATCCGCGTGCGAATGCGCCTGTTTGAAGTTGCTCTTTTGTCTTTTTGAACCCTTTGATGGACGCAGGAGGCGCAGCAGACGCACATTGTGGAGAACGGGACTCACGCCGAAGGAGCCGACGCAGACGGGAACGCTGACCATTCCACAGTAAAGCCACCGTCACCTTCCTTTTCCATCACACTCCTGCCTGTTTCATCCCAGCCGCTCATCCTGGCTCCGCCTGTGCCTTTTGTCGTTCTTTTTCCCCATCAGCCTCTAACCCCCAGGTCATCAAGAGCACGTTTGAATCCCTGTTTCTAAACTCGGATCACATCCTTCCTTCAAATGTTTCTCTTTACTTTACAGGATATTCTGTTCTTCCTGGAAAATACAAACAAACGGTTTCAAACAAAAACATAACACACTGAAATGCTTTAAAAAATAATATTCTAATTCAAAAAGCGGCACAGACACAATCAGCTGAGGGGTCAAAGGTCACCCCGCTGCTTCGATCTCACCAGATTCCCTGACGCGTAGATGATGGCGTGCTCCAATGTTCCCGGCTCCTTGTGGAGCAGTTTTTAACGCGCCGCATCTTTTGCAGCGTAATGACCGGCCAATCTGCGGTCGGAGTCACGTGATCACCTTTGGTTTGTTCTCATCACATGATGAGGAGGTTCCGGCGGAGGAGCGCAACGGGGAAACCCAGCCGGAGGAGGAGCAGACTGCTGATAGAGAGGAGGAAGAGGGTGATGCTGCAGAAGAAGATGAGGAAGTAGAAGAAACAGACGAGGTCACACCAAAGAGTGTCGGAAGTAACGCTTTGTCTCTGTTTCTCCTCAAACCTTCTCATCTTTCCTGGAATGCTGCCTTCCTCCCCCCAGTCTGAACATTCCATCCATAGTTCCTGCATCTCCTGGTTGAGTCTGAGTGCAGTTATGGACTAAAACATTTTTCCAGCAGCGTGAGACCTTTCACCGCTCCGTTCTTCCCACCTTTGCCTCCGTGTCCTTGTGTGTTGCGCTGGCGTTTCCCGTGTGTGTCCATGGTCCTGAAGGCTCCCTCGCGTTCGTCCTCCCTTCCACTCGGACGAGTGTTTTGCACATCCATGTAAGGTGTTTGACCGTGTCCTGTCTCCTCTGTTAGCAGGCCCAGGCCGAGGAAGAAGAGCAGGTAGGAGCGTGAAGCTTTTCCCGACACGCTGGGGTGGTGCCGACAGCTCTGATGAAACCTTTCTCTCCTCCTCAGCAGGAAGAAGAAGCTGAAGATGACCGGGTACGTTTGAAATACCGACACAGGCGTCCCCAATCCACCGGTGGACGTTAGCATGTCGTAGCTAATCCCGTGCGTCTGCAGCCACCTCGGACCTCCACTCCCTCTAAAGGCAAACCCAGTTGCTGTGGTGACTGTTTCTTCATCAACGCTCATCCTTCTTCTCTGTTAGCATGTCGTCAAATGCTAATACATTAGCAATAGCCCATGTTTTCCTTCATTTCAGCCCTTGTTTTGAAGGATTGCGTGTTGTCACATGGCGTCTAGCATCACTCCTGACTTGTGACAACACTGACGTAACGACATGTTTAATTACAAGCCGCTGGCGGTGAAGTCTGAAGTAGTGCGTGGTCCGTAATGCTATTGTTTACTGTTGCTAGCTGCTGTTGTGAGGCGGATGAAGGCGCTCAGGCTCTGGAGCAGCAACTCCCTTTTTCCTTTTCTCCCTGAGGGCTTTTGATGCTTTGCAAAGATTTGCCTTCCAGGCTGTTTGGGCCCTCTTTGTCTAGTGTCAGAGGTCGTTCTGCTGCCCTGTCCACCAGCGCTCGTCCTCCTGCACGTCTCCTTTAACCTTTGACCCCTTCTTTTGTCCATTCCTCGCTTTGCTTCCTCCAGGATGAAGAGGATCTGCTGTCAGAGGTAACCGTGTGTCTCCTCCTCATTCAGTCATCAGCAGTCGGGGGAGGCGGGGCTGGGATGGGGTCTGCTGTGTCCCTCCATCTCTCTCTCCTTTCAGCACTCCATCCATCCATCCGTTTCTTAACCTCTTTGTTTTCCATCTCTCCGCTCACATCCGGTCGTCTTCCCAGTTCTGCACCCTGACAGCCTCGCCTGTCCTCGGCTTCCTCTCTCTCTGTCTCCCTCTCTCTCCCTCTCTGTCTCCCTCTCTCTCTCTCTCTCTCTCTCTCTCTCTCTCTGTCTCCCTCTCTCCCTCTCTCTCTCTCTCTCTCTCTCTCTCTCTCTGTGCATGCTGCTGCTCTTCTTCTGCTTCCTTGCAGCCTGCTGACTGAATATCTGTTTTCCTCGTAGGATGAAGAAGAGCTGCAGCAGCTTCAGGTACATGGAAGCGATATTTGGGATCCTGACTGGATTCCTCCCTCTTTCAGTGCCTCCTGCACCCCCTCGCACACACATTCCCTCTCTTTTCTTCCTCCGTTCCTTCCGTTAAGACCGACTAACCCCGACAGAAGCGCTTCGTTAAAGGTGCTAGAACGTGATGAAGCATGGCGAGCTGGCTCAGAGGAGGACGGCCTGCTCGCTGCTGCAGGCCTGTGGAGGCGTTGCGGGGCTGAACGTGCGCTGGTGCTGCTGCACGTGCGCTGGTGCTGCTGCACGTCTTCACGCAGCCAGTCAGCTTCAGCTGTCTGCTTGTTCAGCAGGTCCAAAGTAAAAGCATCCGTCTGACAACAGCTGGGTTTCTGTTCAAGGGGCGTGAATAAGAAGACAGCTGGTGTGACCGTAACTCCGAGTGTGTGTGAGTGTGTGTGTGTGTGTGTGTGTGTGTGTGTGCGTGCGCGCTCCACTAACTCGTGTGCTGATCTTTGCTTCCTCTGCTCCTCATCCTGAACTGACAGATGTCAGATGTTTGATCCATGTCCTCTGACCATCTGCGTCCCTGGTGGAAGACCCCCCTCCCTCTCTGTCCCTCTCTCTCTCCCTCTCCCTCCCTCTCTCTCCCTCTCTCTCCCTCTCCCTCCCTCTCTCTCCCTGTCTCTGGCTGACTGATATCTCTCTGGACTCCTCAGACTCATCAGGGTCCAGATGATTGTGAAGTTACTCGTCTGGTTTTCAGGGACACGCCGGACCATCTGGGTCCTCTTACCCGTCTTCCTCTTTCCAGCCTTCCTGGAGCGTCCATGCTTCTGTCCTGCTTCCCCTACGCTTGCATTCCTTTTTGCTGCTCTTTGCTCGCGGCTGCCTGTTGCGTAAGCGTGTGTTGTTGCTGTGTCGGACTCAAACGTCCCCACTGCGACTGCACGTCTCAGCCTGCAGCAAAGCTCGTGTTCATGCCGACAGGGCGGTAAAGCTCCTGCTGCATGGGAGGGGCAGCGACACGCCGGCAGTGCTGAAGGTTCCTTTCTGAGATTTTGCTGAGGTAAAAGTAGTTTGACAAACCACAAGCTACAGTTGCTCAGATTGAACGTGAGCTGTGTGAGACGTGGGTCAAAGCTCCTAAAGCTAAAGTTCACGGATTAGCTTCCGGATCTGGAAGGAGTCAGAGGAATTTCTGTTGGGGTTAAGGGATGACTTTGTCTTCTTTCGATTCCCCCCATCCTCCGGTGTGCTGCACGGGCGTGTTTGACCTCGTCTCCGTGGTGATAACTTCACGACGACACGAGCAGCCGGCCAGCTCTTCTATGTTCTCCTCTGTGGTCCTGAACTGAAGTAACACCCTGTTTGTCACCCGCAGGAGGAAGAGGAGGCTGAAGCTCCAGAGGTACGCTTCCTCCGCTGCCCATTCTGGGCTCCTTCAAAAGTGATACATCTGCTCAGGCAGCAGCAGGGGCCCTAAAGTCCTGCACGTGTCCCCTCGCTGTCCTGCCACTCAGATGATGCCCTCACACACACCCCCACACACACCAATCTTTTTCTCTCTCAAATTTGTCAAAGGGAGAAGAGGAAGACGTAGAAGAAGAAGAAGAAGAAGAAGAAGAAGAAGAAGAAGAAGAGGTCATGTAAAGGCAACGAGTGCAGACCAAGAAACAGATAGATCTGAAGACATTTCTGCCGTCCTCCATTGTTTTCCCAGCATATTTTGCTATGAGGTCCTAATTTATTTAATTTTTTAACAGGAAGAAGAGGCTGAGTAGTTGAATCCAGGGGACATCGGTGGTGTTGACTTGACTTCAGGTGAGCTTGAGTTCAGATGAGCTTGAGTTCAGGTGAGCTTTACTTCAGGTGAGCTTGAGTTCAGGTGAGCTTTACTTCAGGTGAGCTTGTGTTCAGATGAGCTTGAGTTCAGGTGAGCTTGCGTTCAGGTGAGCTTTACTTCAGGTGAGCTTGCGTTCAGGTGAGCTTGAGTTCAGAAGAGCTTGAGTTCAGGTGAGCTTGAGTTCAGGTGAGCTTTACTTCAGGTGAGCTTTACTTCAGGTGAGCTTGCGTTCAGGTGAGCTTGCGTTCAGGTGAGCTTGAGTTCAGGTGAGCTTGAGTTCAGAAGAGCTTGAGTTCAGGTGAGCTTGCGTTCAGGTGAGCTTGAGTTGAGGTGAGCTTTACTTCAGGTGAGCTTGCGTTCAGGTGACCTTGAGTTCAGATGAGCTTGAGTTCAGGTGAGCTTTACTTCAGGTGAGCTTGTGTTCAGATGAGCTTGAGTTCAGGTGAGCTTGAGTTCAGATGAGCTGCTTCTCTGCACCTCCTCATTGGCCTACGTTCAGTACCCCTCCTCACCACTGGAGGGCAGTAAAACCATAGTGTTTGGAAAACAGGTTACAGCAACTTTAATCAGTCGTTTCAGTCTTCAAACAGCAGTTAAATTTACACGACTGTGTCTGGGTCATATGTAATATCAGCTGCAAAGATTTTAGAGACTCCAGGTCTCAAATGTGATGTTTGTTGTGACAGTTGTGGGTGTTTTGCTGCTAAGTGAGCTCCAGAGGTGGAGGTGGCTGCCACAGACGCAGCAGCGCGGTAATGTGTGACCTCTCTGGTGTATCTGTCTTCTGTTGCAGCCCCCAGGAGCCTCCTGCCCCTCGCCTCTGATGCTAGAACCCCGAGCCCCTGCACAGAGCTCTTTCAGTCACTGGAAACTGGGCCTTACTGGAAACTGACAAGTCCTCACCCACTACTTTTACTTGTTGTCTGCAACTGTTGACTCCATTTTTATATTTGGCTGATGAAAGTACACACAGTAGCTTTATTTTTATTGCTTTTTTTGAAAGAAAGGACAGCGTTTTGGTTAAATTGAAACATATTTGTGTATAACCCTGTCAAACCTTGGTTACATCAGTGTGTGTCTGTGTAGCGCCCTCTGAAAACTGAATGTATCAATGCTGAATAAGTCTTCTAATAGCCACACGAACAAGGGAAGAAACCAGCACCTCCTGCCAGACCGCCCCAACGCCTGTCTCATCGGTGCACTTTGTCCAACAAAGACGCAAACGTGCGTCTGCAAGTCGAGGGTGCTGAAAATGTTAAATAAAGTTGACTGATTTGTGATGCCTCTGTGCTTCCTTGCTTTGTTTTATTTTTAACTCCTTTATGGTTGCATATTTATAGAGCAGCCAGAGGGAAATGAGGCAAGCTGTCCTCAGAGCTCCTGTGGGAGGAGGCGGAGGGAAACATCAGGTTTTTACTAACTTTCTATCTGGCTGTTGTCTGCAGAAACACCTCTGCATTTTCAAACTGAGGCCCGGGGGCCACGTGTGGCCCGACAAACCATTTAATCCGGCCCGCCTTCACAATAATTTAGAAAAAGGTTCAGACCCCCCCTTCAGCTAGCATGCTAACATGTCCTCTCAAGAAGGCGGGGCCAAACATCATCTGGAGCTTCATCATCCATCTCTAGTTGGACCAATTTACAGGCTCTTCTAAACATTTTCTCAGTCAATAGTCCATCAAGCAGGATTTTTAGCTAACCTCTGATCCTCATCTGGGGGGGTAGCTTCCTGCACCACCTGGCCAGCCCCTTCATCAAGATCTAACACCCAATGTGGTCCTTCAGGCTAAAGAATTGCCCAGCTCTGCATTAACGTGTAATAACGGCTCTCCAAATGTCTGCTCTACAGGACAAAGTGGACAGCATCCAGTTTTGCCACTCAGGTGAAAGGTATGGTGAATGACTCTGGTTCGTTTAGCAGAGCCTTGTCTTGTCCCTTCAGCTAGCATGCTAACATGTCCTCTCAAGAAGGTGGGGCCAAACATCATGTGGAGCTTCATCATCCATCTCTAGTTGGACCAGTTTACAGGCTCTTCACCATATTTTCTCAGTCAATAGTCCATCAACAGGATTTTTAGCTAACCGCTAAACATACTGGCATGTAGCGTGCTAACAAACCAACCAGCGGAAACCAGCCAGTAATGCGACAGGAGGACTAAAGATCCCTGAGAGCAACAAACCAACAAGCGATGAATGATTAAAGAGGTTCGAGGTGGAGCGTTAGCATCGATCGCCACACAAGCCATGCACTGTGTTGCTTCTCTGCAAAGTCCTTGACCGTGGCCTTCATCCGTGGTTATCGCTGATGAGCTGCAGGTGCCGCCCACCCGAGGTCAGCTGGGACTGGCTCACCTCCCGTTGCACATGAGTAGATCCCGACCCGTGCTCAGTCCACACATTTTTAAGGGTTAGCGTAACAAAAACTCCCCGATGCAGCACGGTGGCGGAAGTCAAAGCGCCCTGAAACGCCACCTAGTGGACAAATCAGGTCTGCAAATGCTCGGTAAATCAGCTGTGAGATACATCTGGATCTGTCCTCCAGAGGTTCCTCAAGTGAACGAGGACGCGCTCCACAGCGACGGGGACCTCCGGGTCAACGTCAACAGGAAGTAGCGAATCGGTGGTGGTGTGTGAGGCTCAGGGGCCATTGTTTGGGGCCTGAGTCACGCTCTGTATTTACATGCGTGTGTACCGAGGAGCAAAGTTCCCAGCAGCTTTGCTAATATTTAACGGGGCAGTTTTGGGTGACATCGCTGCTCACCCAGCACCACAAAGAGGGAGGAGTGTGTGTGTGAGACACACTGCTGGTCCACAGGCGCACCACACGCAGGTGAGTCACACTCTTGACTTCAGCTTGTTTCTTAGTTGGTTATTTATCATTTTTCTTATTAGCGTTGCTACATGGCTGATTGTAAAGACATGGTAAAAGTCCAGAATAAATTCTGAACATTCAGAACTGACAAATCCAAGTTCTGTCTTTCTCGATTGTAGGGCTGCGGTAATCCAGTACTTCAGTAATCCAGTATTCTAGCCATTATTCTGGTGATTAATTAAGTAATCAGATCAGAACTACACTGCGCACACTGCGACTTTTGTTTTTTCCATCACTCTAACTTTATTGGAAAACCTCCGTGACGTTCTTGTTCCTGCTCAAAATACTATCAAACTTAAACACAGTTAATTAAACTGACTTTTACAATTTAACTAACTCCAGTTCAGGCTTTAACAAACTCACTACAGCGCTTTATTTTCCGTGGATGATTATTATTATAATTAAACAAAAACTTAGCTGAGTTGGGGGAACGTGCTAGCTAGCAGATTAGCCGCCGCATTGATGAAAGTTGTGACTCAGCGTTTCCACAGAGCTGTAAACAAAGCGTGTTAGCTAGCAGACTCCTCTCAGTCATGATCACACTGGTTTCTGCTAATTGCTGCTAATTATCGTTAGCTTAGCTCGCTGTTTCCGGTCTGTGGACTGTTAGCAGAGACCGGATGTTTCCTTTGGAGGTGCCGCAGCAGCAGCGTTGTGCTATCATGCTAAGCTAACTGCATCTTCCAGTGGACACGTTGCTCCACGTTTTCTTTTCTTTTTAATGTTAAATTCCTTCAATCTGCCCTCACATGGATCTTCAGCGATGGATCAGCAGCCGAAGCAGCAACAGAAATGAGGATCGGTGTGAAACAGCCAGAAGTGTAGCGGAGAGAAGTTAAACGAAGCTTCCACACAGATCACTTTGATCTAACCTTTTCATCATGGAATGGTTCCGTTAACCGTTTCAGCCCTACTAGGTTCTAGGTTCTGATCATTGTCTTTGCCGCCTGTTTAGTTCTTCTTCCTGGTAAAACAGAGACACTAACAAGTCTTTAACGTCCTGTTAGGTCCAGGACGCTGAGCGATGGACTGATCCGTCATGATCTCCTCCTTCTTGATGCTCCTGCTGTCCAGCAGGCTTGAAGGTGTGGACCCAGGACCAGCCAGTATGTGGTCTCCCTTCTGACTCTTGTCAGGCTGTTCCCAGGCCTGGCTGTGCTGAGGGGCTGGTCATGTCTGACTCCACACAGCTACTTCCTGTGCTCATTAACCCGTTGATAACATGTTTGCACCTCCACTCTGTGGCTCCATCTCGGGCTCTCGCAGCGGCGGCGGCGGCGGCGGCGGCTCCGCTGACCCTGGTTCCTGAAGCGCTGACGGTCCTGCGAGGAGACGAGGCCCAGCTGACCTGCAGCACCAGCAGCTCCCGGTGGACGGTGATGGTGTGGCTGCTGAACGCCGAGGTGCTTCTCACCATCACCAACGACAGCGGCGTGCTGCCCTCCGTCAACCCCAGCGTGACCGCCGAGCAGCGCTCGCCAAACAGCTGGACCTTCGTCCTGAAGAACACCACCAGGCTCAACCAAGGACAAGTGACCTGTGACCTCCAGGGCATCGACAGGAGGACCGCACAGCTGTTGGTGCAAGGTCAGTGTCTCCGTGTCGCTGTGGGAGGAGCTTCCTGTGGCAGGAAGTCCGCTGGTGTACTCGCTAACTCTCCACACACACACACACACACACACACACACACCAGCACCAGCGAGCCCCTGAAAACAGGTTTTCAGTGTAAAAGCAGCAGGAAGCAGAGTGGGAGGAGCCCACAGCGCCCCTCTGAACCAGAGGCTCCACCCAGCGCGGAGCTTCACAATGTGCTGACACCACCTTGAAATAAAGCTACGAGCTGCCACAGCCAGTCAGCAGTCAGCAGGTCTGTGGTTTGTGCTCGGCAGCCCCAAACCTCGTGGTGGACGGAGGACCACAAATCTGCAGGAGAGGCTGAGTCACAGCTAGCGGTCCACACCTTCCTGCCTGCTCCGTCGCTCCCAGGTTCAATAAGAGAGGCAGACGCCACTAAAAGCTTCTGTTCAGTGAAGCGTACAGCTAGCCTCAAACCAAGTGTGTAGGGCTGATAGATCTAGTTAGTCAGTTCTCACAGCTACAGCTAGAACAGGACCATCAGACTCTTATTCCTTTAGCACAGCTATGCTGCTACAGGCTACGCTGCTGGGACACAACCATGATCCACTGAGCAGTTCCCCACTCCCTCACCTCCTCTCCTCCTTTTCTTTTTTCTCACCGGGATTATCTGGGTCAAGTCTTCCTTGCCATTCTGTGTCTCTCTCTCTCTCTCTCTTTCTGCAGGTCTTCCATCTTCGTGCTGCACGGACCTCGGCCTCTGACAAACCCAGGGTCCACTGTCAGCACCTGCCTCTGCTGTTCCCTGTAAACCTGCCTCTGCTGTTCCCTGTAAACCTGCCTCNTCTCTCTCTCTCTCTTTATTCTCTCTGTCCTGTCTCCCTCTTTTATTCCTCCTTTACCCAGCCAACTTTCAGCAGGATGGTTCCTCCTTGTGAGCCTGGTCCTGCTCAAGGTTTCTTCCTGTTAAAAGGGAGTTTTTCCTGCCACTGTGCTGACCTGGTGGTTCCGGCTCTGGGTTTCTACCTCTGTAAAGCACCTAGAGACAATTTTATTGTAAAAGGTGCTATATAAATAAAATTGAATTGATATGAATAAATTGATCGGATGGGCAGCGAGCTATGGCTAGGATAATATGCTGTGGCTAGGATAATATGCTATGGCTAGGACAATATGCTGGGGCTAGGATATTATGCTTGGCTAGGATAATATGCTTGGCTAGGATAATATGCTATGGCTAGGATAATATGCTGTGGCTAGGACAATATGCTGTGGCTAGGATAATATGCTGTGGCTAGGATAATATGCTGTGGCTAGGATAATATGCTGGGGCTAGGATATTATGCTTGGCTAGGATAATATGCTATGGCTAGGACAATATGCTGTGGCTAGGATAATATGCTTGGCTAGGATAATGTGCTTGGCTAGGATAATATGCTGTGGCTAGGATAATATGCTATGCTAGGATAATATGCTGTGGCTAGGATATACTATGGCTAGGATAATATGCTCTGGCTAGGATATGCTGTGGCTAGGATAATATGCTATGCTAGGATAATATGCTGTGGCTAGGATAATATGCTATGGCTAGGACAATATGCTATGGCTAGGACAATATGCTATGGCTAGGATATCATGCTGTGGCTAGGATAATATGCTATGCTAGGATAATATGCTGTGGCTAGGGTGGTATGCTATGGCTAGGATAATATGCTTGGCTAGGACAATATGCTGTGGCTAGGATAACATGCTATGGCTAGGATAATATGCTACGCTAGGATAATAATAAAAGGAAAATTCCTAATGGTGACAGCCCTACCCACTGGTGAACAGGGACTCAGTGACAACGACAGCCAGTCAGAGACGCCCTCCACACACTCGTCCACACTTAGAAAAAGTGTGAACCAAGCACGAGCAGGGAAGAGAGCAGGTTAAACTCAATCAGCGGTGTTCCCGTCCCCCAGACAGAGCAGCCGTTTCTGGAATGAGCTCCTCCGTGAGGCAGCGCTTGCCTGACCCGCCTGAGCATCTTCACGTGTGTTTGCAGAAAAGGGACGTGTGGAAATCTTTGGGGAGGACAGGCTGGCGTTTAAGGGCCAGTCAGCGCTGTTTGAGTGCCAGGCTGCAGGGTGGTTCCCCCGACCGCTGCTACGGTGGCAGGTGAACAGCAAAGAGGTAAGGAGCCACGGGGAGGCCCCGGGAAGAACACCAGCGCTAAACTGACACCGTGTCTGCCCTGCGTCTGTGTGGAGGTGAGGCAGGGCGACTACAACGTCAGCGCTGGACCAGCAGAGGGCGGTGTCTTCACCGCCACCAGCAGCCTGCGCCTGAAGGCGGAGACAAGCTCTCGTGTGGACTGCTTGGCCTCTGTGTCCGCTCTGGCCCAGCCTCTGAGGGCCAGCGTTGGCCTCACCGTCGGTGAGACGTCCCAAGAGCACGGACCCTTGATCCATCACGGACCCTTGATCCATCACGGACCCGCGATCCATCATGGACCCTTGATCCATCATGGACCCGTGATCCATCACGGAGCCGCGATCCATCACGGGCCCTTGATCCATCACGGACCCGCGATCCATCACGGACCCTTGATCCATCACGGACCCGTGATCCATCACGGACCCGCGATCCATCACGGAGCCGTGATCCATCACGGACCCGCGATCCATCATGGACCCTTGATCCATCACGGAGCCGCGATCCATCACGGACCCTTGCTCCATCATGGACCCGCGATCCATCACGGACTTGTGATCCATCACGGACCCGCGATCCATCACGGGCCCTTGATCCATCACGGACCCGCGATCCATCACGGGCCCTTGATCCATCACGGACCCTTGATCCATCACGGGCCCTTGATCCATCACGGGCCCTTGATCCATCACGGGCTTGTGATCCATCACGGACCCTTGATCCATCACGGACTTGTGATCCATCACGGACCCGCGATCCATCACGGACCCGCGATCGTGATACCGTTATCGGAAATTAGGAGTTGGACGATATCGGATATCGGTAAAAAAGTCAATCTGGGACACGACTACTCAGCAGCCTCCGAAGCTCTTTGGATTCCCAGGGTTTTCCGACATGACAACCGAGCGGCAGGTGGCGCACACCCGGGTTCATTTCTGCGTCTCGCTGACGGCGCCTGCGTTTGGATCAGGGAGCATCCTGACGTGAGGCCTCTCTCAGTCACAGAAGTGCTGCAAGAGGAGAAGTGCAGCGCTGCGCTGGCGGCCGTGGCCTCGCTCTTCGCTCTGCTGCTGCTGCTCATCTGCACCGGCGCTGTTGTCTGCTACAGACGGAGGAGACAAGCAAGTAGGCACACACACACACACACACACACACACACACACGCACACACGCACACACACACGCACACACGCACACACGCACACACACACACACACACGCACACACACACACACACACGCACACACACACACACACGCACACACACGCACACACACACACTTGCAGTACAGAAAGTGTGATTAAAGTCTACTGAAGAGGAGAGGCGCTAACGCTGCCACCACGCTAGCTTCTTCAGGGACGCGCGACAGCAGTGGGGAGATGAAATCAAAGATCTGCGCTAACAGCAGGTTCTCATCTGGAAACATTTCTTTGATGCTAACCCGACCAGGGAAAAGGAAGCGCCTCGTTTCATGATAAAGACGGTACCAGCACGGCGGCCCCAGATGCTCTGCTGTGCTCATTAGTTCCCCTCGTCGGAGCCTTTCTGACCCTGATGATGTCATCTAGACTTCCGGGCTTTTAGGGACGTAGACCTGAGAGGACACCTTCTCCCAGGTGAAGGTGTCCTCTCCTGGTGGCTGGTTTGTTTGAACCTGGATCCAGCCCTCTTAAAGGCTTCAGTGTGGGGCGTGGTTGTCCTGGTGCTGCTGTCCAGATCTGGAGGGGGAAGGAGCGACTGTGGGGGCCTGGTTCGGACCTTCTCCTCTGAGCTCTGCTGCCCCCTGCAGGATGGAGCCGGAGCCTCACGCAGACTCAGGGCCCCAGCAGCTTTGGCCCTCTCCTCACTTCTGCTCTTCTTCCTTTCAGAAGCGAGCTCAGAAGATGCCTTCAGGTAGGACTGCAGAGCTTCACACGAGTGTGAGGAGGAGGAGGAATAAAGTGATAAAGTGCCGCTTCAGCCATGTGGACGGTGGCGTTAGCGCATGTGTGAAGCAGAAAGCACGAAAGCCTTTGTGACGCGTAATCTGAGCTCTGCCTGATGACAGCGCAGCAGAGACTCCTGAGACAGCGGCCTGTTGCCGCCGCAGCGGCTCTCCAAAGGTGATCTTTTCCATTGGGCGACTCCGTTGTGCTCTTGCAGGTTCAGCCAATCAGGCGGAGGGACAGACGCTGTTGCTGAGGCAACAGAGGGAAATGTAAATCCTGGATTCTGTGGCGAGGGCCCCGCAGGTGAGAGGATGACTGATCGTTCTGTAGTCCTCTACGCCCGTAAAAGTTCAGGTTAGCGTCTGTGTTTGAGTTAATTCAGCTCTTAAAACCTGACTTCTAAAAATGTGCATATGATAATTGCGTCATTCATCACATCTACACAAAGAAAGTGTTAATCACGACCTTTGAACCTGCAGACCACTCACATCTGCTATCACTTAGCCTCGTTAGCTCCTTTGCACAGGAAACAATTTACCATTTTAATGAAAGATTAGGAGTTCAGTGAATCAGATATTTAATTTTCCTCTGTTGAAGCAAAGACTAATTTAAGACCACAATTCTGTTGTTCTGCCCTCAGAGGCTCTTTACACCAACCCCATAATCCTGGGACCTGGTGGCCCGATGGACTTCAGCACTTTTCCAAAGGTGAGAGAGTGTGTGTGTGTGTGTGTGTGTGTGTGTGTGTGTGTGTGTGGAGTAGGTGTTTTATCTGTGGAGATGGAGGCGTGCGCTCCTGGATGGATTCTTCTGCACCGCTGAACCGTGAGCAGCCGTCTTCCTGCTGTCGTCTCCGTTAGTCCTGTGCTGTCCCCGTCCCTGTCCCACAGGTCCCTGATGTGGTGTCCTCCAGCAGCCAGTCCCTGCACACACAGGAGCAGGAGCAGGAGCAGGAGCAGGAAAGCTCCCCACACGTCCGCAGAATAACCACAGTCTGAATCCCTTCATCCCTGCAAACCTGCTTTGACCTTGTCACGCTCAGGACACACGTTCAGCATTTTCCTCCATTCCTGGACACCAGATCAACCATCTGACTGTGCTTTAAAGACCGTACACTGACGCTCCTCTTACGAGCTGTGGTTGTCATTGCCTTTTAATAAAGTTGATTCAAAAGTTGATTGAGCTAGCCGCCGATCAGAGCTGCTAGCCAGCATTTGAACTGAGCACAGCTTTGGCTAATCTCTCAGTGACGCTCTGGTGGTGCCACATAATCATCCCGTAATCTGGAATAAGGGTCACCACGGCGATTATGAGTGACACAGGGTTGACTCTAGAGTAACCAGCCATCTGGGTTTTGCGCCGTTAATCCAGAATTAATCTGGATTTCCAGTGAGACGCAGACCCGTCGCCCAGTGTGCGGAAAAGATTCATGTTTCAACAGTGCTGAGGTGATTACAGAGTCCACAGCTCCTCTTAAGAAAGATGCTAACGCTAACGCTAGCTGATGCCCATCATCAGCTCTAAAAATAAACATTTGTTAAGCCAGGTTTGACTTTCTCCTCTGTGATCTTGGAAGCAGTGGAATAAAGAGAAGCGAACGTGTGTGTGTGTGTGTGTGTGTGTGTGTTTAGGGCTATAACATGATGTCCCAGAGACGCCACTGTCCCATCTTCCTCAGGAAAAGACGGATGAGCTGGTTGTCCTGATGCTACGGACTGTTACTATAATTAGCCTTGGAAAAAAGCCCCGAAGGTTTCCTTCTTCGCTTTATGTTGTATCCGGGGAATCTGTTGCCATAGTTACTGCTTTAACAGTAACTATGGCCATAACAGGCCTAATATTTTAGTTTGGCTGTATCCTGTGAGGAGACCAAAGGATCAAAGGAGGTGTTCTTCATCGTTTGCGTGTGGCGTCGCCTCAAATCGCACCAGTTTAGGAGGCTTTGGAGGAGGCTGCGGCGTAGACGAGGACGCGGAGGTGGAGCAGACCAGAGCAGAAATCTGTGTGACGCCAAAGACAACATTTGATTTCATGGTAGTGAAGACTGAGGAGGGGTAGAGTGATGAAGATGGAGATATATGACTCCATCTGGTGCTGGAGGCTGGTTCCGATGGGAGCGTGGAGCTGTAGATGTGATTTATCTCCGCTGGCAAGCTGAAAGGAGGAGAACGCTCCAGGGGCCAAGGCCTTCACGTCGGCCAGGCTTCGTCTGGAACCTCTCGGAGCTTTTCTCATTTTTAACCCATTAGAGGCTGAAACCAGCACAACCACGAGGGGAGACCAGCTCAGCTCAGCCAGGCGCCATCACAGCGTCCCAGATCGCCTGTCGGCATTGTTGAACGCAGCTCTGCTCCTCTTCATCACCAGATGGCTCACGCCGTGGGGCCCTTCCCTGGGGCCCTTCCGTGAGCCACTCTATGGGTGTCAGGCAGGCAGCGTCTGCCCTACACGCCTCATCCATCCACCCCGCGGTCAGCAGGGTCGTGCACCAATGAAGGATCTACAGTTTGCTTTTGTTCTCCTTTTCCAAACGGACAAAACTTTATGCTGCTCAGCTGTTTGGGTTGCAACGTTCGAGCTAGCGGTGAGAAGAGGCAGACACCCCAAAACAACAACTAAAAGAGGCCAAATCCAGACCTGAGGTCAGCCCAGGAGTCCAGACCGCTTGTGTTTGAGTAGAATGGGCTCC
The DNA here is from genome assembly GCA_015343265.1 of Pao palembangensis. Taxonomy (NCBI): domain Eukaryota; kingdom Metazoa; phylum Chordata; class Actinopteri; order Tetraodontiformes; family Tetraodontidae; genus Pao; species Pao palembangensis. Next base: position 533,899 of record CM027091.1, on the reverse strand, counting down.
CAGGTAGATGCTCCAGTTTAGCCGTGTACGTCACAGAAAACCGCTAAGTGCAACCCAGCATGAGCAGGAGGCGCCGCCAAGGTGCAGCTCCCCAGGCACCTCAGCCATGTTCTGTTGCTAATTAGCATCCGTGCACTCTTCTCTGAAGTCCGTGGATAAATAAATGGAATCTTTGGCTAATGGCTCTCTGGAGGAGTGCGGAGTCCCTGGTGGCTTGTTAGCTTCCCCTTTGCACTTCCTGGAGGTGATACCACCTAATCCAGTCGTGGGTGCCAGGAACTTTGTTGACCACCAAAACGTTTCCGGACTGATCGACAGACTCTCACAGCAGAAAGTAAATCCGGACAGCGAACCAGCCACAGATTAAACCTCTGCTAAATAATCCAAATCCAAAGAGTCAATAAATCCAAGATCGGAGGATCAGGCAGACAGGTGAGGAGCTGGCAAAGGCAGAATCAGGCAGAAAGCCAGGTGGGGACCGGGACAGAGACGAGACAGGCAGGTGTGTGAGACGGGTCAGAAACAGGCACGGTTGCAACCAGAAAGCAGCCCAACGACCACGCTGGAGGTCAGGCATGGAGCACAAAACCATCTGGCAGAGGCTGTGAGACAGGCTGGTTTCAGTGCTGGGAACACAGGTGAGACGGGTCAACGACCGGGAGAGAGTCACGGGTGTGTGAGACGGGTCAACGACCGGGGAGAGAGTCACGGGTGTGTGAGACGGGTCAACGACCGGCGAGACAGTCGCGGGTGTGTGAGACGAGTCGATGACTGGGGAGAGAGTCACGGGTCTGTGAGACGGGTCAACGACCAGGAGAGAGTCGCGGGTGACTCTGATGGGAGAGTCACGGGTGTGTGAGACGGGTCACGGGTGACTCTGATGGGAGAGTCACGGGTGTGTGAGACGGGTCACGGGTGACTCTGATGGGAGAGCCAGGGGTGTCTCCAGGGAGCTGATGTTACAGGATGTGTACGCTGGGACTCCTGGTTCTCCTCCTCCTTTAATCCTCTTTATTAAACCTTTTTCTGCACCAGGAGCTCTGCCGACGCCAGTCGATGGCGGCAACGTGACAAACGCGCCTAACCATCCAGGGGATTCAAACCTTCCACGGCTGAGGGGAGTGACGTCCATCGTCTTTTTTTCTACTACTCCTCCTCCATTTTAGTTTTCTGTGATTTCTGCTCCCGTTTTGTAGCTAGCGAGGATGAAAACTGCCTGAACTCCCTCATTAGGGTGTAGCTAATGATTGTAGCTGCTAACCACGGTTCCTGGGCTGACGTCACTGCAGGGGGCGCTGTGGAGCTGGAAGGAGGGGCGTGGCAAACAGTGGCGGTTCGTGGCGAAAGGTCATCGGCCTCCATCTCAGCCAATAGCAAAAGTGGGTTTGTAATAGCGGGGTTCCAACCCATAGGGGGCAGTCACTCTTACATTTTTAGGGTTAGTACTTTGACTGGAATGTCAAGAGTTGGAGCAGAGTCAGTCAACAACACTACGTCCTACCGAATACATTCGTTTTCAGCAGAAAAAAAGGGTTTTGGGCTTTAGTTACTAATAAAACAATGAAAAGTTGCCAGTTGTGAGCAAGTTTTTATTGCAGGCAGGTAAATGACGGACGCTTCCGGTAGAATTTGTTTAAGGCTAAGAAACCTGAAACGTAGCCAAGGGTGGAGGTTCTCTGTTTAACTCTCTTTCATTAATTTACTTCTTGATAAAGGAGAAAAACCTGTTAAACTGCACATGAGCCTGGATATTTGTGCAGCGCAGACAGTTTTAGCCCCAACACTCCTCATCAGCTGTCAGCGGGTTAAGCTGTGCTTATAAAAAGCCCTTTTCAAAGATATTAGGTGAACGTCATTCACACACGCCCGTGAGATGTCTGAGGTGGGTGGATGCTCATTCCAAAGCTTTAATAGAAATTATTTCACAATTCAGTGCCAACACAGAACAAACAGGTTCACCGGTAGTGACATTCTTGGAGAAATCCACTTAAAGGTTGTAATAAAAAGGCTGATTTTTCACATTAGTGATGTGCTTTGAGGAGGGGCCGTACTCCTCCTCCTCTGCTGGGGTGGATATTGGAGGCTGGAGTGATGGATGGCTTTCCCAGCTAGCAGATACTGAGAGGCCATCAGTGAAGTGGCCGCACACGGAGCCAGAGAGTTTTCACTTCAGGCTTCGTTCAGCACTTTCATGTCTCATAAAACTGTGCTGCAGCTAATCTCCTCAACAAGATCCCAATAATGTCACAGGAGCCAGGCGGGTCCTCAGGCGGCGTGCTCGTTAAGCACTGACTCATCATCACGGAGCTCTGCTGCTGACGCCCACAGTCCTCAGACCGGCTGCAAAGTACACCATCATTCTGCTAATGGACCGATCTGGCTGATACCATCATCACCATCATCATCATCATCATCGTCATTATCATCGTCATGATCATCATCATCACCACCATCATCATCATCAACATCACCATCATCATCAACAGCATCATTATCATCACCACCATCATCATCATCATCATC